>WOXC01008436.1:0-65975 GCA_011680675.1 Gymnobelideus leadbeateri | reverse complement strand
ATATTAAACATTTGGTTTTAAAACTTTGAATTCCAAATTCATTCCCTTCCTCCCTTGTCACCCACCCTTTGGGAAGATAAGCAATTCAATATAGGTTGTACATGTGTAGCTAATGCAAAACATTACCATAGTAGATATATTGTAGAAGACTGATTATATTTCCCTCCCCCATCCCACCTCCCACTTGTTCTATTCTATAATTTGGTCCTGCCCCTTTTCAAAAGTGTGCTTCCTACTTCCCTCCCACCCAGCCTTCCCTCTCTTCCATCATCCCCCCTCTCATCCCCTTCCCCCCTACTCTCCTGTAGGATGAGATACCCTATTTCATGTGGATGTCATTCCCTCCCTGAGCCAAATTCAATGATTATAAGGTTGACCCACTCCCTTATGCCTTCCTGTTCTTCCCCTCCATTGTACCCATTTTCCCTTGCTTCTTCTATATAAGATAGTTTGCCCCATTCTGTCTCTCCCCATATCCTCTCATTATATTCCTCTCTCACCTCTTGATTTCACCTTTTAAGTATCATCCCTTCCTATTAAATTGGTCCTGTGCCCTCTATCTATGTAAACCTGTAAACATATATATACACATTCACATATGTATTCTTATGCCTATATACCCTCCGATAAAGACTATATATATATATATATATATATATATATATATATATATATATATATATATATATATATATGTTTCTATTTCCTTCATCTATTTTCATATTGAGCAAAGTTTTATCAGCTACAATTACCATTTTTCCATGTAGGAATGTAAATAGTTCAACGTTGATGAGTTCATTTTTATTTCTTTTCCCTGATTACCTTCTCAAGCATCTCTTGCTTCATATGTGTGAATGTCAAATTTTCTATTCAACTCTGTTTTTTTCTTCAAGAATGCTTGAAAGTCCTTTATTCCACTGAATGACCATATTTTCACCTGAAACTTGATACTCAGTTTTGCTGGGTAAGTGATTCTTGGTTTTAATCCCAGCTCATTTGACCTGTGGAATATCATATTCTAGGCCCTTTGATCCCTCAGTGTAGAAGCTGCCAGATCCTGTGTTATCCTGATTGGGTTTCCACAATATTTAAATTGTTTCTTTCTGGCTGCTTGTAATATTCTCTCCTGGATCTGGGAATTCTGGAACCTGACTGTAATATTCCTAGGAGTTTTCTTTTAGGGCTTTTTTCCAGGAGGTGATTGGTAGATTCTTTCAACCTCTATTTTGCCTTCTGCTTCTAAAACATCAGGGCAGTTTTCCTTGAGAATTTCTTGGAAGATGAATTCTAGGTTCTTTCTTTGATCATGGCTTTCAGGTAGTCCCATAATTGTAAAATTATCTCTCTTGGATCTGTTTTCCAGGTCTTTGGTTTTTCCCATGAGATATTTCATATTGCCTTCTATTCTTTCATTTGTTTGGATCTGTTTGACAGCATCTTGGTTTCTCAAAAAGTCACTAGCTTCCCTTTGGTCCACTCTAAATCCAAAGAAAAGATTCTCCTCAGTGAGCTTTTGAGATTCTTCTTCCATCTTGCAAATTTGGCTTTTTAAGACATCCCTCTCCTCATTGCCTTTTTTGGCCTCTTTTGCCATTTGAGTTAGTCTGTTTTTTTAGGGCATTATTTTCCTCAGTCAGGCTGTTGACTCTCCTTTCATAATTTTCTGGCATCATTTTCATTTCTCTTCCCATTTTTTCCTCCACTTCTTTTATCTTCTTCTTAATATATGATCTGCGTCCTCTTTAGCCTGTAACCAGCTCATATTTTCATTTGAAGCATTTGGTGCAGGACTTCTGACTTCACTGTCTTACTCCTGTTTCATGCTTTGATCCTTTTTGCTGCCAAAATAGGAGTGTAATGTTGAATTTTTCTGTTTGTTTTGTTTCTTTTGCCTGGGCATGTTGCCACTCAATTACTTGACTTTTGGACTTGTTGCCACAGTAGGACTCTGCCACCAGACAGGGGAGCTTCTATCCCAAATGCTGCAGTTTTCTCAGCTTCCAGAGGTATTAGTTGGATGCCCTCTCTGAAGCCTGCACATGCCCTGGCAAGCTGGTGACACACTGCTAAACCTCCACCCCAGACTGCAATCCAGATCCAAGAAGGTTAAAGCAAGAGCACTTATCCCCCAGATTGGTTGCCTGGTCCCCCTACAGTCCACATGCCAGGAGCTGAAGCAGCAACATGGCCCAGGCTGTGCCTAAGCTTCTCAGTGGCTTCTCACCCTGGGGACAAAAGCCAATGCTCTCCCCAATACTGCTCCCAAAGTCCACAGTGAACTGACCTCTCACTTTGTCCTTTGCATCTATATGTTGATAATTCTGGAAACCACCACGCCTGGTGTTCTGAAGTCCCTGCAGCAGGCTGCTGGTCAGGCTGCACTGGGGCTAAAACCTCTGGCTCATGGTGGCTGGGGTCAGCTCCCAGAGTGCTGTGCTGGCTACTCCCTGCCAGGTTGCTCAGCTGTCCTCAGCAGGAGGTTAGGTTCTCTGTGTCATTTTGTTGGTTCTGTAGCTCCAAAGTTTGTTCAGACTCCCCTTTTACATGGATTGGTGAATGTGGGAACTGGAGCCACAGGGAAGTCCTGTTTCTACTGCACCATCTTGGCTCTGCCCCCATTGATTTTTCTAATAAAATATTTAACATTGTCTTCTATTTTTTCATTATTTTGTTTCTGTTTTATAATTTTTTTATTTCTTATAAAGTCATTAGCTTCCATTTGTTTCATTCTCATTTTGAAGGAATTATTTTCTTCAGTGAGCTTTTGGACCTCCTTTTCAATTTGGCAGATTTTGCCTTTTAAGTCATTCTTCTCCTCATTGACTTTCTGGAACTCTTGCCATTTTGGTTAGTTTGTTTTTATTTTTCCAAATGCTTTATTAACTTCTGGTTTACATCATTCATTTCTGCCAGATTTTGAGGTACAATTTTTCCCTATTTTCCCCCTACCCACTACCCCAGAATAGCAGTCCCACAGGATATCCCCTCATCCAATCTGCTCTCTCCAATATCTTCTCCCATATCCCCTTTGACTTTTCCATTACAGCAAGGTGAATCTCTGTGCTCCAATACCTGCACATCTTATCTCCCAATTACATGCAAAATAGTATTAATAATAGTATTTATATATATTTGAAACATTTAATTTTAAAACCTCAAATTTCAGATCCATTCCCTTCCTCCCTTGTCAACCACTCCTGCTGGGAAGATAAGCAATTCAGTCTATATTGTACATGTATAGCTATGCAAAATATTACCATAGTAGACATACTGTAAACGACTGGCTATATTTCCCTCCCACCCATCCCACCCGCTACCTGGTCAATTCCCTACTTTGATCCTGTCCCTCTTCAAAAGTAGATGCCTCCAACCTCCTCTCCCCACCAGCAAGCCCTCCCTTCCATCATCCCCCCTCTCATGCTTCTCCCCCCTACTTTCCTGCATGGTGAAATATCCCATTTAGTATGTATGTCATTCTCTCCCTGAGCCAAATTCAATGAGACTATGGTTTTGCCTTTTTGCCTTCCTGTTCTTGCCCTCCACTGCAACCACTTCCCCTTGCCTCTTCTACATGAGATAGTTTACCCTCCTGTCTCTCCCCATCTCCTCTTGCCACATTCCTCTCTTACCTCTTAACTTCATGCCTTAAGTATCATCTGTTCCCACCAAATTCGACCTTTGCCCTCTATCCATGTATACATGTAAACATATATACACACATTCACATATGTATTCATATGCCCATATACCCTTCAATTTTTTTCATATTGAGAAAGGTTTCATCAGGTACAGTTATTGTTTTTCCATGTAGGAATGTAAATAGTTCAATTTTGATAAGTTCTTTTGATTTCTTTTCCCTGTTTACCTTTTCAAGCATCTCTTGCTTCTTGTATATGAATGTCAAATTTTCTATTCAACTCTGTTTTTTTCATCAAGAATGCTTGAAAGTCCTCTATTCCACTGAATGACCATATTTCCCCCTGAAACAAAACACTCAGTTTTGCTGGGTAGGTGACCCTTGGGTACATTACCAGTTCTTTTGCCCTCTGGAATATCATATTCCATGCCCTTCGATCCCTCAGTGTAGAATCTGCCAGGTCCTGGGCAATTCTGATTGTGTTTCCACAATATTGAAATTGTTTCTTCCTGTCTGCTTCTAGTATTTTCTCTTTGATCTGGGAATTCTGCAACCTGGCTATAATATTCCTAGGAATTTTCTTTTTGGGATCTTTTTCAGGAGGTGATTTACGGATTCTTTCAACCTCTATTTTGCCCTCTGGTTCTAAAACATCAGGGCAATATTCCTTGAGAATTTCTTGAAGGATGATTTCTAGGTTCTTTCTTTGATCATGGCTTTCAAGTATTCCAATAATTTTTAAATTATATCTCACATATTTCACATTGCCTTCTATTCTTTCAATTATTTGGATCTGTTTAACAGCATCTAGATTTCTCATAAAGTCACTAGCTTCCATTTCCTCCAATCTAATTCGGAAGGAATGAATCTCCTCAGTGAGCTTTTGAGATTCTTTTTCCATCTGGCAAAGTCAGCTTTTTAAGGCATTCTTCTCCTCATTGCCTTTTTGGGCTTCTTTTGCCATTTGAGTTAGTCTATTTTTTAAGGTGCTATTTTTCTCAGTCAGGCTGTTGACTCTCATTTCATACTTTTCCTGCATCCTTCTCATTTCTCTTCCTTATTTTTCCTCCACTTCTCTTATTCTGTTTTTAAAAATCCTTCTTATGGTCCTCTATGGCCTGTAACCCACTCATATTTTCATTTCGAGCTTTTGTTTCAGGAGTTCTCACCTCCCAGTCCTTCTCCTGTTCCATGCTTCCATCCTCTTTGCCCCCCAAATAGGAGTCTGATATTGAATTTTTCTCTTTATTTTTTCCCTTTGCCTAGGTATGTTGACACTTAATTACTTGAGTTTTGGGCTTGTTTCCAAAGTAGGACTCTGCCACCAGACAGGGGAGCTTCTGTCCCAAACTTTGGAGTCTTCTCAACTGCTGGAGGTATTAGTTGGGTGCCCTCCCTGAAGTCCCCACACACTCTGGCAAGCTGGATACACACCCTGAGACCTCCACCCCAGACTGCAATACAGATCCAGGGAGGTTAAAGCAAGAGTGATTACCCCCCAGACTGATTGCTGGATACCCCTACAGTTTGCAGGTCAGGAGCTGAAGCTGCAACTGAAGCTGCAAAATAGGGTCTGTGCTGCAGCTATTCAGTGGCTTCTCGCCCCCAGGGGAAGAAGCTGATGCTTTCCCAAATAATCGTCCCAAAGTCCATGGGGCACTAACCTCTGACTTTGTCCTAGGCATCTATGTGCTGTTAATTCTGGAAAAGCCACAATGCTGTTGTTCTGGGGTCCCTCCAGCCAGCTTCTGGTCTGGCTACCCTGGGGCTAAAACCTCAGACTCATGAGGTCCTGGGCTCGGCTCCCAGAATGCTGCTCTGGCCACTCCCTGCCCAGCTGCTGGACTTTCCTCAGTGGGAGGTTAGCATCTGTGTCATTCTGTGGGTTCTGGAGCTCCAGAGTTGTTTAGAGTCCCCTTTTACATAATTTTGAAGTGGTGTGGGCTGGAGCTCTGTGGAAGTGCTGTTTCTACTCCACCATCTTGGCTCCGCCCCAGGTTAGTCTATTTTTTAAAAGTGTTACTTTCTACAGTATATTTTTGTGTCTTCTTTAGCAAACTGTTGATTCATTTTTCATGATTTACTTGTATCACTCTCATTTCTCTTCCCAGTTTTTCCTCTACTTCTCGTACTTAATTTTCAGAATCCTTTTTAAGCCATTCCATAATCTGTGACTAATTCATATTTTTCTTGGAGCTTTTGGATGTAGGAGCTTTGTCTTTGTTGTCTTCTTCTGGTTGTATGTTTTGATCTTCTTTGTCACCAAAGTGTAGTCTGATTTTTTTTCACTGTTTGTTTATTTTTCCAGTCAATACTGGTCTTTCTAACTCTTTGCCAAGGTAGGAATCTGCTTCTAGTGGAGGGGACAGTGGGGTGGAGGTGGGGGTAGATATACTGTCCCAAACTTCAGGGGTTTTTGTAGCTGTTTTACAGAGAATTCTTGGGACCTCTACATTTTCAGCACTTCCAAGGTGGTATGATTAAATGCCTAGTGGGAGTGGTTACGCAAGATAGTTTCCATAGTACATTTTAGCTGTAAATCTATGAGCCTGTGAAAGTTTTGATTAAGGAAAATGAGTCTAGCAGTATAAGAATTAAAACAAAACTTATCTATATATTATTATATTGTTTTAAAATTGTACCTGTAGAAACAATGTCCCAGTGATGAGACTATATTTGTCTGATAATAGATGAGGTAATTGCAGGTGGAAGATTGAGTTCTAAAGTCAGCCATGGAGACCAGTGTTAGAGAATTCAGTGACAGAGTATGGTGGTCATTTAAGAGAGATAGAAGTATTTTAGAGGTTTTATGGAATTACAAAGGAGAATAAGGAAGGAAACTAAGGGAAAGGGGAGAGAATATATGTGTGTACGTGTGTGTGTGTGTGTGTGTGTGTGTGTGTGTGTGTGTGTGTGTGAGAAAGAGAGAGACAGAGAGAGAGAGAGAGAGAGAGAGAGACAGAGAGACAGAGAGACAGAGAGACAGAGAGACAGAGAGAGAGAGACAGAGAAAGAGACAGAGAGATAGAGACAGAGAGAGACAGAGAGAGATTTTTTTTAAATGAGAGTAGAGGATAGTCAGTAATGATCAACCTATCAGAACATTCTTAAGAGTAGGCAAGAGAAAGAAGTTAAAATGTCTAGAATTGTCTTCCCTTTGCTCTCTAGTTTTTGCTGCAAACTAGGCTACTGTCTCCACAGGAATCATATGAATAATCTAGGGCCAAAGGAACCCTTTGTCCCAGTTAACAAGATCTGTCCTTATTCATGGTGACTCATATTTTTTCCCTGACTTCATGAGAGCCTGGGCTATGTAGTAGAATAAAGAGTAGGAGAAAAAAAAGAGAGAGAGCGAGAGATAATTCAAAGGAAAAAAATGTTATAATTTAGTGACTGAGAGGGAACATGGGAAGTAGAGGGAATAATTAAAAACTCATGTAGTCTGCAGTTCTGGAAAAATGATAATATATATGGGGATGAAGAGGCACTATGCAAGGAAAGATAAAGATATTTATTTCTGATCTTCAGAGGTGAAACACTTTGCAGGGAGGACACAAGTTTGGGAATTGAGGTATTCTTATGCTCTTGTTTCTTTTAAGAAATGAACAATATGGTTTACATTTCCATCCTTATATTATAAAAAACAATACTACTAGTTAGATTTAATTCAAGAAATATTTAATTAACTACAATATGGTAGCTAGGCTGGGGAACCAAGGAAGAAAAAAATAGCATCATACTTCAGTTATCTCTTCTACTAAGAAAAGAAAAAAATGTACACAAATAAATACAAAATCAACAGAAAGTAGTAGTCAGGAATGGGGAAAAATCATAACTGTAGAGAAGAAGGATCTGGAAGTACTTCCTTGAGGAAGTAGCTAGGAATTCTTAGAATGAAGTTTGATGGAGGAGAGTATTCTAGGTATAGGTGGGGAGGGTTGGGGGGGCAGTTTGTTCAAAGGAAGAAAGGCAGGCAATAGAATGCCATGTATGAGGAGTAGATAGTTTGTCTGGAACACAAAATATATAAGAGGAAATCATGTAAATTCAGCTTTGAAAGATAGGAGACAGATTATGAAAAGCTTTAAATGCCAAACAGACCTATTAGATATCCTGAGGTACTTGAGGAGAGACAGTTCTATTTTGGCTATTTTACTTCCAGTAAATTTTGTGGGCATACTACTTATTATGCTTTTCCTGTTTAATACAAAATGGCAAAACTAATTGTTCCCTCTATTGTACAAGATCATGAGGTTTAACAACTTGTAAAAAATAGAATGATAGGCCTTTTTGAAATAAAAAAAGCATACCTTATATCCCTTTATTTTCCTTAATTTACCATATTGGGGTTCCTCTGGCATATATATATATATATATATATATATATATTTATATTTGAGGATTCTCAGAGGAGGCTATGTTTATAAGGAACCATTGACTCAAATATTTATAATGTGTCATCATACTTACTACCTGTGTGACCTTGTGCAAAGTTTTTCACCTACAAAATGAAGTGGTTGGATTAAATGGCCTTTCAGGTTCTTTCCAGATCTAAATATATAATCCCCTGATCCTTTGGACTCACATATAGCTTTCATCATTTAATTTTTGCCCCTCTTAATGACTTTACTGGTCCTAATTACATTCTGGGTAGAATAATTGCAGGCTCTTTTATAGGTCTTGCCCACATCAACCTCTAAACATAATAATCATTATAAAAATTTAATTTGCAATGATTAGCTTGAGGCTGATTGACTTGATCTATGAGCTTTTAGGAATATATAATGTAGAGTAATTCTGACAGAGCTATGGACATCTTCAATGGGAAGAAGTACAAGTAAAGTAATGATTGAAGGGAAAGAAAAAATGGATTAGGTTTGCCCATCTCTCAGGTCAAATTCTACTTTCATCCACTAGAAATCCCATCAGACTCTTGAGTTCTAGACTAGTCAGACCTTTGTTAATGTCTATTGAATGACTACAATGTTCCAGGCATTGGTTTTTGGCAGGTGTCAGTTCTAAAGAAAGGACATCATTTGAAAGTGTAATGGAATATGACATTTGCAATAACCACTTTCCTTCTTTGTCAGTCTTCCTTCACTCTTCCTTTTTCCCCCAGACCCTCAGGAATTCGTAATAGGTACTTGCCAAAATTTTAAGTGCCTCTTCCAAATTCTTGTGGCTTCAACATGATTATTTCACTTTAGCAGGATAGGAGAGAGAGTGAATTTAAGAATCTGAGTGAACGAAGTAGTGACACATTTCAATTTAACTTTATATTTGTCTCCCAACATTTCTTCCTATTATGATTAGTGATTGCATGCATATACATTTTTTGAAGCACATCTGAAATACGGTGTTGAAAATAAATGAATAAAAGAAAACATTTGAGTCAGGAGATTCTGACTTAAATACTGCCTCTAACACATACTGGTCACAGGACCATGAGCAAGTCACTTAACACTTTTGTACTTCTAATAAAGCTTTGAGAAGATAAATTACTGGAGAAATTTCCAATCAACATCAGTGTAATATCTACATGGCGATCACTTCACTCTGAAAACACCCACCCTCCCCCCCCGACCCCGCCACACTCCTGCAGATTGAAGATACTCCTTGTTTGTCCTTTTAAAAACAAACTTTGTGACAAGGATAGACAAATTTTCTATGACCCAAATAAGATTAAAGACATCTCATTTGGTTTCTTCATTGTTAAAGAATGAAGTTGTCTTCTGGGCTTTGGAAATATTTATAAGCAAGGATATGCATAGTGTTCAGTTAGTTTATATAAAGTTAGAGAATATCATATAAAAATGACAGCTAAATCGATGTTTAACTTTAAAGTAGCTTGGCTTTGATTTAAAATGCATATGAAGAAATGTATAATGCCAGCAATGTTTTAAACTTTCTGGCACCTCGTTTGGGTAGTTAAAGCTGGCTGTAGAGAGTAGCCAAGTAGGTGAAGTAAAGCTGGAATATGCCTGAACTTTGAATTTTACCTTCAAAAAACTAAAAAATAATGCCTCAAATGAATTCTAGAGTAGCAGAAGCCACAAAAGGATGTGGTAGAACAGTTTTCCAGCCCAAGATAATTTAGAAGTTTGGCAGGAAAGGTCTGTCTCATTTGGGTAAAAGAGGAGTGCAGTCCAGTGCAGGTGGTGTCTGGGCAAGGTCCTGAGCCCAAGCAAGACAGCTATGAGGCCCTGCACTTCTGGCACTAGAGGCCAACTGCTAAGCCCTGTGCTCATGGGGAAGCAAGGTCCCATGCCCCTCGCATAGCAGGTCAGTGTTGAGGCCTAGTGCCCCTAGTACAAGAAGCTTGGGACAATGTTTCCTTGTCTTCAGGAGCAGAACTCATTTTAGTCTAAAAATTAAGTTACAAAAGAGATCAGAAGAATGAGAAAAAAACAACAAAAATGTAATGACAATAGAAAGTTACTCTAATGACAAGAAATCTCAAAACATAAATTGAGTAGAGGACAACAATGTCAAACCAGTTACATGTAAAATCTCAAATAAAAAGTAAATTGGCCTCAGACCTCAATAAAGAATTCCTGGAAGAGCTAAAAAAGGATTTTAAAAATCAAATAAGAGAAGAAGAAGAAAAACTGGGAAAAGAAATGAGAGAAATGCAAGAGAATCATGAAAAAAGTCAATCACTTGGCAAAAGAAGCACAAAAAGTGTGTGTGTGGGGAAGATGCACAAAAAAAATCACTGAAGAAAATGACTCCATATAAAGAAAAATTGACCATATGCAAAAGGAGGTAAAAGAACTCACTGAAGAAAATAATTCCTTAAAAATAAGAATCAAGCAAGTGGAAGCTAATGACTCCATGAAACATTAAGAAACAATAAAACAAAATCAAAAGAATAAAAAATGGAATAAAATGTGAAATATCTCATTGGATAAACAACTAACCAGGAGAATAGATCCAGGAAAGATAATTTAAAAATTATGGAACTACCTGAAAGGACTTGACATCACATTTCAAAACATTAAAAAGGAAAACCTCCCTAATCGACTAAAACTAGAGAGTAAAATAGAAATTGAAATAATCCATTGATCATCTCTTGAAAGAGATCTCAAGATGGAAACTCCCAAAAATATTATAGTCAAATTCCAGAACTCCCAGATCAAGGAGATATACATTTTTTCTCTCAATAGTTCATGGCATCCACACAAAAAATTGACCATGCAATAGAGTATAAAAACTTTTCATGAAATGACATACAAACATTGCAAGAAAGACAGAAATATTCAATGCATCCCTTTCAGATCTCAATGCAATAAAAATTGCTTTCAATCAAGGGAAGTAGAGAAATAGATTAAAATTAATTGGAAATTAAACACTCAAACCTTAAAAAACAAATGTGTAAAAGAACAAATCATAGAAACAATAAACAACTTCATTAAAGAGAATGACAACAATAAGGCAATATAACAAAATTTATGGGATATACCCATAACAATACTTTGAGGATAATTTATACTTCTAAATGATAATATCTATAAAATAGAGGAAGAAGATTTATGAATTGAGCACACAACTAAAAATAACTTTTAAATATGACAAATTAAAAATTCCCAATTAAACACCAAACCAGAAATGCTGAAAATCAAAAAGGAGACTGATAAAATTGAAAGGAAGAAAACCACTGAAATGATAAATAAAAATAGGAGTTGGTCTCAGGGAAAAATAAACAAACAATACAGTAGATAAATTATTGGTTAATTTTATTTAAAAAAATGAAAAAAGCTTTACCACTAATATCAAAGAGAAAAAAGGGCCAATTCATCCCCAAAAGAAAGGAAATCGTAGCAATTGCTAAGAATTTTGCTCAAGCATATGCCAAAATTTCTAAATGAAATGGATGAATATTTACAAAAATTATAAATTGCCCTTATTTTTTTCCAAATGTTTTATTAACTTCTGGTTTACATCATTCATTTCTGCTAGATTTTGAGTTACACTTCCCCCCCCAATTTTTCCCCTACCCACCACCTCAGTATAGCAGTCCCACAGGATATCCCCTCATCTAATCTGCTCTCTCCCATACCTTCTCCCATATCCCTTTTGACTTTTTCATTAGGGCAAGGTGAATCTCTGTGCCCCAATGCCTGCACATCTTATCTCCCAATTACATGCAAAATAGTATTAATAATAGTATTTTTATATATTTGAAACATTTAATTTTAAAACTTCGAATTCCAGACCCATTCCTTTCCTCCCTTGTCAACCACTCCTGCTGGGAAGATAAGCAATTCAGTCTATGTTGTACATGTATAGCTATGTAAAACATTGCCATAGTAGATATGTTGTAAAAGACTATATTTCCCTCCTACCCATCCCACCCACCACCTGGTCCATTCCCAACTTTGATCCTGTCCCTCTTCAAAAGTGGGTGCCTCCAACCTCCCCTCCCCCACCTGCCCTCCCCTCCATCATCCCCCCTCCTATGCCCATCCCCCCTACTCTCCTGCAGGGTGAGATACCCCATTTAGTATGTATGTCATTCTCTCCCTGAGCCAAATTCAATGAGAATATGGTTTTGCCTTTTTGCCTTCCTGTTCTTGCCCTCCCCTGCAACCACTTCCCCTTGGCTCTTCTACATGAGATAGTTTACCCTACCCTGTCTTTCCTCATCTCCTCTTGGCAAATTCCTCTCTCACCTCTTAACTTCACCCTTTAAGTATCATCCCTTCCCACCAAATTCGACCTTTGTCCTCTATCCATGTATACATGTAAACATATATACACACATTCACATATGTATTCATATGCCCATATACCCTTCAATTATTTTCATACTAAGAAAGGTTTCATTTACAGTTATTGTTTTTCCATGTATGAATGGAAATAGTTCAACTTTGATAAGTTCTTTTGATTTCTTTTCCCTGTTTACCTTCTCAAGCATCTCTTGCTTCTTGTATCTGAATGTCAAATTTTCTATTCAACTCTGGTTTTTTCCTCAAGGAATGCTTGAAAATCATCTATTCCACTGACTGACCATATTTTCCCCAGAAACATGATACTCAGTTTTGCTGGGTATGTGATTCTTGGTTTTAATCCCAGGTCCTTTGACCTGTGGAATATCATATTCCATGCCCCTCAGTCCCTCAATGTAGAAGCTGCCAGGTCCTGTGCTATTCTGATTGTGTTTCCACAATATTGAAATTTTTTCTTCTTGGCTACTTGTATTATTTTCTCCTTGATCTGGGAATTCTGGAACCTGGCTATAATATTCCTAGGAATTTTCTTTCTGGGATGTTTTTTCAGAAGGTAATCTGTGGATTCTTTCAACCTCTATTTCACCCTCTGGGTCTACAACATCAGGGTAATTTTCCTTGAGAATTTTTTGAAGGATGATTTTTAGGTTCTTTCTTTGATCATGGCTTTCAGGTAGTCCCATAATTTTAAAATTATCTCTTCTGGATCTATTTTCCTGGTCAGTGGTTTTTCCCATGAGATATTTCACATTGCCTTCTCTTCTTTCAATTGCTTGGATCTGTTTAACAGCATCTTGATTTCTTATAAAGTCACTAGCTTTCATTTGCTCCAGTCTAATTCTGAAGGAATGAATCTCTTCAGTGAGCTTTTGACATATTTTTTCCATTTGGCAAATTTGGCTTTTTAAAGCATTCTTCTCCTCATTGCAATTTTGAGCCTCTTTTGCCATTTGAGTCAGTCTATTTTTAAGGTGTTATTTTCCTCAGTCAGGCTGTTGACTTGCATTTCATACTTTTCCTGCATCCTTCTCATTTCTTTTCCCAATTTTTCCACCACTTCTCTTATTTGGTTTTTAAAATCCTTCTTAAGGTCCTCTATGGCCTGTAACCCACTTGTATTTTTATCTGGGGCTTTTGGTGCAGGATTTCTGACCTCACAGTCCTCCTCCTGTTCCATGCTTGTTCCATGCATCCTCTTTGCCCCCAAAATAGGTGTCTAATGTTGAATTTTTCTGTTTATTTTGGGCTTGTTTCTACAGGAGGACTCTGCCACCAGACAGGGGAGCTTCTGTCCCAAACTTTGGGGTCTTCTCAACTGCTGGAGGTATTAGTTGGTTGCCCTCCTTGAAGCCCCCACACACTCTGGCAAGCTGGACACACACCCTGAGACCTCCACCCTAGACCACAATATAGATCCAGGGACGTTAAACCAAGAGCAATTACCCACAAGACTGATTGCTGGATGCCCCTACAGTTTGCAGGTCAGGAGCTGAAGCTGCAACTGAAGCTGCAAAATGGTGTTTGTGCTGCAGCTACTCAGTGGCTTCTCACCCTCAGGGCAAGAAGCTGATGCTTTCCCAAATACTGGTCCCAAAGACCATGGGACAATAACCTCTCACTTTGTCCTAGGCACCTATGTTTTGGTAATTCTGGAAAAGCCACACTGCTGGTGTTCTGGGGTCCCTCCAGCCAGCTTCTGGTCTGGCCACCCTGGGGCTAAAACCTTGGACTCATGAGGTCCTCGGCTCAGCTCCCAGAGTGCTGCTCTGGCCACTCCCTGCCCGGCTGCTGGACTGTCCTCAGTGGGAGGTTAGCTTCTCTTTGTTGTTCTGTGGGTGCTGGAGCTCCAGAGGTTGTTCAGAGTCCCCTTTTACATAATTTTTAAGTGGTATGGGCTGGAGCTCTGTGGAAGTGCTGTTTCTACTCAGCCATATTGGCCTCCCTCCAAATTGCCCTTATTAACATAAGAGAAAATGGAATACCAAAATAAAACCATTTGTGGCAGGGGGGAAATTGAAAAACTCCTTAATGACTTTCCTCAGAAAAAATTCCCAGGGCCAGATGAATTCACAAGTGAATTATCCCTAACATTTAAAGAAGAATTATTTAGAATACTATAGAAACTATTTGAAAAAATGGCTAAACAAAGAATCCTATGAAACTCCTTTTATGACACAGATATGGTGCTGATGCTAAACCAGGAAAGGCCAAAACAGAAATAGAAAATTATGGATCAATTCCCTAATGAATATTGATGGAAAAATTGTAAATAAAATACTAGTAGAGGAGATCATAACAATATATCACAATGATCACTTTGAACAGGGGCAATTTATAACAAGAGTTCAGGACTGATTCAATATTAGGAAAACTATCAGCATAATTGATCATATCAGTAACAAAACCAAGAGAAATCATATGATTATGTAAATAGATGCAGAGAAAGCTTTTGATAAAATGTAGCACCCATTCCTATTCAAAACACTAGAGAGCTTAGGAATAAATGGAACTTCCTTTAAAATAAGTAGCATTTAACTAAACCCTTCAGCCAGCACTTATCTATAATGGGGATAAGTTAGACATGTTCCCAATAATATCAGAGATGCAGAAAAGATGCCCATTGTCACCAGTATTATTCAATATTGTACTAAGAATATTGTACTTATAGTAATAAGAGGAGAAAAAGAAATGGAAGGAATTAGAATAGGCAGTAAGGGAACACAACTATCCTTTTCTGCAGGTGATATTCTGGTATGTTTAGAGAATCCTAGAGAAACAACTAAAAATAGATGAAATAATTAACTTTAGCAAAGTTGCAGGATATAAAATAAAACAACATAAATCATCAGCATTTCTATGTATTACCAACAAAGTTCAGCAGCAAGGGATAAAAAGAGAAATGCCATTTAAAATAACTGTAGACAATATAAAATACTACCTACCAAGACAAACCCAGAAACCATATAAACACAATTACAAAACACTTTTACCACAAATAAAGTCACATTTAAATAATAGAAAATAATCATCAATTGCTCATGGATAGGCCAAGCTAATATAATGAAAATGACAGTTCTACCTAAATTAATTTACTTATTCACTGCCATGACAATTATACTACCAAAAATATTTTATAGAGCTAAGAAAAAAATAGCAGAGTTCATCTAGAAGAACAGAAGTCAAGAACATTAAGGGAATTAATGAAAAAAATACAAAGCAATGTCACCTAGTCATACCAGATCTCAAACTGTATTATAAAATGGTAATCATTGAAAGACTCTAGTACTGGCTAAGAAATGCTGTGGTGGATCAGTGGAATAATTTAAGTACACAAAACACAATAGTAAATGACCATAGTAATCTAGTATTTAATAAACCCAAAGACCCATGATTTTGTGACAAGAACATACTATTTGGCAAAAAATGTTGGAAAAATTGGAAAATAGTGGGGCAAAAATGAAGTATCAACCACCATCTTACACCATATACCAAGATGAGGTCAAAACACAAAGGATGACAATAGTAAATACATTAGGAGAGCAAGGACTACTTTACCTGTCAGAGTTTTGGAGAAGGGAAGAATTTGTGACCATACAAGAGAGAATATTATGAGATATAGAATGGAGAGTTTTGCTCATTTCAAATTAAAAAAGGTTTTGCACAAACCAAACCAATTCAAGAAAGAAAGAAAATTTGGAAAAAATATAGGCAGTGTCCATTATGAAGATTACATTTCTCCAATAAATAGAAAACTGAGTCAAATTTGTAAGAATATAAGTCATTTCCCTATGAATAAATAGTCAAAGGATATGAACAAGAAGTTTTTAGATAAACCAAAGCTATCAGCAGTTATGGGGATCAGGGGGCGAAACTGCTCTAAATCATTATTTATAAAAGAAATGCAAATTAAAAGAACTATAAGGTACCACCTCACAAATATCAGATTGGTTAACATAATAGAAAAGAAAAATGATAAATTCTGGAGGAGATGTGGGAAAATTGGGACATTAATAAACTTTTGGAGTTGTAATCTGATCTAACCATTCTGGAGAACAATTTGGAACTATGCCCAAATGGCTATAAAACTACACATATTCTTTGATTCAGCAATCTCACTTACAAATTCTCTATCCTAAACATATTTTTAAAAGGCAAAAGGACTTATTTGTACAAAAAAGATTTGTAGACACTCTTTTTGTAATGGTAAATAATTAGAAATTGAGTGAATGTCCAGGACTTGGGTAAAGGTTGAACAAGTTGGGAGTATATGATTGTAATGGAATACTATTGTGCTATAAGAAATGATGAGCAAGATGATTCCAGAAAAAATCTGGAAAGACTTATACAAACTGATGCAAAGTGGATCAAACAGAACCAGGAGTGTATTGTACACAGTAACAGCAATATTTTATAATGATCAACTGTGAATGACAGTAGAATTCTTAGCAGTTCACTCATCCAAGACAATTCCAAAAGACTCATGATGAAAAATCCTATTCACAGCAAGAGAAAGAATGGATGGGGTCTGACTAAAGATTGAAGCATACTATTTTTCACTTTTTAAAATCTGTATTTTCTTTCATAACATGACTAATATGGAAATGTTTTGACCTATTAAAAAAAGTGAGTGGCAGAGCTGAAATTTTTAAAAAGAAGACAAAACAAAGATTCCCTGAGTCTTAAAAGTTTTTAAACTGCCTATATATTTCACTTCCATTCTTTAGTTCATAGCCAATAAGGAGGCATCATAGTTCCATTTTATACTGGTTAATATAGTTAGAAGGAACTGTGTCTCATAAACCCGTGAGACCACTCCCATCCCGATTAATTCCCCAAATTAGAATGAATTGGTATTACTTTGAATTGGAATCAAAATTAAGATCTCCTAAATTATTATAAGGAGACTTTTCATCTCCATTTTAAAGTCCATTTGTCTAGGTCAGGTTTTCTGAGTGGACAGATCATTTGCCTCTTACAATGACTTATTTCTCTTTCATCCCACTCTACCCGAGACAATCAGGACAAGTCACTCTTTATCTGTGTTAAAGAAGAGAAGTAAGGGCCTAATCTGTATACTTCAGGTGTCTATTGTATTCTATAGCTGGAAAACATACACACACAGCTCAGTTCTCTTATTGTAGCATTTTGACAACTGTTCACTGGTGTTCCAAAAGTTTTAATTGGAAAAGACTGAAACTGTGTCCAATTATAGAAGTTTGAACTTAAGGTAGAATCCCAATTTTAGTTACTTGCTGCATTTGGAATACAGGAGAAGGATCTTTTTCAAAAAAATTGAATTTAAATTTGAAAAGCAGCTGCGAATCATTCAATTTTTTTTAAAGGAAATCAACCATTCCTTCCTTCATTACACAACCTACATTTACTTCTACCTTTTAAAATTACCAACATCAACAAGTTTCTCATCTGTGGTTCCTTTTACACTGGGTTTTAAGCCATGAGTCTATACTCTCTAAACCTCTACCCCCTTGTTGGGTTTGTTTCACATTTTGAATTTGCTCTTTTTATTGGTGTTAAGCATTGCATCTAAATCTTATTATTTCTTTCACTTACTCATCTAAACAGTCTTCCACAATGATCTACACGTTCCAGTAACTACCATCTCCACCAGCTCTACTCCTCTAATTACCATTTCTTGTTCTTCAAACCACTTATATTTTTCAAGGTTACTTTCAAGGCTTTCTCCTTATTTAAAGTGAGGAAGTACCAGAATTTAAAAAGGAGAAGGAAGGGAACTCATTCACCATCTTCTCTAATCCATACCTCAAAAAGATTGCCTTCTATAATATCATCGATGATTAGTCTTCCAACTTTTGTTTGTAGACATCCAATCATAAAAGACATTCTACTTCTTGAAGTAATCTTTTCCACCTTTAGAGAGTTATGGTTATTAGAAAGTTGTTCCAGATATACAGCCTAAATTTGCCACCTTGGAACTTCTAGTCATGGTCTTCTAAGGGATTCTGGTCAAGGCTGAGCAAGGGTCATTCTAGTGATTTGGACTGAGGATTAGCCAACAGTGGAACACTTGTGGACCATAATGTGCAGTAGCAATAATTTTGTCTACAATAAAAAGTATATACTTTATTAAAAATAAGCGCTGCTCCCCTTGCCCTGGAAGTGGGCCACAAAGATGTCCTGAAGGGCAGCTGGAATTCTGCCATACTGTTAGCGAGCTGACTCCACATGAAATGAGCTTTTTATAGTCTAGTAAAAAACCAAGAACCTAGGAGAGCTGTCTTGCCCCCTCAAATGGAAACTCTTCTAATCTAGCTAAAAGAAATGCTATTTCTGCCACATCTCACCCCTCAGTGATAAAACCTCCAAAAATTTTCTGTCACTTAAGTGGTTATAAAATGATTGTCCTCTTGAGAATATTGCTAACATAAAGATCACTAAAGAATGAATTAAAATTTTTTAAAACAATCAAGATTCTTTTAAAGTTTTTTTTTTTTTTATGTAGGATTCAGACATAAGGGCAAATACCAAAGGTAGTTAAAAGTAGATCTTTCAATGTTAAAGATGAACAGAAACATCACTAGGAAAACCAGGGCCATGGTAACAATGCTGACAGCTCTTAAATAATCACCCATCTCCCCCACAAGACAAGGTCATCTACAGCAATGTACCTAAGAAACCCTATGACTCTTGCCCTGAACCTGGCCCAATATATGAACTGATATTGATATTTACCTTTACACTAAGCTACTCAGTGTTCCCTGATCCACCAGTTAAAATTTCCCCTTCCCTTGATACTCCATTGGGAAATTTTACAAAATCCTTCTCTATTTAGAGGTTTCTACTAAAAGGTTTACTCTTATCCTACATAGCCAACACACACACACACACACACACACACACACACACACACACACACGCACACTATCTCCTAACACCGACATCATGCAGGAAATCATGAAGGAAAGCATGATTACCCCCCTAAAAGGTTAAGGGATTCCCATAATTATGTTAAAATAGTTTTACCTCAGTAATATCATTGAATATCAAAGTGTACCTCAAAAATCCCTTTCTGGGAAGTAGCTGTCTGAGCCATCCCTGGGAGAAGAAAAACCTGTCTATTGCAAAGAGACTTGAACTATTTTCCCAGGGTGTATAGAACTTTACATGGGTGGGGAGAGGGGGCAAAAACCTCAATGCCCAAGTGACTTTGTGCAGTCTATGGAATAAGTAATGCTCAGAACGTGTCAAATAAAGTTACCCCTTCCACATCATGACTTTCCTCATCATGGTTTTGATACATCACAGGTCAGCATAAGAAATTAAATGGGAAATTTTTTGGAGTTTTGCAGAAGCCTCAGATGATATCTGAAGGCCAGCAGATAACACAGAGCTTATGACCAAATATTTAACACAAATTTTACAAGGTATTGTATCACTCCATAAAAGAAAATAAAAAGAAATCAGACTTTTTCTCTTCTATAAAAGGAGGGGCAAAATTTTTACACGGATTTCCAGATCACACTGAGGGGGCATTGCACCCCTAAACCCCATGATACGGAAGTGATAACTGTAGTATTATATCTAAAATTAGTCTGTCCATATCAGGAAAGTCTTCCTGGAGGCTGGATCCAAGAAATCCCTGGAATAGAGAGCACTCCTTCCTAAGGAAAAATCTGATTCAACCCAGATACAGCTCCTGGGATATAGCATATCTAACCATGATAATACAGGATATTATAATGGAGCTATCCATTCTGGTGTTCAACTAAGAATATGGGATATAAGAATCTCAGAAAATATTGTGAGACCTAGGATAGAGAGTTAGACCCGGAGTCAGGAAGGCCTGAGTTCAAATATGGCCTCAGGCACTTTACTAGCAGGGTAACCCTGACCAATTCACTTAACCTCTGTCTGCCTTAGTTTCCCTAACTGTAAAATAGGGATAATAATAGAACCCACCTCTCAAGGTTGATGTGAGGATAAAATGAGATAATATTGGGGTGGCTAGGTGGCTCAGTGAATAGAACACTGTCTCTGGAGTCAGGAGGACCTGACAAATCTGGCCACTTACTAGCTATGTGACCTTGGGCAAGTCACTTAACGCTAACTGCCCTGCCTCCCTCCAAAAAAAGCAAAAAAAATATTTGTAAAATGTTTGGCACAGTGCTTTGCAAATAATGTGTACTATCTAAATGCTACTACCACTACTACTATTATTATTACAAAAGGACCATTGTACCATGTTTAATAATGGTTCATACTGTGTTTCATACTATACATAATGTACATACATACATTATGAATATAATGTTCATACTGTGATACATAAACATGTATCAGAGTAAATTGGGTGCTCTGATAAGAATGAATAACTACGGGGCGGCTAGGTGGCACAGTGAATAGAGCACTGGCCCTAGAGTCAGGAGGACCTAGGTTCAGATCCATCCTCAGACACTTAACACACACACACACACACACACACACACACACACACACACACACACAAAAACTAGCCATGTGACCTTGGGCAAGTCACTTAACCCCAATTGCCCTCCAAAAAGCAAAAAAAAAAAGAAAGAAAGAAAGAAAAGAAAAGAAAAAAGGAGAAAGAATAAGTAAAGGGGATCATAATGAAAAGGATATGTTCCATGGCTTCTTAAATGGTGGCTGTTTTAGTGGCAGACCATGGCAAGGCATATAGAGTATAAGGACAATTTTCTGTTTATAAGAAAGAGAATGCCTCATAAAAGCAGTTTTCTGGTCAAATATATCCCAAGATCTATATAAAATCATGATACATTAATCTCTTAAGGTCGGGTTCTGTGATTGACAAGAGAAGTATTATTAAAAAAATAAATGCCTCATCATTAGGAATAATTCTATATTATCTTTCAACCACCACAGCAAGGTATCATGACTCTCGTGTTGTAATTGATGATGAGACCAGAACATAATCTCTTCTGTTCCTATATGATTATCAAACTGTTCAACATAGCAGAGGGCTTATGGCATCTCTTAATGGGTACTAGAGTACCTCACTGATAATCATATGAAGAATGAAGCTTCGATAACTTTCCTCTACTATTCTTGTCCCCAAGAAGGAAGATAGTCAACTTGAATTTAAAAAAAATGAGAAACAAATGCAAAATTGGAAACACAAATGTCTGAAATTCAGATTTAACCTAGCCTTCAACCTATAATCATTTCTCTCAAATACAATTAAGCATGACACACCACGTAAAGAGAGGGTGAAACCAATAAGATATTAGTAATCATTTGATATATATAGATAACATCAATGTCTATGACTCCCTTTAAAACAAAATAAACCATTCCTTCATTTCATGGAATTTTTCTCTAATGTTATCAAGATGTCCTTTATATTTAATAAATATATTTTTTGTAAAATGTGCTAAAGAGGAAAAAAAGACTAAAGGCTTTGAGAAATTGATACAATAAGTAAAAATGACAATTATATATTCTTTGGTTTCCTCTAAGCAAGACACATCAAGCATAAAGAAGATAGATGGCTGAATATGTTAGGAGACTTACTGGCATACTGCAGTCGAGACCCAAAGAGAACATTTAAAAAAAAAAGATAGTTACATAACATCAGTCTTAATGTACATTTTCACAATTGTAATGTGAAATATACTAGATCTGGAAATTATCTAAATATTTGGATAAAATTGTTTATCCCCCTTTGCTATCATTTGCTCCTGATTTGGGATTTTCATCCAGTCATGTTAAGTACTTACTGCATACCCTTCATTTCCCTGTCTATGTCTCTAATTCTGTCTTCATTTCTACATATACATACATATATATATACACACACATATGTTCTGCATATATACGTGTATATAGAGAGGGAGGGGAAAGGGAGGGGTCAAAGGAGGGAATCAGAGATAGAAGTGGCAGGTGGGAGGGAGAGAGAAAGGGGGTAGGAGTCTAATAGATACTGAACTTTAAGGTATGAACACTAGGATTCAAATTCTGCTTCTGACAGGTATCGACTTTTGATCCTGGGAAAGTCATTTAAACTATAAGTACTCAAAGCACCTCTCTAAGACAGTAAGTTTTTAAAAAAAGAAAAAGAAAAAAGAAAAGGTGCCCGTAAGCATTTATAGATATTAACATATACATATGTGCGTTTGTGTATGTTTGTATAATTGTATGTACAAATATGTATATATGTGTGTTTGTATACACAAGGGCATATATATGTATATGTGTATATATGTATGTATATATATATACATAGACATATTTATGGGTATGTGTGTGTACATATAAATATTAGGTGTTGCAGTAGATAGAGTGGTGAGCCTGGAGTTAAGAAGACCTGAGTGCAAATCTGGCCTCACACACTTATTACTTATATGATCCTGGGCAAGTCACTTAACCCTTTTTATCTAAGTTTCCTCCCTTGTAAAATGAGTTGGAGAAGGAAATGAGAAACCATCCCAATATGGGGTTTGCCAAGAAAATCCCAAATGGGGTCAGGAAGAGTTAGGTGTGACTGAAAGAACTGAACAACAAATTTATACATAAACATATACACACATGTATATGTGTTAATGTGTGCATGTATCATAGCTCATATTTATAGCTAACTTGCAACTTCAGTCAACAACATTTAACAAGCATCACATACTATGCCTTCTGCCAAGTTTTAGATATACAAAGAAAAATATCAAGTAACTTCTGCCCTCCAGAAGCTTGCATTCTATCCAGGTAAAAATTGTGTTGTATATAAGCATAAAATATATACAACTTGATTGTTTCCAGCTAGATTGTAAGCTATGAAACATTAAGAACTGGGATACTTTGCCTAATTACTCAACAGTGCCTACCTATATTTAGACTATTCAATATATGTTTGTTGATTGACTTTAGTTTATATTGTTAAAAATGACAGTTTCATTGATACATGCCTCACTCTTGTACCTCACATTGCTCTAATCTACCACTGAAGAATCTCAAATCACACATAGATCCTTTTGGAAGTAGATTTGCATGGGGTAGCTCCTCATTGGCAGAAAAAAGACAAAATCTTTATTTTCTCCTGTGATATCTTTAGAATACTCATGTGCCTCTCTCTAAACCTTGAACCAGATGGGAATATCTAAAAATCATCAGATAGTGGATTCAATCAATAAAATGACACATTTCATAGCCCTTTTATCTTTCTAGAATCCTTTCTTTATAACCCTGTAAGACAAATAGTGAAAGTATTACTATCTCTGTTTTATAGATGAGGAAACTTAGTCTTAGAGGTTTTAAGTTACTTTCCCATAAGCAAGAATTTGAAAACAAGACTGTTGAGTATTTTCACTATCCCACCCTGCCTTCCTTATTAAGTGCCAACTTTATACCCAACTACTCAATTATCCTATCAGGCAACTGTTCTAAGATTATTTGAAGCAATACATTAGCTCATCTGACCTCATAGAAGGAGTTTCATAACTGAGAGAACCCTATACCAATGAAATTATAACTTCAGGAAAAAAGTTAACATTTATGTAGTGCTTTTACATTTACATATATTTGCATATATTATATTATTTGGTCTTCACAAAAACCCTGCACAGTGGGAGCCATTATCATCTGCTTCTTACAGATGAGAAAACTAAGGCTAGGAAAATATAAGAGTAATGGTAATTTGGAGATCTTCCCTGCCCCTGAATAGTTTGAATGTAATCACATGTAGCCTGTAGTGGGAGGAGTTTGCTGAAGGGGGAAGCAGAGCCCACAGGAAACTGGGAGTCAGAGCAGCTAGACAGTGGGAGAGAGAGGATGCAGCCAGGGAAAGAGCTAGGCTTGTGAGTGTTGATTTGGGGGAAGACTAAAGGATGGTGTGGCCCTCTTCTGTGTTATGGTGTACTAACTTCTATGACAGATGCAGTTTCTTGGTGTTGGGATTTGGTTTTCTGGTGTCTGAATAAATGTTTTGCTTCTGTATCCTATACAAAAAGTCTGTTATATTTAACAATTTAGAACTATGCTGGCATATTTACAGTCACCATCGGTGCTGTGAATATTGCATTGGCACTACAGAAAGGTGACTTGCCAAAGGTCAAGAAGCTAGCAAGTATTTAAGGCACTCAACTCTCACCTGTGGCTCTAAGCAACTATATGATGTGCAGAGGCCCTACCCTGGCAAAACATCTCATCACACAGGCTTAACCAGGTTGAGGATAACCAACAGGCCTCAAGTCAGTCAGTGAGTTATGGTGGTGTCTATCCCAAGCATGTAAAGATTTCCCCTTGAAGAATATGCCCACAAAGGTGGCTGAAGTAGGCACTGAGGAATGTTTAGAGCTTGGTCAGACACCAGAGATGCCAAGGCTATCCTTTGCATCCCAGGCCATCACTTATCATCTTGACTTTGGCCTTGCCACTGGACTTCAATGATGGTGGAAGAGAGAATGAAGCTAATGACTTTGTCGAACTCTGCCCCATTTAAATTCAAATAACACTCAAGTCAAGACATCATTTGTCCTCTTCAAAATGGAAGGACAAACAACATCTAAGGCAGGATTAGAAGTCCAGTCTTCGTGATTCCACATCCAACACTCTTTCCACTGCCCCATATAGAAGGGCAATACTATTGTGTGTACTATATGTGTACTTAACTATGTACATGTTTTATGTAAGTTCCCTGAAAGCAGGTACTATTTCATTTTCTTCTCATATTCTCATCCCAATAAAAAGAAATGCTCATAGAACTGAACTGAACTGAATTAAATATAAGACTATTATAAAATGGTCCCTGCCCTTAAGGACTCAATGGAAAAACAAAACTAACCCACCTTAAACCTTTTGAGGGGAGTGGCATAGGCATGCACAAAGGGACTATGTAAGGACTCTTTTAAGTGTAGCAGAATTGGGGAGCGGTAGAGGAAGAGGGGTGTGGTGAGGGAGAGATTGAAATTGTCTAAGACTAAAACTATTAAATCGAAAAGAGTAACCATAATGCTTCTTTGCGATCATAAAGGAAATAAAATGTTTAAATAATGCTGTTAAATTCTTGGCCAGATGACAAAGGCAAAAGCAGCTCTTGCTGTTGACATGGAAATGTTAGCTTAAGTAGTAGATTGTTCTGATCCAGCTCTCTGCTGAAAATGTTACTACGTGTTACATTTTCTTAACTCAATTCCTTGATATGTAAAAACCCAAAGGCCACATGATACAGGATCAGGCAATTACTCCTTCTTTCAGCTGAGGATGCAGTGGCTGATACCATGCATATTGTTCCATTTTAAGGCTACTGTTTGCTTTCCTTTTTTGTAAGCTGGTGCCCCTAAGGAAGGATTCAAGAACCGAGGAAATGAAGGAGGTGAGGGAGACTATGCTATAGCCTGCTGTGGAGAGAAGTGCATTTTACTTACAGTGCAATACACTGATTTGGCTTTAAAAAATAATTATATCAACTAAAAATTATCCTTCATAGATTTGGCAGGAAACAAGCTGATGTCCCAGCCTGATGATATCACACAGAAGTGTTGTGAAAGTCGTGTCGGTTAGTGTATCATTTACTCATACTTAGACAACACATGGCGCAACACATCAATCACAGGAGATACTTCTTAGCCTCTAGAAGGCCCGGCCTTTGAGAGCAAACATTATTCCTTCTTGTTCTGAAAGAAAAGCCATACTAATTAAATGTCTAATTCCTGTGATCTAAAAATGAATCAAAAGAAATCAGGGAGATGTGAAAGCCATATGTACAAATCATGGAACTCAATTCAATTCAGTAAAATTTATTAAGGGGCTACCATGGGCGAAGTTCTGGGGCTATCATGGAATATCACAGCTTCCAAAGAGTGAGAATTACCACTATTCAAAGGGCAAGGAAAAAAATATAATAGTCCATAAGACTCTCACAATGATAATGTGAGTGAGAAATAAAGTGATAAGAGACATTACCTTTTAAGATAGATTTTATAACTTATTTTTGTTTCTTCATACTATACTTCTTTTGTATCCCTCCTCCTCTCTGCCCAGAAATCCATCTTATACTATATAGTTGGCTTTTTAATAGGAAGACGAAAAAAAATCATCTAAAGTAATAAAAAAATCTGATTATATATGAGGTATTACACACCTGTGAAAATGGAACAGAAAGAGATATCTTCTCGTGTTTGTTCTTTGGGTCTAAATTTTGTCTTTATAGTTTTATATCAACCAGTTTGAATTGTTTCATGCTTGATATTAAATTTACTATGTTGCAGTCATTATTCATATTGTTTTTGCCTTCACTTTGCATCATTTTATATGTCCCCATGCTCATCTGTCTTCATCCCAGTTCTTTCCCTATTGCTTTCAAATATGCTCAAGTCTCCCTCATCCATAAAAAAGAAAACAAAAAAAACCCAAAAAATAAATCAAAAAAAACTTCCATTCTGCTGTACTATACTGTCAAGACACAATTCTATATCTCTCCTCCCTTTCTCCATCAAATTCCTTGAAAAAACTGTTTATAAGTTGTCAGAACTATGGATAGGAGAAGAGTTCATCAACAAATAAGAAACAGATACATAGGAGTTAATATTAATATTTTTGATTGCATACATTTAAAAGTTTTTGTGCAAAAAAAATCAATGCAATCAAAGTTCAGCGGTTTTCAGAGGAATAAATCAAAGCAATCAATACTTCTATAAAAATGCATTATATCACTAATAGTTAGAGAAATGCAAAACAACTTTGAGATACTATCTTACAACAATCAGATTGACTATGATGATAGAAAAGAAAAATGCCATGCTGTAGGGAATGTGGAGAAATATGTACACAATGCACTGTTGTTATATCTTCAGTTTCATTCACTCACTCAACCTCTTGAAAGCCGCCTTCTGACCACTGAGTTGAAATTGGTCTCTCAACAGCAATCAATGAACTCTTCAATGCCAAATCTGAAATTCTATTTCTCAGTTCAATCCTTCTTTGTCTATTTGAAAACTTAACAATGTTGACTAAGTTCTCTCTTAGGATGTTCTTCTTTTTTCCCAAATGATTTATTAAAATCTGGTTTACATCATTCATTTCTGCCAGATTTTGAGTTACATTTTTCCCTACCTCCCACCCTAGAATAGCAGTCCCACAGGATAATCCCTTGTCCCCTCTGCTCTCTCCCATATCTCCTCCCATATCCCCTTTGACTTTTTCAGTAGCGCAAGGTGAATCTCCATGCCCCAGTGCCTGCATATCCTATTTCCCAATTATATGTAAAATAGTATTAATAATAGTATTTATATATTTTTACACATTCGATTTTAAAACTTTGAATTCCAGATTCATTCCCTTCCTCCCTTGTCACCCACCCTTACTGGTAAGATAAGCAGTTCAGTATAGGTTGTACATGGGTAGCTATGTAAGACATTACCATAGTAGACATATTGTAAAAGACTGACTATATTTCCCTCCCTCCTATCCGACCTCCCACTTGGTCTATTCCTTACTTTGATCCTGTCCCTCTTCAGAAGCGGGTGCTTCCAACTTCCCTCACCTCCTTCCCTCCTGCCCTCCCTTCCATCACCCCCCTTCTCATCCCCTAACCCCCTACTCTCCTGTAGGGTGAGATATCCTGTTTAGTAAGTATGTCATTCTCTGCCTGATCCAATTCAACAAGAATAAGGTTTTGCCTTTTTGCCTTCCTGTTCTTCCCCTCCCTTGTAACCATTTTCCCTTATCTCTTCTATATGAAATAGTTTACCCCATTCTATCTCTCTCCAACTTCTCTCATTATATTCCTCTCCCACCTCTTAATTTCACATTTTAAGTATCATCTTTTCCTCTTACATTCGACCTATGTCCTCTATCTATGTATACCCATAAACATATATACACACATTCACATGTATTCATATGCCCATATACCCTTCTTTAACTAATGAAACTTTTCTCAGTATGAAAACAGTTGCAGTTATTGTTTTTCCATGTAGGAATGTAAACAGTTCAACTTTGATAAGTTCATGATGATTTCTTTTCCCTGTTTACCTTCTCAAGCATCTCTTGCTTCTTATATGTGAATGTCAAATTTTCTATTCAACTCTGTTTTTTTCATCAAGAATTCTTGAAAGTCCTCTATTCCACTGAATGACCATATTTTCCCCTGAAACATGATACTCAGTTTTGCTGGGTAGGTGATTCTTGGTTTTAATTCCAGCTCCTTTGCCCTCCAGAATATCATGTTCCAAGCCCTTCAATCCCTTAGTGTAGAAGCTGCCAGATCCCGTGTAATTGCATTCCTACAGTATTCAAATTGTTTCTTCCTGGCTGCTTGTAATATTTTCTCCTTGATCTGGGAATTCTGGAACCTGGCTATTATATTCGTAGGAGTGTTTTTTTATGGGGGGATTTTTTTCAGGAGGTGATCTGTAGATTCATTCAACCTCTATTTTGCCCTCTGATTTTAAAACATCAGGGCAATTTTCCTTGAGAATTTCTTGATGGATGATTGCTAGATTCTTTCTTTGAACATGGTTTTCAGGAAGTCCAATAATTTTTAGATTATCTCTCCGGGATCTATTTTCCAGGTCAGTTGTTTTTTCTCATGGGATATTTCACATTGCCTTCTATTCTTTCATTTGTTTGAATCTGCTTAACAGCATCTTGATTTCTCATAAAATCACTAGCTTCCATTTGCTCCAATCTAACTCTGAAGGAATGAATCTTCTCAGTGAACTTTTGAGATTCTTTTTCCATCTGGCAAATTTGGCTTTTTAAGGCATTCTTCTCCTCTTTGCCTTTTTGAGCCTCTTTTCCCATTTGAGTTAGTCTGTTTTTTAAGGTTTTGTTTTCCTCAGTCAGGCTGTTGACTCTCATTTCATACTTTTCCTGCATCCTTCCCATTTCTCTTCCCAATTTTTCCTCCACTTCTCTTATTTGGTTTTCAAAATCCTTCTTAAGGTCCTCTATGGCCAGTAACCTGCTTGTATTTTCCTTTTGGGCTTTTGGTGCAGGATTTCTGACCCTACAGTCCTCCCCCTGTTCCTTGCTTTGATCCTCTTTGTCCCCAAAATAGGGGACTAATGTCGAATTTTTTTTTGTTTTGTTTCCTTTGCCTAGGCATGTTGTCTCTTAATTACTTGACTTTTGGGCTTGTTGCTACAGTAGGACTCTGCCACCAGACAGGGGAGCTTCCATCCCTGGGGCTAAAACCAGGACTCATGCGGGCCTGGGCTCGGCTCCCAGAGTACTGAGCTAGCTGTTCCCTGCCGGCCTCAGTCCTCAGCAGGAGGGCTGTCCTCAGCAGGAGGTTAGCTTCTCTGTGTTGTTCTGTGGGTGCTGGAACTCCAGAGGTTGTTCAGAGTCACCCTTTTACATAATTTTGAAGTGGTGTGTCCTGGAGCTCTATGAAAGTGCTGTTTCTACTCCACCATCTTGGCTCTGCCCACCCCCACCCCCCTTTTTAATAATCATTCAATAAATAGTACTAAAAGTCTTTGGAGCAGGACACAGAAGTGTATTCATTGTCCTCTGAGTGTTTATGTAATATGAATATTATGGCAGTTTCATTCCCCACAATCTAGCCCATGATATCACTTTTCACATTGACTGCCACCACACTTCAGCTGCCTTTCTTCCTTGGTCTTTGTGGTTCCCTTTACTCCCTTGTTAGCTCCTTTCTGTACCTCCATTTTGATGAAAGGTGTAGACCACACCAGCCCTTTTCATTTTCTGTACACTATAGTGCCAGGTACATAGCATAGCTTAATCAATTAAATACTTGTTGATTTAAGCACCATTTTTTTTTCATAAAACTTTTCCTAATCTCTACCACCAACAGAGGTGTGGCAGAATTCCTAACACTTTCCATACAAAACTACCTAATAATGTGAATATTTTGCATATTTTTACATTTATTCACTTTATATTCATGTTGCATGTATTTTACATATTGTCTTTCTCAAGTTGTCTTCCTTATTGGAATGTAAGCTTCTTGAGAATGGCATTTTTATTTTTATTTTTATTTTTTGCTTTTCTTTGCTTTGGCAGTGCTTAGGATAATGTCTGTCATATAGTATGCTTAAATATAGGGTGTCCCAGAAGTCTTAGTGTGCTTTTAAGGTATTAAAGCTCAATACTTGTTGATTTTAAGCACTGGTTTTTACATGAAACCATTCCTCATTCCCACCTTCTTTTTCTGTCCTGCTACCTAAACGAGTTTGCAATGCAATTTTATTGAATACATTTGAATTTATTTACTTTATATTAATGCTGTCCATGCTTTATGTGTATTTGATGTGTCCCTCAATAGAACACAAGCTTTTTGAGGGTAGAAACTATTTTATTATAAACCAAAGACCTAGCACAATGTCTGGTGCATATCCGGCCAATGATAAACATTTGCACTTTACTTCATTAATCATCAAGTAAATTGCAAGGTCCTTGAGGGTAGGAACTGCCTTTTGCCTTTTTTTTTTGTATCCTTACTGCTTTGCATAGTGCCTGGCAAATAGTAAGCACTTAATAAAAATTTATCAATTGATTTGTTGATTTATTTTTTTCTATAGCTTTGTAACTTCTGGACCTCCTGTCAAATAATCCTACTCTGACTACTCTTATTGCTTTTTAACTCACCAGGGGAGGAGATGGGATTGGGGAGGTGTCTCCTGAGAGACCTTTGTTTCTAGCACCAAATGCCAGTCACTGCATCTTGCCAAGTGTTACCTGCTCTTGGGACAGTATCAAGTGAGGAGTCCTACTCGGGTGGTACACATATCAAAGTGTAACACAGGTGTCCTAAAGTAAGTTCATGGAAGACAGAAATCTCTCTTGGAGCATACTCTAGCTTAATCTTGATCATCAATATGACTACAGACTATGAAAGGAGGGTCTCATGATTCTTCTGACCTTTGGGATTTTATGAGAGGTGTCAGAAAAGTTACCATAGAGATAACTGACTTGTGGTATCCAAGAATTAATATCAACTTTGATTCTTGTCCTTCTTTCCTGTCATTGCAAAGCAGATTTCAGATTTAGCCAACTGTGAATTCCCTCTCCCCAACCCCCAAAAATTGGAAATTCAAACTGCATTTAGACCATTCTGAGACAATTTAGTTTTACCCTACTGATGATGAGTTTTCACTACAATAATACTGCTCAGTAGGGGAGGAACCACAAATTAGGACATTTAGCATACCACAGTTTGTGCCATTCATGTAAAACAATTTATTCAGAAGTCCTCCATTTAATAGCCATCTATTTGCTTCTGGTCCTTCTCTAATTTAAAAAGTGATGTTACAAATATTATGCTATATATGAGAACTTTCTTTTTATGACCATGAATAGAATTTCTGTGTCAAAGATGGGAGTATTTAATTCATATTATTTGCATAATTCCAAATTACTTTGCAGATAGGTTGTACCAATCCACAGCTCAACCATAACACATTACTTGAAAGCCCATGTAACTGGAAAAGGAGGTATACTAATCTAGTAGTGAAAGTGGGAGACAATGAGCATGTGGACAGTTCAAATGGTGCTTTTGGAAGGATTATAGGAACCAGAGGAAAGTATCTAGGACTAAATTTAGGTGAATTTTCTATGAAGTGCTTCCCTTCTCATCATTACTCAGAATCTATTTTTACATATTTTTAGATATTTATATGTACCTATATTAGTGCATGTTATTTCTTCTGTTAGAATAAGAAGCATTATTTCATTTTTAGTATTGTATTCACAATGCCTAACACAGTGCCTAGTACATGGTATTTGCTAATAATGTTTGTTTATGGATTGACTGATGATCAAAGATTTCTCAAACACACACACATATACAAGAATTGCACAGGAAACGAGGCAATAGAGGGGTTTTGATTGTAATTGATAATAAGAGTATACACACTGGGGCGGCTAGGTGGCGCAGTGAATAGAGCGCCGGCCCTGGAATCAGAAGGACCTGAGTTCGGAGCCGGCCTCCGACACTACAAACAAAAACCTAGCTGTGTAACCTTGGGCAAGTTACTTAACCCCAATTGCCCTAAAGGGGCGGCTAGGTGGTGCAGTGAGTAAGAGCGTCGGCCTCGGAGTTTGGATGACCCGAGATCAGATCCGGCCTCAGAAAATGAGCACCCACGCATAAAATAATGACTAGCCGTGTAACCTTGAGCAAGTTACTTAACCCCAATTGCTTTAAAAAAAAAAAAAAGAGTATACACACTGATTGAATCATGGATATATAAAAGTAATTTCATCACGTGCATTCTCCTCATTAAGAAAATGAAATGATTCCTTCCAACGAATGAACAATCCTTTTTAAAAAAACCTTTAGAAGAGAGTATGGAGGAGACTGAGGTAAAGTTGGGAGTGTGTTGGCAGTGGTGGCAGCATGGTGGTGCTGGCATTCTACCTTCTAAATACTGTAAATGATGATATCATTGGGCACTAACTGAGCTGGGGGAAACTGGGAGCAGACACAGACCTAGACACAGAATCAGACACAGCACAAGCAGAGTCCACAGGCTACTGCAGAACAGATTAGACTTGCACAGATGATATTGGACCACAGTGATGCTGACTTTGAGGAGGTGAAGCAACTGATTGATATCACAGGCAAGAACCAGGATGAATGTGAGATTGCTTTGCATGACTGTAATCACTGTCAATAGAGCTATCAATGTGCTGCTGGAGGGGAACCCAGATATACATTCCTGGGAAATGATTGGGAAAAAGAAGGGGATCTTGGGGCAGAAGGATGGTGGATGGATAGAATCCAAAGAGGAAGGCAAAGAGAATCGAGACTTAGATAGGGATTATAGCAGGCAAAGTGGTGGACCACCAAGGCAGGGAAGAGGCCCCAGTCATGGACAAGAGTTTTGAGGTCAGGGAAATGGACTGGATGTTGCTAAGACTGGAGAACCATCTGGAAGAATCACAGAAAGAGACTGAAGGTGCTGTGGATGAGGTGGAGGTGGCTCTGGTAGGAGGGAAGAATGGTTTTCTGCCAAAGGCATGGGAGCTTTTAGCCCAGCTGATTATGCAAAACCAAGCAATACTGGTGAAAACTAGGGCAATAGTAGTGGCAACATGTGGAAAAATACTGACAGTTTTGAGCCAGACTATGGGACGAGACTTGATTTCATGGGGGTTGAGGGGTCAAATTATCCCCCAAAATTTGACACTACTCCTGTTGTGTGGAGGTCTGCAACAGAGGAATGGGGTACAGAAGATTGGAATGAAGATCTTTCTGAGACCAAGATCTTCACTGTCTCTAATGTGTCTTCAGTGCCTCTGCCTGCAGAAAAATGTGACAATCACTGCTGGTCAGAGAACCAATCTTGCTGTATTACTAGGGAAGACACCTTCTTTAATGGAGAATGAATCAAACAAACTGGATCCATCTCAGGCTCCTTCCCTGGCCCAGCCTCTGGTGTTCAGTAACTCTAAGCAGAGCACCATATCACAGCCTGCATCAGGAAGTATCTTCTCCCATCACAGCATGGAGAACATGCTAGGAAAGGGGTTTGGTGATGTTGGCAAAGCTAAAGGTGGTAGCACCACATGCTCCCAATTCTTGGAACAGTTCAATATAGCCAAGGCTTTGGCCCAGTTGGCAGCTCAGCACTCTCAGTTGGGTGGGAGCATGTAATGATAATGGAATTTGAACCCCACAATAGGATAGACTTGTTGACATGTCGAGAGGGGGCTGAACTGGGAGGAGCTGGTGCCGTGTATAGGGAAAGGCCCAAGCTGAGAGAGGCCAGAAGAACTTCTGGGAGCCAACATATGGAGGCTGAACTGAGAATTGAGAACTCCTGAGAAATGAGAAGAGAGGAGAACTGTGAAGAAGCATGAATGTTGTGTCAGTACTTTGTCTGTCTGTTTTAATGTTACTTTGTCAGGTTCATCTGCAGATGGAGGACATTGCTGTTATTGCAGACATCCTGGGACCTTGCTGTTGGTTCAGATGCCCTGAAAGAAAATTTTCTTGTTGTATGTTTATAGAAACCCTGGAGGAGGGTCTTGATGATGTTTTCAGGGGAACCTGAAAACTGTACTGATGATTTGTGCTGATTCCTCAGACCTTGTTGTTGGGTCTAGGTTGTTTTCAGAGGCAGAGAGTGAATCGATGAGGACACTGACAATGTGCATATTTGTTATTTTGTCTTTGTTAAACTGTGTCTTCCCAGGAATGGAAATTGCTGAGAACTTGCCTTGGGTCAAGATGAAGAAAAGGCCTGTCCTTGGGTATTGAATGCTGTGATGGTATTGTAACCTAGTTGTGACATAGGGGTGGATTGCCTTTGTGATTTCCACTGCCCTTTAAGATGGTACTTGGTGGTGATGGATGGTATTGTCATTTTATTGTGATGCAGGGATGGAAAATTTTTGGCCTTTGTACTTTGTTACTGACCAAATGAATGTACTTTGTTTATGATTAGAAACTAATTTCCTCTTTGAGAAGAGAGAAGACTTTGTGATTGATTAAATGAATGTACTACCCAGGGGTGGAGTACTTTGAATTTTGAACTTTGTGACTGAATCGAGGACTTACTAAATGATTGAGTTACTCTGTATTTTGATTTTCTCTTTTATGTGAATGTTTTGTCTTAATTTGTTACTGAATAAATAGGGAGTTTACTATGCTCATAACATGAACCTTGGAAGTTGCTTTTGCTTGGCGTTACAGAGCACCACCACTTCTTCTTGGGACATGGGCTCTACAACACAATCCCCATCTCTATTGCAGTATGATTTGAAGAACACAACAGATTCAGCAGTTCACAGCCCATTCACAAAGCACCAGAATTTCACCCCATCTTAAGCCATGATGCTAGTGTTCCTGTAGGAAAAGCCACCTGCACTGACCACCTCTACAGCTGCACCTCTAGCCCCTTCCTCTCCATGGCTGAGCAAGTCCACCTTGGCTCCACAGATGTCCCAGAAGTCTCTGTGGTCTTCAGACACCAGTCTTTCAGCCCCCAGCCAGCTCAACAGAAAAAGAACAAGGCCTCCTTGACTTCGAAAATTCCTGCTCTGGCAGTGGAGATGCTTGGCTCATTAGGTATCTCAGGTCTAAACCTGAAGTTTGGGGTATTACAGTTTGGGTCATTTTCTGTCCTCTCAGAGTATGAGTCCACTCTTACCAGGAGCGCCTCCTCAAGTCATACTCCAGGCAGTCTCTATATCAGCACTGCAAGTGAATCTTTATCCACAGTTTCATCCAGATTCATGGCTACCCGAGAGGCCCAATTCAGTTGACAACCTACACTTCCCAAAACAGTGCTCAGGGCCCCCTCTATGAACAGAAATCCACACAGACTTGGCAGTACCCCAACTCCATCTCCTCGTTTCCCCAGAAGGACCTGACTCGGGCAAAGACTAGCTTCAGCTCTGTGCAAGCCACACAGTCATAGACCACACAATCTGTTGAAGGTGCTACTGGCCCAGAGGTGAAATCTGACTCACCCTCTGTTCCCAGGAGCCCCCTCTCTATGACACAGTATCTGCAGCTTCCTTGCTGACCACAGCCAATCAGCAATCATCTGCATTGCGTGGCTTGAGCCACAGTGAGGAGCTTCCAGATACTACCACCACTCAACACAGCAGCACATTATCTACCCAGCATAATACACTTTTGTCATCATCATCTTCTGGGTGCACTTCATCATCAACTCTTTTGCATGCAAGCGTTGAAAGTGAGGTGAGTCTCCATTCTTCTTTCAGCACTTTCTCTACTGCATCCAGAGCAGGCTCCTGTCTCCTGTCTCCCACTGTGGTCAGTGCCTCATCCAGCCTAAACAGTGGCAGTAGCCTAGGCCTCAGCCTGAGCAGTAACTCCCACTGCTACTGCCTCAACCAGAAGCTCAGTCACCACTACTTCAGGAAAAAGCTCCCCCTAATCTTCCGTTGTTACCTAATCCATATATCATGGCTCCAGGGCTGTTATATGCCTGTCTGCCACAAGTGTATGGTTTTGGTGACTTGCAGATGCTTCAGACAAGATTCTCCTTGGATTACTATAGCATCCCGTTTCCTGTACCTACCACTCTGTTGACGTTGACTGGGAGGGATGGTAGCCTGGCCAGCAGCCCTTATTCTGGAAACCTCTCAAAGTTTGGCCTCATACCCAGCCCGAGCCACAACCCTGGCTTGACCCGAGCAGAATCAGACGCAGTCTCACACCATGCAGCAGACATTCTTAAACCTGGTGGTATCTCCTGGCTACAGTTATACCAGCCTGCCATACTACACAGGGGCCCAAGCCTCTGCAGCATCTGGATGAACCTGCTGTATTCCCTGTCCCTCCTACCTCTTCCAAGCACCATGCTGTGAATGTCAGTGTGAACACATCGGCTACCCCTTTCCAAAAGCCAAGTGGGTATGGATCTCATGGACACAACACTGGAAGAAAATATCAACTCCCTTACAAGCATTTCTGGATGGCTGAGAGCTAATTTGGTCCATGGCTGGGGGCTATGTTTTGTGTGAGTGTGTGAATTTGCACTAAAGTCTTGTTTTAGAAACCAAACCACTATGGAGAGCCTGCTGAGCTGAGGCCAAGGCCTTCATGGCTAGGGGGAGTGAGTTGGTGGAGACTTTCTGGCCTTTTGAACCTGCCCCCTCCCCTCCCTTCACCTGGTGTGTCCGACCCTGTCTAACCATTTCACGTATAAGCAGTGCAGCACTTCTGAAGCTGCAATGCACACATCCACTGTTGCTTTTGATTTCTGGAAGGCATGTAGTTTCAACTTGTAACAAATATTTGTAGTCTTCAATAAATGGTATTTCTTAAAAAAAAAAAAACTTAAGAAGTTAGCTATTTAATTTTGACTTGTTCTTTCTAAAACAACTTTTAATTGATATATTTTGATATCAAACATTTCCCAATAAACCACCCTTTCTTCCCACTCTGTATTATCATGTAATGCCCTCATATAAGCAAATATAACTATACATTTTAAATTTTCCATTCTGTCACTTGATTTAGTCACTTTTTATAAGCTTGTTTTTGGATGTATAGATAAACAAAAGATCACCTTTCTAGAAGCTTTGTGGTTCTAATATACTTTCTCTTACATAAACTCACTTGATCTTCTAATCAGCCTAATGCAGTTAGCATTATGAAGACAACCACCTCCATATTACAGATGGAGAAAATTGATTCCTGGAGGTTATTGCCTTGTCCAAGGTCAGGCAACTAATATATGTTGAAACCAGGATATAAATGGTGATCTCCCAACTCTAATTCCATTGTTTTTCATATATGTGCTGTGTTGCCTTTTTTTTTAACTTTTTGGAGGGCATTTGGGGTTAAGTGACTTGCCCAAAGTCACTCAGCTAGTGTGTCAAGTGTCTGAAGTCACATTTGAACTCAGGTCATCCTGACTCCAGGGCTGGTGCTCAATTCACTGTGCTACCTAGCCACCCTGCCATATTTCTTTATTATTACTTCAGTGATTCTGTTGTCTTCTCTTTGTTTGGTCATATCACCTATTGTTAAGAGAAGGGATAAATAGAACAAAAAGAAAAAAAATCTGATACTGTATTGGTAGCTTTGGAAAAGTCAATAAAAATGTGGTGAGCTGTGGAAAATTTGTATTCGGCCCAAGGTTATATGAACCTGCCAGAATATTTTCCCAAAGGACTCATATTTAAAACCAGCCTTTTGAAATTGAAAGTTTCGAATGCTAGTTCTTTTCCTGCCTTTCCCATCTCTTTAGATGGAAGCATATTTTAAAGAGATTGCTACGTGAGAGATCTTTAATTATAGACCTTTTCTAAATAAAAGCATTAATGAGAACCAGAGTTATTTAAGACACTAAGTTGTCTAAAGGAAATAAAACAGAATTCTGAATTGGCAGAGACCCTATTTTTAATTAAAACATTGGCTGAAAATGAAATAGGTGTGTTTGACAATGAATGCAGAATTTTTCCTTACATCTATGAATTGCAGCAGATAGGTTTTCCTAACCCTCTCAGGTAGTTTTATCTCAGGTATAGTTTCACTTTTTTTTAAGCAAATTACCACTTTTTTTCCTCTGCCATCTCAACAGTTGCTTTTGGAAGGCAGAAGATTGCTTTGCCACAGGGTCATCAGACTTTTCTCAACCTCAGGCATTCAAAAATAATAGTTCTCCTAACAATTGATGAATTTTCTTTAAGGAAAAAGCAATTTTAAATATAGAACTGTATACCTAATATTATGGTACATATGGATTGTATTTATTGTCTTTTTTTTTTAATTTGGAAGATATCCAGTCCTATATTCACTATTTCAGACTTGGATGAAATAAAATCCAGTTTATTAGGTTTTATAGTAACTGACTGACCAAAGCTCGGGTCTGAATCTATAAATTGCTATGCTTTTTTAAAATATTGGTCTGACAATATCATTCAACAATCATGAATTACCTGTAGTTCTTTCTTACATATTATATCTCCTTACACACACACACACACACACACACACATACATATGCATATATATATATATGTGTGTACATGTACATGTAGGTATATATCTACACATATACACCTATGTACATATACACACATGAATGTATATTTTCATTAATATATACATACATACATAAGGAAATGTATTAGATGAATGCTTGAAAATATAGACATACATAAACATTTAAATGTGTACCTGCATAATGTATATATGTATAATGTTTATCTAAATATATATAGCATTTCACGCAGTAATCATGGCCCCTTTAAATCTTATCAATTCTACTTTTTCTTCTGTGGCTATCCTTTGGCCTGTGGTAATCGTTATGGAAGTCTAAGATCCCATTTATAGGAAAAAAATAATGGCAGTGCACTCCCCTTCAATATACCAGATGTCTGTTGTAGAGTTTCTGACTCTACTAGCTTCATTTCTATTTTGAGTAAAATTATGCTTTTTAAAGTAGGGATAGATGAATTTCTCTGACTTTAACACTGAATGCCTTTAAAATGCACCATAGTCTTTCTTCATTGTTTCATTGTGGTGTAGTTGTGACCTTGTATTGATTCTCAAAAGCTATATGAATGGAGTGTAAGCCCCTGGAAGAGCTATGTATCAAAGAAATATATCTTTGTCATCTCCTGTAAGGTTCTGCTGTATTTGCAACTCTTTCAAGCATTTGTTAAATTCACTTCTCAGGATCCTTTTAATACCATCTGACAATCATTTCTTGAGTGCCTACCACGTCCAAAACCCTATACTAAGGCACTGAAGCAAACACAAAAAAATAAACAGGACATATATCTTGGTCTCACAGACCTGACCATCTGTTAGCAGAGATGTGACATATGTTATATATGAGATATATGATATAATATGTGTGTGTCACATGTATGTGATATATAATCCAAGATAGACTATGACAGAACATAGGTAATAGTAGACATTTGAAGTGAATCTTGAAGGCTATGGGGCATCAATAGGCATACATGGATTGAAGTAGAAAATTATAGATGGAGATAATGACATGAACAGAGACATGTAATTGTGTATGTCCTCATCAGGTAATTAAAATATTCGACTATTTTTCTTTGTATCATATTCTCCTACTAGGCTATGAGCTTCTTGGGGTCAGGGAATACTATGGACTAGATTTCCCTTAATACATAGTATATAGCACATTTCATACAATCACTAAATTAGCATGAATTAAATGGAAAACACAGGTCCTATTCTTAACAAGTAGATTGATCCAGTTTTGTGGTAGTATAATGCATACGGAGGGGAATAATATGCAAAAGGTGGCCGAGATAGTTTAGGAAGATGCTTGATGGTTGAGGTCTTTAAATGCTATTAGCAGTTTGATAAGATGACAGGAAGCCATAAAAGGTCTTTTAATAGTGACAAGATTGGTTTGTGCATTAGGATTTGTGTCTAGAAGGAAAATCTAACAAAGGTCACAGGTTCTCAACATCACAGAGTAATTCCAGGGATCACATTTTAGGAAGGTCATTGATAATCTAGTCAATATCCAGAGAAAAGTAGCCAAGTGGCCAGTATGATGAAGGGCTTTGAAATCATATATATATATATATATATATATATATATATATATATATATATATATATATACATTATACATTATACACATATACATTATACATGTACACATTTAAATGTTTATGTATGTCTATATTTTCAAGCATTCATCTATATACATTTTCTTATGTATGTATGCATGTATATATTAATGAAAATATACATTCATGTGGGTATATGTACATAGGTGTATATATGTAGATATATACCCACATGTACACATACACACAAATATGTACATATATGCTTATGTATGTATATATATACATATACATATGTGTGTGTATGTAAGGAGATGTAATATGTAAGAGAACTACATTCATGATTCTTGAATGATATTCAGACCAGTATTTTAAAAAGAAAAATTTTAATCCTATGGAGCAAAGATCAGAGAGGGAAGAGATGTTATGAGAGAATAGTTAGGAAGATATTGAAATAGCATAGGCAAGAAATGATGAGTCCTTAAATAGAATAGTAGTTTTATGAGTGGACAGAAGGGAGAACAACAGGGCAAGTGTAAAATATGAGAAAGTAGAACCAAATTTGGTAAATGATTAGAGATGGGAAGATGAGGGAAAAGAAAAAACAAAAACTAAGCATGATTCAGGTTTATATTTTTGAATAATTAAAAGGATAGTGATACTGTATACAAAATCTGTTATCAGCAATAGTTGAATTTGTGGACAATCTAAAAATTCATATTTTTGTTACCATCTACCAAAACACTACCATCACTGTAGAAGTAAAAGTGCACAGGACGAAGTGTTATTTACTATTTTCCTTCTTTTATTTTCCCTCAAAGATTTATATAACAAACTCAAGTGGCCGCTCTATTGGTGGTGAGATTTTTCATTTGTAGCAAGGCTAATCTTCAGAAAACAGATATCAGAAAGTTGAGACTACTATAACTCATTAAATAGGTGAAAAACTGGTCATCTCTCCCCCTCCCTCCTGAGGTGATTATGTTGGTATGATGTAAAAAAAAAGCTGTATAGAGGAGAAAGAAAGATGCTCTGAGAGAAGAGGGAAAGGAGAGAAAGAATGGAGAAAATGATGTCTTATAAGAGATGTGCAAGGAAGAGTTTTTAGAGTTGAGGGGAAAATGTTGGGGGGGGTAAGTTTGTCTACATGACCTAAGCACTTATTCTTTATACTTTGGGGGGGGGGAAAGTACATTCTACACAGTGATGGACAATAAATTTTTTAAAATCTTCAATACATTTATTTTTTAAATGAAAGTTCAGTTTTAGATAAGTAATTTGAGAATAGTGAATTTCAAATTATCTTAAAACAAGCTAAATAGACCATTACTTACCTTAGTAGGAGAGTGGGCTAGATGGCATAATTAAAATTCATAGAGAGGAATTCTGTGGGCAGAGCCAAGATGGCAAGTAGAGAAAGTGCTCAGCTGAGTTCTCCCAACATTCCCCTCCAAAAAATTTAAAAATAATGCTGCAAATCAAATTCTGTTACAGCAAAAGGTCAGAGTGAGAAATTTTTCCAACTGAACAAAACTTATGAGGTTGGAGATCTATGACATGGGGGAGGAGGCTGGCCTAGAGCCCACATGGATGAACTGACAGTGATGGGAGTAGGTGGTAGTGACAGAAGCAGCAGCAGTTTCAGGAGTTCTAAAGCCAGAGATGGTGAGGGGTCTTGGTAAATGATCAGAAAGAGATTGCAGGGTTTTCCTTTGCTAGCACTGACTGCAGGACGAGATGCTGTTTGTCAATTTTATTGCCTATATCCACATATGGGTTCAAAGGCAGAGAGGAACACTTTTGTTCAAGAGGGAGTAGAAGCCCCCAGGGGTAGTATCACTTCCAGTCCCAAGAGAACCGGCACCCTGAGGAATAGTATTTGTGGTTCCAAGGAAGGATGGGTCCTGAGGAACAGTATTCCTTAAAATAACAACATTCCATGGGTCCCTCCTAGGTTAGGGCCAGAGTTACAGACCAGGAGTGCAGTGACCACACCTCTTCCCAGAACACAACACCTTAAAAACACTGAAAACTTCTATACTTTTAAAATTGGCTCTGAAAATAGCAGTGTGAAAAATTCTGAAGCTTGAGACAGTCCTGCCCATCTCTGCCCCCACCCACCCACCAGCAATAGAGGTCAACATTAAAATTAAGTTTCAACTAAAGAAATAGGGTGGGAAAATGAGCAAATAATAACAAAAAAAGAACTTGACTGTAAAAAAAGCTACAGTGGTGATAAGGGAAGACCAACATACAAGCTCAGAAAATGACCATAAAGTCAAAATAGCTATATTGAAAGCCTCAAAGGGGAAAAATAATTGAATTGGATAGAAGCACAAGAAGAATTCCTGGGAAGCTAAAAATTCATTTCAAAATCAAATAAGAGGGGTAGAATTAATATTAGGTAAAAAAATGAAAACAAAAGAAGAAAATTAAGAAAAGAAATTAACAGATTGGTAAAAGAGGAACACAAAACACTGAAGAAAATAACACCTTAAAAAACAGAATTGGCCAAACGGAAAAAAAGAAGTACAAAAGCTCCCTGAAGAAAATCATTCCTTAAAAATAAAACTAGTGCAAGGGACTGTATGAGACATCAGAAACAATAAAAAGTCAAAAGAATAAAAAAAGAAGAAAATATTAAATATCTCATTGGATAAACAACTGACCTAAAAGAGATTAAGGAGAGATCATTTAAGAATTATTAAATTACATGAAAGCCATAATCAAACAAAGAGCCAGAAATTATAAAGAAAAACTGCCCTGATATCCTAGAAAGAGAGGGTTAAATAGAAATAGAAAGAATCCAGTAATCACCAGTTGAAAGAGATCCAAAATGGAAAGTCCCAGGAACATTATAGTCAAATCTAGAGTTCATAGGTCAAAGAAAAAATAATTCAAGAAGCCAGAAAGAAACTATTTCAATACTATGGAGGCACAATCAGACTAGCACAAGATTTAGCAGTTACTATATTACAGGAGTAGAATACTTGAAATGTGGTATTCCAGAAGAGGGGGGAAGGGGAAACAAAACTGGGATTACAACCAAGATGAACCTATCCAACAAAAAAGGAGTATAATTCTTCAAGGAAAATAAATGGATACTCAATGAAATAGAGGACTTTTAAGCATTCCTGATGAAAAAAGGAGTTAAATAAAAAATCCGACTTTAAAATATAAAATTTAAGACAAACATAAAAGTTAAACATGAAAGAGAAATCATAAGGGATTTGGTAAGATTAAACTACTTTCCTTTATGGGAAAATATATGCAGCTTCTAAGATCTTTCTCATTATTAGGGCAATTAGAAGGAGTATTCATAGAAAGAGGATATGGAAGTGAGTTGATTATGTCGGGATGATGTAAAAAAATGTGGATAGAGGAAAAACCGAGAAGACGGAAAGGAGAGAAAGAATGGAGAAAGAGATCTCATAAAAGAGATGTGCAAGGAAGAGTTTTTACAGTTAAGGGGAAAATGTTGGCTGGGAGGGGGAGGGTAAGGCTTGAACCACACTCACATCTTAATTTATTTAAAGAGGGAAAATATAAATACATATCAATTGACAATAGAGACCTAGCTTAACATAAGCACAAAGTGGGGTTTTTGTTGTTTTTCTTTTTGGAGTTCAGTTTCCCAGGCTCAGGCTAAACTGTAAACATCTGAGTGATTAATCTCCTTTAAACCCTGATGATTTACAGCTGTTCTGAGTGACGTAGGTTTCTTGCCTCCTGGTTTTGAGCCAATTAGGGACTGAGTCTTTGTTATATCTTCAGGGATGTTGGCATTTTGCTTTGTGTGCTTGCTCCTGAAAAGGACTTTTTGATTTCCTGGCCTGGACTCTGGGTAAGCCATTTATTAAGAGTCCCCCATCACCCACCTCCACTCAGACTTTGGTGCTCTCCTGGTCTGGTTGTTGTATGAAGGTGGTTGTATTATGCTGTTTAGATAGTTGGAATCCTATCTATTGAATTCTGCCTTGGATACTTCCTTCTTTCTACTTATCTGTAATTAAAATAAGATTGTTGACCCCTTCAAAGTTATCTTTCCTTTAGAAAAGCATCTCAAAGATCCTGTGCTAGCAGCCCACCCTGTGTGCTAGTGTGGTTGCTTTTACACTTAGCCTAACAAAAAATAGGAGGGGAAAGGAATACGAGAAGTGGGAGTAGTGATAAAAAGGAAGGCAGATAAAAGAATGGGCAGCTAGGTGGCACAGTAGTCCTAATATTAGGAAAACATCTTCCTGAATTCAAATCTGGCATAAGTTATTAACTGTATGACTCTGGGTTACATCCCCAAAGCTATGAAATTGTGCTTATCTTTTGACCCAGCAATACCACTGTCAGGCCTGTATCCCAGCAAAGAAATGGGAAAAGGACCTATTTCTACAAAAATATTAACAGTAATTCTTTTTGTGGTGTCAAAGAATTAGAAATTGAGGAGATGTTCATCATTTGGGTAATGCATAAACAAGTTGTTGTATATGATTGTGAGGAAATACTATTGTAGTACAAGAAAAATGAGAAGTATGGTTTCATTTAAAAAAACAACTGGAAATACTTATATGAAATCATGAAACCTGATGTGTGAAGAACCAGGAAAACAGGGCATGCAATAACAGGAATATTGTAAGGATGATCAGCTGTGAAATCTTAGCTGCTCTGATTAAGTCAATAATGCAAGACAATACCAAATGGTGAAAAATGTTCTCCACCTCCAGAGAGAGACATGATAAACTCTGAATGCAGATTGAAAGATACTTTTTGAAAACTTTATTGCTTTTTTTTAAAAAACAAAACATACTTTATTATAACACAGCTATCAGCAATAATACATAATGACAAGTGCATTTCTCTTAGGCTGTCATGCAGAATGATAACACACAAGTTTATAGCATCTATTTGCACATGAGAATTGTTTTTAATCTACCAGATTCAAATCTCCTAATACTGCTTAATATAGGGTTTACCAAAAAGTGGTCCTTAATGCATTTGACCTAACCTTGTTCAAGATTTTTATGAGTATTGGACATTCATGATTTTAAATCATTAATGCCTTGCAACCTAGTCAGTCCATTAAGGCCTTGGAAAAATAAACAAAATCTTTTTTTTTGTTTGCTTTTTTTTTTGTTTTTTGGAGGGCAATTGGGGTTAAGTGACTTGCCTAAGGTCACATGGCTAGTTTTTGTGTTATGTCTGAGGCCAGATTTGAACTCAGATCCTCCTTACTCCAAGGCCAGGGCTCTATTCACTGCACCACCTAGCCACCCAATAAACAAAATCGTATGACACCTTTTCACATACACACACACAAAATTTAATCTGGAGTACATGGAAATTCCAAGAAATGACTGTGATGTACACACAGTAGCATCCATAAAACTTATTAAAAATAAAGTATAGTACTCAATATTGAAAACAATGATCAGATATGGTTTGATGGTAACAGAGTCTGAACACTATTCCTCTGTAAGTAAATAAATAAATGAAAAAATAATATGAATAATAGTGAATAAATAAATTAAATAGGGTTCTGCAATGTACAAAGCACTGTGGTGAACCCTGAGAATGTCAATGGGAAAAAAATTTAAGGCAGTTGTTCCTCTTAAGGAACTTGCATTTCAACCGGAATAGACAAAACATGCAGAAGTCTCACTTCAAGTGAGTTGGAAAGCCCCTAGATATTTTAAGGTATGGTAGAAAAAGAAAGTGTATTATTTCTTCATTAATTCCATTTCCATTAATAAAAGCATGATGGTTTCTTTTTAAAAATTATTATTATTAATTTATTTATTTACTTTTAATTTACAACATTTAGTTCCAGAATCCCTTGATTTTCAAATTTTCTTGCCTTCCCTCTCCTCCCCCCGCCTTCTGCCATGGCAGCATGCAATCTAATACAGTATCTACAAATACCTTCACATTAAACATTAGTCACGTTGTAAAGAAGGATTATAACCAATGAAATGAACAATGGGAAAGAGGAAACAAAACAAAACAAGAAAAAGAAAGAGAGCAAGTAGTTTGCTTCAGTCTGCATTCAGACTCTGTAGTTCTTTCTCTGGATGTGAATATCCCTTTCTATCATGAGGCTTTTGGATTTATCTTATAACCTTACATTGTTGAGAGGAGCCCAGTCTATCAAAGTTAGTTGTCACACATGCGTTGTGTCTGTACTTGTGTACAAATTTCTCCTGGTTCTGTTTGTCTCAATCACCATCAGTTTGTATAAGTCTCTCCAGGTTTTCATGAAGTCCATCTCCTCCTCATTTCTTATTGCACAATAGTATTCCATTACATTCATATGCCACAACTTCTTCAGCCATTCCCCAATTGACAGGCATCCCCTTGATTTCCAATTCTTTGCCACCTCAAAAAAGAGTTGCTATAAATATTTTTGTACATACAGGGCCTCTTCCCACATCTATGACCTCTTTGGGATATAACTCTACAAGTGGTATATAGCTGGGTCAAAGGGTATGCACTTATTTATAGCCCTTTGGGCATAGTTCCAGATTGCTCTCCAGCATGGTTGGATAAGTTCACAACTCCACCAACAATGCATCAGCATTCCAATTTTTCCACATCCTTTCCAGCATTTTTCATTTTCCTGTTTTGTCATGTTAGCTAATCTGACCTGTGAGATGTAGTACCTCAGAGTTGTTTTGATTTGCATTACTTTAATTTGCACTACTTTAATCACTAGAGATTTAGAGCATTTTTTCATATGCTTGTAGGTATCTTTAATTTCTTCCTCTGAAAACTGCCCGTTCATATCCTTTGACCATTTATCAGTTGGAGAATAACTTGCATTCTTATAGATTTGACTCAATTCTCTTTACATTTTAGGAATGAGTCCTTTATCAGAGACACTGGTTGTAAAAATTCTTTCCCAATTTTCCATTTCTCTCTTAATCTTGGTTACATTGGCTTTATTTGTACACAAATTTCTCAATTTACTGTAATCAAAATTAATCCATTTTGCATTTTACGATGCTCTCTAACTATTGCTTTTTTTAAAAATTCTTTTCTTTTGCAATATGAATAATGCGGAAATATTTTTTTTCGCGTCTTCACATGTATAATTGATATAAAATTACTTGCCTTTTCAAGGCAGAGAGGCAAGAGGGAGGGAGATTATGGGCAAATCTAAATTAAAAGAAAGAACTAATATTTTTATATAAAATTTGGAAAAAAATTTACAAAGTTAATAAAATATCTAAAAACATCTTTAAAAAGGAAAATAGATTCATAAATAATTGTAAATAATCTCATTTTCAATATCCTTCTCCGTCTCATTCCCAATGAAATTTTTTATTGGAGTCATACTCAAGTGAAAAAAATTGATTTAGACTTCTCCTCCTCTCTCTTTCCATTCCTGCTTTCTGGCTAAAGTGCTAATTAACAGTGGAATGAATGCCTAAAGTATTATGGAGGAGAAGCAGCCAAAGGCTTGGCTAATCACAAGAATGGCAAGACAGCATGTGAATAATGGAGAGTTGACAGTATATAAATTAGTAATAAAGTGGAAGGATTTAAAAATATAGAATGCAGACATTTTGAACAATTTCATTATGAGGGAAATGGAGCTTGACTGAAAAGTTTTATTTCACACAGGGAAGGCCTAGTTCCATGTTACAATTGTTGCAACTGAAGGAAGAAAAATATGATTCAGTTGTCAGACTAAGCCTACTTGATGACTGCATCACTCTCTATATAGCAAGTGTAGTCCTGAGAATCAAGGCCAGGATGTCTATAATCTGCCACTGTTTTATGGTAAAAATTCCATGGCAGTCCCTTAAAATCTCTCGGTCTCCACATCTATATGCAGAAGCAATGAAACTTCTAAAACTGAAGTAAGCATGACTTATACCATATGATGCTTATGTGAAGGGGCAAACATCATTATAGAGGTTTACTTTTTTCTTCAGTTACCCCAAGATGTCATCAGGGAGGGGAGAGAGGATCAGAATATAGTCAGAAAGGATGTCTGTTTGTCAGAACTGAGCGATAGCTGGGAGTGGAGGAGGGAAAAGGCATATTGGAACCTTCTCTTGCTGGGCCCTTGGTGCCCATTGGCATTTGAACAGAAGGTAGCTTGGGCACAAGAACAGAAGACCCCAAATTCCTTACTCTGCACGCTGCGCTGCCGGCTCCCAGAGCGCTGCCTGCTCCCAGAGCGCTGAGTTGGTCCTTCCTGCAGGGCTGCTGAGCTGTCCTCAGCGGGAGATTAGCTTCTCTGAGTCGTTCTGTGGGTTCTGGGGCTCCAGAAGTTGTTCAGAGTCCCCTTTTACATCATTTGGAGGTGATCTGGGGAGAGAGTGCCTTGGACTCACTGTTTCTACTCTGCCATCTTGGCTCTGCCCCCCCCCCAAATTCCTTACTCTGAATCATCTTGTTGGGTCTTGGGCAGGAAAATTCCCCCTGAAAAGTTTTCCTTGAGAGGAAAATACCTGATTTTAGAAACTTGATGTAAATTAGAATGTCAGAATATTTCCCCCTTTCAATTCTCATCCTCAGATTTCCTCTTTTACCTTTGTCAAATGATTGATGCATATGCAGCAGAGTTATTTTATATGCGTATGTCTCTCTGTCACCAAAAAATAAAATTCTCAACAATGGATCTTAAGCAATTCCCTTTAGATATTTCAAGATATGACTCAGTTACCTCTTCATTTGACAGATTTCTTGTAATGTCTCATCCATTATAGAAGAAGGCTTATATGATATAAGAAATGATCAGATGTTACGTTTAGTATCCATCCCTGCCAAAAACCTCTTGCACATGAGCTGCCTCCATGTTTGAGAATCTGTGATGGGAATACCAGATGTCAAGTAATCAATGGCTACGCAGGTTCCCAGAACACAAATTTAAACATAAGAAGCTACTTATTTATTTTTTCTCCACAAGCAGCCAATATAATTAAAATATACACATACAAACCAGTAAGGTACTTAATGCAATGCTACATCTGGTAGGATAGCCTTGTGTCTTACATCAAGTGGAGAGGTAGTAGAAACAATCTGATTTGTCACTTTGCAAAATTTGCCTACCATGCTATTAGATTTGATGTTGTAAAAATTACAGCATTTAATAAGTATGTTTAGAAATGCCTCAGTAGCAGGTTTAAAATGCTGTTTATATATAATGCTTCTGCATACACAAACTGTATACATACAGTACCTCTGAATTTATAAAAGGATATGTTTTACATATACCTATGCATTTACATATAGATACATATGTGTGTATGTGTGTGTAATTCATTTTCAAGCAAGCTACAACTTCTGTATTTAACAGCTCATGTTCTTAACCATTGAGATCTATAGTAAAAAAAAAAGGCTAAAGAATTGAAATATTTAGCAAAATGTACCTTTTAACCTTTCCTTCTCTCAGGAGACAATCTAAACTCTATTCAAATCATTAAATTAATCCTTAGTGGCCTCTAAAGAACCAAACTTTCATTTCTTCAGTATGCTGCTATTAATGTGTGGAAACATACAGTGAAAAAATCATCCCCTTGTTTAAATTTGGGGTTGAATTCTGCAATATAGCCTAATATTGACAGAAAATGTTTAAAAAATGTAAATTCTCTCTCATGCACACATACATACCTACTCTCTCTCTCTCTCTCTCTCTCTCTCTCTCTCATGCGCGCGTGCACACACACACACACACATCAAACATTGGCTTTATTTGAAGGAGTGAATACTCTTTTCTAAAAGTACTTTTGGCCTTATGCATTAGGCAAGACTTTGAGTTTAAGGGATGTTACTGTTTCTTGCAACAGAATTGTCTTGGGATGTAGCAATTTTGGGGGTATAATACTTTCGAGGCCTTTGGGATAAGATCTTTACATGGAAGAACTTGTGGACTCTGTTTAGATTCACAAGTGTTATGCCTTCAGCAAAAGCAGTTCAAACTCATTATCCATAGGTCCAAAACAAGGCCTGGTATTTGCCTCCAGATTATCCTACTTCAGATATGTGTGTCTTGCCTCTACACAAGGTAAAAATATAAGATCTTGTGGTTGGGGAGCAAATGGGTGGTACAGTGAGTATCCGTGGTTGGAGTCAGACTCTGGCTCAGACACTTGATACTTGTGTGAGCTGAGGCAACACAAACCTGCTTGGTAGATTTAATAGAAAAGGGTTATCTGAGTCTATTACCTTAGTTAGGAGATTTCTCCTTTCTACCAACCTTGCAATCTCCATCAGAATTCTGCAGACTCGTTTTGTGTCTAGGAATATTCAGAATGGTGCAGACTAATCTTTTCCCTGTTTGGGGAATATACATATATATATATATACACACACACACATGTGTATACACACTATATACATATACACACATGGACATATACACACGATGTGCACATGTATGTCTGTATATGTATATATGTGTACACATACATAAACATGTATATGTGCATGTTTATATATAAAATCCTCAAATCCTTGATCCTTTTGTTCATTCTGCTGTTTCCTTCAATTATACCCTTCTATCTCAACACCACTCCTTTACTCCAACCCCCATACCCACATATACACAATGAATGAAATCTTAAAGAAGCTTGTTTCTTTTGAGATATCTGTTTCTCTATCCACCTATGTATCCATCAATATCTTTAGAGAAACAAGGAATGGGATACAGGCTCAGTGTGAGAGAACCAAAGCAACAGAAGGGACAGGGAGGTAAAAATTTTGCCAGATTCATTTTTCAGTCTCAATGTTAGCCACTATAATTCTGTATTGGCTTTGGGTGGTCTTAAATCATTCATCTACAGTCTTTTCTCATTGTCTTATCCTTATTGGGGCAAGATTGATGCTGCTTAGGTTCAGAAACTGCCTCTCTCAAGGCCTAGTGGTAGCTCACTGCCTCTACTGGCTATCATGGCTGCAATTTCCCTTCCTGATTTAGAAGCACTGTTTTCTCTGTATCTTTTACCACCTGTCACTGTGTATGAAACATCTCTGTCACTGATTCATGTGAGACATCTCTTGATCTTCCCCTCTTCTATAAGCAGAAGGATGGCTGAATAGTCACAATCCAAGGTTCAAGTAGGTAACCTCTGTAGAAACTTCCTTTAACACTGATATGACCTGGAGAATTAGCAAAAGCTACAAACTGGGGCTTGATTTATTGTTTTGTTTATTGTCTAGACTTAAGAAAATGAGACAGAAATATTGATAATGTAGATTAAAACTAAAGTGTATCATTCAGCAGGATATATTAATATTTTGTCATACAATTCACTAAAGTACTGACTCTCTTCCCTTCAATCTACATATATACATACATACACACATATAGGCAAAGTCACATAAAAGGGAGATCTACAAAAATAGCAGAGAAGTAATAATTACAGGAGAGGGGGCCATTAATTCCCAAGTAAAAATATACAAGATGAGTAGACTCAAATACATGCTTGATATATATGTGCACACCTATGTGTATGAATATGTGTACATGGTCATAACGCATATATGTATACCTATATGTATATAATATATGTATGTAATACAAATATATGTACCTGGTGTGTAGATAAACACATGTACATCACAGATATATAACTAGAATGTGCATATGTGTATCTTTATATGAACACATATACACACATGATTCTCCTCAATAGAAACATGCCTTTAATTATAAAGACAAATAAGTACAGCAAAATGAAACACATCAACACGTTGATTGTGACTGAATATGTGTCAGAATTATTGTTGTTGCAAGTCATTTCAGTCATGTCTGAGTCTTCACAATCCCATTTGGAGTTTTTTTGGCAAAGATACTGGAGTGGTTTTCCATTTCCATCTCCAGATCATTTTTACAGATGAGGAAATTGTTAAATGTCTTTTGCAGGGTCATACAGCTAGTGTCTGAGGCTGAATTTGGATTCAGGTGTTCCTAACTCCAGGCCCAGTGTTCTATCCACAGCAACACCTAGCTGACCATTGAAATTATTTGCTACACCTGTAGATTCACATGCACACACACACACACACACACACACACACACACACACACACACACACACACACACACACACACACACACACACACACACAACACACACACACACTTCCTTCCCTACTAGTTACGCCAAAGGATATGAAAAAAGTTAGTTCTCAAAATAATTGTAATTTAAAAAGGCATTTAAAGTTTAAATGATCTCTAAAATGAAACTGTTATAAGGATTGGTACGGAATGCCATATTCTGAAGAAGATTCTTGCTGCTGGACAAGCTTGCCAGTGATAAAGGCTGGAACTCAGTCATGAAGGATCAGGTATGTGATATAATGGGAATATAAACTTATGTTGTTACCATCTTTCTAAGATTGTATTTTGTAAGATCTTCCCTGCCCGTAGGTTAAGTACACCTGGAGCCTGTGGTGGGAGGCTTGTTTTTCAAGAGATACTTTGTGATTGGGCAATGGGTCAAGAGGGTTGTTACATTCTCTGACCCCGGAGAAAGCTACATAAATCCTGATGTGAGACTTTGTTTTGGGGATCATTTTGAGAAGTGTTGTGTGATTTAACCAGATGAGACTCTGGACAGCTGTTGAGAGCCCCCAGCTTTGAAAACCCAGATGTTGATGCTTCCCTCTCTGGTAACTGACTAGGTATAGATGTAATGGTTGGACAGTTGGAGGCCTGTCTGCTTGATCTGTTTGTTTCTCTGTCTTCTTGTAATTTCTGCTTGTAACCTCTGTATACTCTGAAGTTTGGGGTGCTGACTTTTTGTCCTGAACTAGGTAAATGATATGTTTGATTGATTAAAGCAAGATTGTTAACCCATTTTGAGTTGCTTTCCTTTAGAAAAGTAGATCTAAGAACCTGTGTTGGCAGCCACCCTGGGTATGTTACAGTGCTTTCTGCAACATATGACGATGTCACCAAATCTCCAGGTCACTTAATTCTTACATTATAGTCTGTGTCCTGGCTTTTAAGCCATCTGGAGTTGACTGTGGACAATACAAGGACATGACTATGTGAAAAGAAACATGTCAAAAAATCTCCTATAGAATGGTCCCCTCTTCCAAGAGAGATTTCAGTCATGGCTACATTCATCAGCACTCAGCTAAGAAGGGACTATTCTCAGACATCACATGAGTTGGAAACTTTTTTCTTTATTTTTTTAAACAAATGCTTTATTAACTTCTGTTTTACATCATTCATTTCTGCCAGATTTTGAGTTACAATCATTTTCCCCCCATTATTCCCCTACCCAGCCTCCCAGAATAGCAGTCCCACAAGATATCGCTTCCTCCAATCTGCTCTCTCCCATACCTTCTCCCATACCCCCATCGACTTTTCCATTAGAGGAAGGTGAATCTTTGTGTCCCAATGCCTGCACATCTTATCTCCCAATTACAAGCAAAAGAGTATTAATAATAGTATTTATATATATTTGAAACATTTAATGTTAAGACCTCGAATTTCAGATCCATTTCCTTCCTCCCTTGTCACCCATTCCCTCTTGGGAAATAAGTAATTCAGTATATGTTGTACATGTCTAGCTATGCAAAACATTATCATAGTAGATATATTGTACAAGGCTGCTTATAATTCCCTCCCACTCATCCCACCCCCCACCTGGTCCATTCCCTATATGATCCTGTCCCTCTTCTATAGTGGGTACTTCCAACCTCCCCTCACCCCAAGGATGCCCTCCCATCCATCATCCTTCCTCTCATCCCCCTTCCCCCTATCCTGCTGCAGGTTGAGATATCCCATTTAGTATGTATGTCATTCTCTCCCTGAACCAAATTCAATGTGAATGTGGTTTTGCCTTTTTAGCCTTCCTATTCTCCCCCTCCCTTGCAACCACTTCCCCTTGCTTCTTCTACATGGGATAGTTTACCCTACCCTGTCTCTCCCCATCTCCTCTTGCCACTTTCCTCTCTCACCTCATAATTTCATCCCTTGAGTATTCTCCCTTCCCAACAAATTCAACCTATGTCCTCTATCCATATATAACTGTAACCATCTACACACACATTCACATATATATTCATATGACCACAAACCCTTCTTCCATTATTTTTATAGTGAGAAAGATATCATCAGTTACAGTAATTGCTTTTCCATAGAGGAATGTAAATAGTTCAACTTTGATAAGTTCCTTTTGATTTCTTTTCCCTGATTACCTTCTCGGGCATCTCTTGCTTCTTGTGTCTGGATGTCAAATTTTCTATTCAATTTTGTTTTTTTTCCTCAAGAATGCTTGAAAGTCCTCTATTCCACTGAATGACCATATTTTCCCCTGAAACAAAATACTCAGGTTTGTTGGGTAGGTGACCCTTGGGTTCATTCCCAGTTCTTTTGCCCTCTGGAATATCATATTCCATACCTTTCGAACCCTCATTGTAGAAGCTGCCAGGTCCTGGGCTATGCTAATTGTGTTTCCACAATATTGAAATTGTTTCTTCCTGGCTGCTTGGAGTATTTTCTCCTTGATCTAGGGATTCTGGAACCTGGCTATAATATTCCTGGGAGTTTTCTTTTTGGGATCTTTTTCAGGAGGTCATCAGTGGATTCTTTCAACCTCTATTTTGCCCTCTGGATCTAAAACATCAGGGCAATTTTCCTTGAGAATTTCTTGAAGGGTGATTTCTAGTTTCTCTTTTTGATCATGGCTTTCAGGTAGTCCAATAATTTTTAAATTGTCTCTCCTGGATCTATATTCCAGGTCAGTGGTTTTTCCCATGAGATATTTCACATTGTCTTCTAATCTTTCATTTGTTTGGATCTGCTTAACAGCATCTTGATTTCTCATAAAGTCACTAGCTTCCATTTGCTCCAGCCTAACTCTGAAGGAATGAATCTCCTCAGTGAACTTTTGAGATTCTTTTTCCATCTGGCAAATTCGACTTTTTAAGGCATTCTTCTCCTCATTGCCCTTTGGGCCTCCTTTGCCATTTGAGTTAGTCTATTTTTTAAGGTGTTGTTTTCCTCAGTCAGGCTGTTGACCCTCATTTCATACTTTTCCTTCATCCTTCTCGTTTCTCTTTCCAATTTTTCCTCAACTTCTCTTATTTGATTTTTAAAGTCCTTCTTAATGTCCTCTATGGCCTGCAACCTGCTCATGTTTTCCCCTGGGGCTTTTGGAGCAGTACTTCTGACCTCACAGTCCTTTTCCCACTCTATGCCCCCAAAATAGGAGTCTAGGGTTGCATTTTTCTGTTTCCTTTGCCTTGGCATGTTGCCACTTTATTACTTGACTTTTGGGCTTGTTGCCACACTATGGCTTTAAGGCCAGATAGAGGAATTTTTGTCCTGAACGTGTGGGGGGCAACTTTCGTTTCTGGCAAGCTGTAAACCCACCCACAACTTCCACCCTAGATCACAATCCAGATCCAGGGAGGTTAAAGCAAGAGCAATTACCCCCCAAGACTGATTGCTGGATCTCCCTACAGTTCGCAGGCCAGGAGCTGGAGCTGCCTCTGAAAACTACAAAATGGTGTGTCTCCTCAGTGGCTTCTAGCCCCCAGGGGAGGGAGCTGATGCATTCCCTAAAATACTGGTCCCAAAGTCCATAGGACACTAACCTCTTACTTTGTCCTAGGCATGTCTGTGTTGATAATTCTGGCGTCACCACAGCTCCTGGTGTTCTGGGGTTCCTCCAGCCAGCTGCTGGCCCTGCTGCCCTGGGGCTAAAACCTCAGCTCACGGGGACCTGGGCTCGGCTTGGCTCCTGCGCTCTGCACACTGCGTGCTGCCAGTTCCCAGACCGCTGCGCTGGTCCTTCCTCCAGGGCTGTTGGGCTGTCCTCAGTGGGAGGTTAGCTTCTCTGTGTCGTTCTGTGGGTGCTGGGGCTCCAGAAGTTGTTCAGAGTCCCCTTTTACATAGTTTGGGAGGAATCTGGGGGCAGAGTGGCTTGGATGAGTTGTTTCTACTCCTCCATCTTGGCTCCGCCCCCGCAAACTTTTTTATTATTCATGCCAGTTTCCCAGGATATCATGTATCACACTGAGGACTCACTTAAATGTGTATTCCTACCCCTCTGTTATAAGTAAAGATAGAGATGTGCAATTCTAGCATTTACCTCCAGATGAACTCCACCACTGTGTTAAAAGGCATGAATAGAAATCACTAAGACAACACCATCCCAGACAAAAGGGCAATAAGACTTCTGATAGCTAAAACACCTTAAAGAAAAAGAGGATTTAATAGATAATATATTAGAAAATATGTTGTGTACTTCTTGGCCCTTTGTGCCCATGTTTTCTTTTGTAATTGCGTAAAGTTCTGAAAAGTCATATGAAGGAGACAGTAAAAAACATATGTATACAAGTAAGGAGGCACTTAGGGTGGTACAGTGGATAGAATGCCAGGCTTAGAGTCAAGAAGACTAATCTTCCTGAGTTCCATTCTAACCTGAGACACTTACTAGCTGCGTGACCCTGAGCAACTCACTTAACCTTGTTTGTCTCAGTTTCCTCATCTGTAAAATGAGCTGGAGAAGAAAATGGTGATCTGCTCCCCTATCTTTTTGAAGAAAACCCCAAATGGGGTTATTAAGAGTCAGCTACAACTGAAACAGCTGAATAGCAACAAAAAAATGTAACCAATAATGTAACCAACAGTGAAAATGACCCCAAAGAAGAGAGGAAAAAAAATACATCCTCTTTCCTTATTTGCAAAGGTGGGGACTATGGATATGGAACCTTGCAAATGTCTTCTAAATTCTTTGGTACAATTTATGACTTTCCAGGGGAGGGGAAGGATAGGGATCAATTATAAAATAAAGTTGTAAAATGATAAAAAAAATCAATATATTTTTTTTTTTGGAGGGCAATTGGGGTTAAGTGACTTGCCCATAGTCACAAGGCTGGTGTGTCAAGTGTCTGAAGCCTGATTTGAGCTCAGGTCCTCATGACTCCAGGGCCGGTGCTTTATTCACTGCTCCACCTAGCCACCCCTAATACTTTTTTTTTAAAGAAAAAAACAGGTCAATTCATGCTAACCTTATTCCCTTTATTAATAAGGTTTTGACACTAGGCCATCAGGTAAATATTGTAGATTTTAAGAAATTGTTTGATAAGAATCTTCTCTAGCTTCATGGAAAAGATGGAGAGATATAGAATATATGATAATCCACTTAAAGAGATTCAGACCTTGTTGAAAGGTTGGACTCAAAGAATAGTCATTAATGACTCAATGATAACTTGACAAGAAGTCTCCAGCAGAGTGCCCTACTGAGTTTGGCCTGCTGCAGTTTAACATTTTTATAGGTGACTTGGATAAAGGAATAGATGGCAAACTCATTGAATTTGAAGATTTCATTGGGACAGGAAGCCTTGCTAATATACTAGATGACAGAATAAAGATCCCTAAAGTTCTTGACAGGCTGAGGCTTTTGACTGAGTCTAATAACATGAAATGCAGTAGAAGTAAAGGCATTATGTTCAGTTTCAGAAATTCAGCTTTAAAATTACAGACTTGGGAGAGTCATGGATAGGCAGTTGTTAGTATCATAAAAGTCTGAGGATTTTAGTGGACTGAAAAATCAATGAGTCAGCATCATAATATATCACTCTGTGTGTGTGCACATACATGTGAATACAGATATATTCATACATATATGTTTATATATGTATATGTGTATATATATGTATATATACATATATATGTATATATATACATATATATATATAGAGAGAGAGAGAGAGAGAGAGAGAAGGAGAGGGGCAAAAATTATATGTGTATAAAATTGTAAATATGTGTCTGTATGCCTTGATTATATATGATTATATTGATTCTCTGTAATTATATTTATATATATACATATATATATATATATATATACACACACACACACACACACAGACACCCCATGATTATATATATGTTTTATGTGTGTATATGTCTAAAATCATGAGATGCATTTAAAGAGGCATGTCTCCAATAATAAAAAGGTGATAGTCATATAGCTTCTTGCCTTAGATCACCTCTAGAGGATTATACTCACTTCTGTGCACTACATTTTTAGCCAGACATTGAGTATTCAGAGTATTCAGAGGAGAAAATGCAAGATATTGAAGTACCATGAGACAACAGCATATAAGGTTAGAAGTAAATGTGGACAAGGGGTCCATGAGAGCTGTGCACAGATATGTGAAGAGTTCAGTTGTAGAAACAGAAATCATTTTATTTTGTTAGGCCTCTGAATGATAAGCAGGAATGATAGGGGATTGTTATAAAGGAGCAAATATAGGTCTGATGTCAGGGAAAATCAAGAACTTCCTAGCAGTTAGGACCCTGTACAAATGAACTAAACTAGAGAAGGTAACAGATTCTCCCTCACTTGAAGTCTTCAAGCAGAGTCTGACGAACCATTAACAAATGGATATTTATAGTGGAAAATCCTTCCGAGTATGACTTGAGCTAGATGGCTGATGAGGTCCATTCCACTTCTCAAATTCTTTGAAGCTCTGTGATTTTGTGACAGAATTAGCTTGGAACTTGGAAATGATCCCCAGTACCATCAATTGAAACAATGGTAAGAATGACAATCGCAACAAAAGAAAATGAAGGCAAGGAGTCATTTCTCGACTAGAAGGAAACAAGACCAGTCAGCCAATATGTATTTATTGGGCTTCTTCAATGGGCAAGATAGTGTGCCAAGTGTTGGGCAGACTATGAAGGGATCTAAGATATTGGTCTAGAACTGATAGAATTTACAGTCTTGTAATTATTACATGGAAAGTGAGATAATAGTAGAAGACCATTTTAAATATGGAAACAGAATTTTAGTTGTTATAGTACCAACTCTCTCTCTTTCACACACACACACACACACACACACACACACACACATCATTTCTCATACAGCTAGAGTATTTTGTTGTTATTGTAATTGTTATCCCTTTTAGAAAAATAAAGAACTTGATACTTAGGGAGGTCAATTGATTTGCTCGTGATTATTTACTATAAAAGTAGTATGTGTTGGAGCCAAAATTCAAAATAAAGTCTGTTGGATCATAACATTATACATTTAGAGCTTCAAAGTACTTTAAAATTTATCTACTGCGGGCTCTTCATTTTTCAGATGAGGAAACCTCCAGCGAAGCTAAATGACTTGCCTCAGATTGCCCAACTAGTTAAGTTTTTTGAGACTGAATTTCAAACAGTATTTTAATCCAATACTTTTCTTCTTTCACCAAAACACTATGTATGTAATTCAGTCATCTTAATTAAACAAATATTTATTTGGTGCCTGATGTCTTCAGGGCACTGTGCTCTATTAAATCTACCAATTAGGGAGGTCACACTGCTATAGAAATAATGCAGTCAACACCTAATATCTTGGGTGAGATATGGCCTAAAGGACATCATCTATACTTAACTATGAATTTAACATCTTTTTCTTTCTTGTTTCACTTTTTCCCTTGTTTTGCTTCATTTCTACCCTTTCTTTTCTTCTTTTCTTCCCTCCTTCCTTTCTTTTTCTTTCCTTCTTCCTCTCCTTCTCTTCTCCTTCCTTCCCTTTCTTCCTCCCTCCCTCCTTCCCTTCCTGCATAGTATTCTGCACATAGTGTTTCATAAATGTTTATTGTACTGAATCAAAAAAAGTAACTCACAGAATCACAAAATCTGAGTCAGAAAGGGCCTCCAAGGCCCTATAATCCAAACTGTACCAGAACAGAAATCACTTCTAAAACAACCTCAAGCCTTTTGCTCCTAGTTCTGCCCTCTGGGAATGAGCTAAATAATTCCTGGGACAAGAAATTTTCATAGGAATTCAGAGGACAGGGAGGACAAAGTGAGTTAGAATTGGCTCAGAGGTGATTCTGATTTTAATTTGTACAGAGTGAACACATTTAAAATGTGAAACCATTATACCAATGTGGCTGTTCTTGGAATTGTTACTAGTCAACTTTCTGGAAGTCAGCAGTGTATCTAAGTACATTTGAATTGAAAAAAAAATGACATTATGAGTTATTAGCACTTTGTTTCTGACATGACCAATCCAAGAAAAATATCTTAAATGGAAAGCAAGATGAAAATTCACATTTTGAATACCAAAAATTAAATTAAAATATAATGTAATACACACACAGTAATCTAATGATGAAGCACATTGGTCAAAAGGGTCTGAACAGTTAATCAAGATGTTATTATATTGTACATAATCCATAAATCCTTGATTTGTAAAAACTCTGAAACTCATCCCAGATGTGCTGGAATCACTCAAGTGTATTATCAATTTCCAAAGACAGAAATCTAAGACTACTTATTTTTTTAACAGATTTTACAGAACCAAAAGTTCCTTCCAATGCTGACTATTCTTCCTTGGTACAATAATTAAAGACAATGAACCCTTTTTCAAAGGATTGGTTTTCAGAATAACGATTGGCTTGATATTTTCCAGGTTTCCTAGTGAGTTTTCTTAAGGCTTTATGATGAGAAAAGCCATGGCTAAATGTGAAATCATAATGTTTAAAACTGCTTTAATAATGTGGATGCATGGAGTGCTTCCATTTCTCTAAGAACAAATGCATTTCTGCAAATGGATCTTGGATGGGATGCAGCAACCATCAGAAGCAATGTGCAACTATCAATACTTTCTTAATGAATGAAAATAATTATGTAATGTTCAACGTCTGCAGCATTGAATCGAAGAGAGAGAACTATAATCAGTGTCTCCTAGAAATATTGCAGTGATTCAGGTGTCTTAATGTTGCACTATTCATTCATTTATTCATCTATCCATCTAGTTATTTGGTTTTTTTTATGATGTGTGTTTATTGTTGGTAAAAACAGACTAAAAATGTTGTCTAGAAGCCTTTGCGATATCTCTCTAATCCATATTGAACTGAATAATTTGTGAGAGGTTAATATGAAAGACTTAACTTTATTGTAATTAGTAATATCAAGACTTCTCTGTCTGGTCCCTTTATTAAAATTTTTATCAAAATCGTTCCCCGTTGCAACCAAACTTCTATTGGGTGGGTTGAAAGCTTTGTATAAGTACAGATTTTTGGTAAGCCTTGTAGGTCCCAAAATGTCTGATTTGGATCACTATTCTTGGACTATTCATTCCAACTTTCACCTAAAGAAGTATTATTTCCATAATGTCAATTAAGTGATTGTCCACACCCTATCTAAAGACCTCCAGAGAAGGAAAAAAACACTATGTTCTTAAAAAGAACATTCCACTTAGATATAATTCCAACCTTTCTATAGCTACAAAAATAATATGTCTAAAGCACAAAACTGACCATGTCACTATCCTAATGAATTACTATTTTCTCTAGGAGAAAAACCAGACTCAACTATTTGACATTTAAAGCCCTTTATAATCTAGCTACAGCATCTCTTTCCAGGCTTATTATCTATTATTCCTTTTCACACAGTCTTTGATTCATTGAATTATGAGATTTATTAATCTCATTGATTTATTTTGTTTTTAAAATAATTTATTTATTTTTGCTTTTCAGCATTAAATACCATAAGATTTTGAGTTTTAAATTTTCTTCCCACTCCCTCCCTTTGCCCCTCCCCAAGATGGCATGCAATTGGATATAGGCTCTACATATACATTCATATCAAACATGTTTTCACATTAGTAATATTATAAAGACGAATTAAAACCAATGGGAGGAATCATAAAAAATAAGAAACAAAAGAATAAAAAAAGAGGGCAAATAGAATGCTTCCATCTGCATTCAGGATCCATAATTCTTTGTCTGGATGTGGATAGTAGTCTACATTATAATTCTTTTGGAACTGTCTTAGATCCTTTCATTGCTGAGAAGAGCCAAGTCTATCACACAATGTGGCTGTCACTGTGTGCAATGTTCTTCTGATTCTGCTCCCTTCACTCATCATCAGTTCATGCAAGTCTCATCAGTTCATGCAAGTCTTTCCAGGTTTTTCCGAAGTCCACCTGCACATCATTTCTTTTAGCACAGTAGTATTCCATTATATTCATATACCAAAAGTTGTTGATCCATTTTGCAATTGATGGGCATCCCCTCAATTTTTAATTCTTGGCTACCATAAAAAACAACAGTTATAAATATTTTTGTATATGTGTGTCATTGTCACATTTTTTTTTTTTTTTGCTTTTTGGAGGGCAATTGGGGTTAAGTAACTTGCCCAAGGTGACAGGGCTTGGTTTTTGTGTGTGTGTTAAGTGTCTGAGGTTGGATCCGAACTCATGTCCTTCTGACTCCAGGGCCGACGCTCTACTCAGTGCGCCACCTAGCCACCACCATTGTCACATTTTTATGATCTCTTTGGCATACAGCCCTAGAAGTGGTATTGCTGGTTCAAAGGGTATGCAATTTTACAACCGTTTTGGCATAGTTCAGAATTGTTCTCCAGAAGGGTTGAATCAGTTCAGACCTCCACCAATGATAAATTAGTGTTACAATTTCCCCAGAACTTCTCCTGCAATTATCATTTTCCTGTTTTGTCATTTTAGCCAATCTGATAAGTGTGGTGTAGTAACTCAGAGTTGTTTTGATTTGCTTTTCTCTAATCAGTAGTGATTTAGAGCATTTTCTATATGCTTATAGGTAGCTTTAATTTCTTCCTCTGAAAATTTCTTGTTCTAATCTTTTGACCATTTATCAACTGAGGAATGACTTGTATTCCTATAATTTTGACTCAGTTCTCTGTATATTTTAGAAATGAGACCTTTGGGAGCCAAGATGGTGGAGTAGAAACAGCATGTCCAAGGCTCTCTCCCCCCAGATTACCCCCACACTATGTAAAAGGGGACTCTGAACAACTTCTGGAGCCCCAGCACCCACAGAACGACACAGAGAAGCTAATCTCCTGCTGAGGACAGCCCAGCAGCCCTGCAGGAAGGGCCAGTGCAGCGCTCTGGGAGCCGGCAGCTCAGCACGCAGCCCAAAGAGAGCTGAGCCCAGGTCCGAGTGAGCGTCCAAGTGAGCCGTGGTTTTAGCCCCAGGGAGGTCTGGCCAGCAGCTGTCTGGAGGGACCCCAGAACACCAGCAGCTGTGGCAATTCCAGAATGGTCAACACAGACATGCCTAGGACAAAGTGAGAGGTTAATGCCCTATGGACTTTGGGACCAGTATTTGGGAACGTGTTGGCTTCCTCCCCTGGGGGCTAGAAGCCTCTGAGGAGACACACCATTTTGCAGTTTTCAGTGGCGCCTCCAGGTCCTGGTCTGTGAACTGTTGGGAGATCCAGCAATCAATCTTGGGGGTAATCGCTCTTGCTTTAACCTCTGTGGATCTGGATTGTGGTCTGGGGGGGAGGTTGTGGGACAGGTTTCCAGCTTTCCAGAAATGGAAGTTGTCCCCCCACATGTTCAGGACGAAGCTCCCCTGTCTGGTGGCAGAGTTCTACTGTGGCAACAAGCCTAAAAGTCAAGTAATTAAGTGGCAATGTGCCAAGGCAAAGGAAACAAAATAAACAGAAAAATGAAACATTAGACTCTTATTTTGGGGGCAAAAAGGATCGAAGCATGGAACAGTCAGAGGACTGTGAGGTCAGAAATCCTGCTCCAAAAGCCCCAAAGGAAAATATGAGCAGGTTACAGGCCATAGAGGACCTTAAGAAGGACTTTAAAAATCAAATAAGAGAAGTGGAGGAAAAATTGGAAATAGAAATGAGAAGGATGCAGGAAAAGTATGAAATGAGGGTCAACAGCCTGACTGAGGAAAACAACACCTAAAAAATAGACTAATTCAAATGGCAAAGGAGGCCCAAAAGGGCAATGCGGAGAAGAATGCCTTAAAAAGCTGAATTTGCCAGATAGAAAAAGAATCTCAAAAGCTCACTGAGGAGATTCATTCCTTCAGAGTTAGACTGGAGCAAATGGAAGCTAGTGACTTTATGAGAAATCAAGATGCTGTTAAGCAGATCCAAACAAACGAAAGATTAGAAGGCAATGTGAAATATCTCATGGGAAGAACCACTGACCTGGAAAATAGATCCAGGAGAGATAATTTAAAAATTATTGGACTACCTGAAAGCCACGATCCGAGAAAGAACCTAGAAATCACCCTTCAAGAAATTCTCAAGGAAAATTGCCCTGATGTTTTAGACCCAGAGGGCAAAATAGAGGTTGAAAGAATCCACAGATAACCTCCTGAAAAAGATCCCTAAAAGAAAACTCCCAAGAATAATATAGCCAGGTTCCAGAATCCCCAGATCAAGGAGAAAATACTCCAAGCAGCCAGGAAGAAACAATTTCAATATTGTGGAAACACAATCAGAATAGCCCAGGACCTGGCAGCTTCTACACTGAGGGCTTGAAGGGCATGGAATAGATATTCCAGAGGGCAAAAGAGCTGGGACTGAACCCAAGGGTCACCTACCCAGCAAACCTGAGTATTTTGTTTCAGGGGAAAATATGGTCATTCAGTGGAATAAAGGACTTTCAAGCATTCTTGAGGAAAAAACCAGAGTTGAATAGAAAATTTGACATCTAGACACAAGAAGCAAGAGATACCTGAGAAGGTAATCAGGGAAAAGAAATCAAAAGGAAATGGGTCAACCTTAATCTCATTGAATTTGGCTTAGGAAGGGAATGACATACACACTCAGTAGGCTATCTCACCCTGAAGGAGAGAAGGGGGGAAGGGGATGAGAGGAGGGATGATGGAAGGTGGGGCAGGCTATGGGGAGGGACTTGGAAGCATCCACTTTTGAAAAGGGACAAGATCAAAGTAGAGAATAGAACAAGTGGGAGGTGGGATAGGAGGGAGGGAAATATAGTCAATCTATTACAATATATCCACTATGGAAATGTTTTGCATAGCTACACATGTACAACCTATACTGATTTGCTTATCTTCCCAGTAAAGGTGGTGACAAGGAAGGAAGGGAATGAATCTGGAATTCAAAGTTTTAAAATCAAATGTTTAATTTATATGTATACTATTATTAATATCATTTTACATGTACCTCGGAAATAAGACATATAGGCACTGGGGCATAGAGATCCACCCTGCTGTACTGGAAAGTCAGAGGGGATATAGGAAAAGATATGGGAGAAAGCAGATTGGAGGAGGGGATATCCAGTTGGATTGCTATTTTGGGGTGGTGGGTAGGGAAAAAGTGGGGAGAAAATTTGTAACTCATGATCTTGTGGAAATGAATGATGTACACTAGAAGTTAATAAATCATTTGATTAAAATAATAATAAATAAAAATAAAAAAGAAAATGCCACAAACATATCAAATTCAAAATAAATAACTGGATAAGTATAAAAAAAAAGAAATGAGGCCTTTATGAGAGACACTGGCTATAAAAATTGATTCCCAACTTTCTGCTTCTCCTCTGATATTTGTTGCATTGACTTTGTGCAAAATTTTTTCAATTTAGGAGCAGCAGCTTTCTGGCCCAGTGAGTAAGAGCACTGGTACCAGAGTGGGAGAGCATGGGATAGGTTCAGGCCTCAGATACTTAACACCCAGACACACCCAGACACACCCAGACACACCCACACCCACCCACACCCACACCCACACCCACACACACACACACACACAAAAACAAAAACAAAAACAAAACAAACAAAAACTGGCTGTGTAACCTTGAGCAAGGTATTAATCCCAATTGCTTTTAAAAATATCTTTTCAATTTAATGTAATAAAAGTGATCCATTTTGCAATTCATAATGTTTTCTATTTCTTGTTTGGTCATAAA
>WOXC01008435.1:0-323678 GCA_011680675.1 Gymnobelideus leadbeateri | reverse complement strand
CTAGGTGGCTCAGTGAATAGAGCACAGGCCCTGGAGTCAGTAGTACCTGAGTTCAAATCCTGCCTCAGACACTTAACACAAATACTAGCCATGTGACCTTGGGCAAGTCACTTAACCCCAATCGCCCTCCAAAAAGCAAAAAAAAAAAAAAAAGATTATATGACCTTCATATGAAAAAATTCTGGCTAGAGTACTGGAATTGGAGTTTAAACCCAGCTTCAGACACTTTTTGGGTGACCTTGGGTAAGTCACTTAACTTCAGTTTCTTCAGTTGTAAAATGGGGATAATAATAAAACTCCTCCCTCACAGGATTGCTGTGAGGATCAAACAAGATAATATTTATAAAGCACTTAGTGTCTGGCACACAGTAGGTGCCAGATAAATGCTAACTATTAACTAGAGAGACATAAATGAAAACAACTCTGAGGTTCTATCTCACACTCATCATATTGACAAACTTTGACACCCTGGTGTCAACCCCCCTGGTGACAAATGCTGGTGAAGTTGAGGGAAAATGAGAACATTAATACAGTTTTAGTGGAGTAGTGAACTGGTCTAGTCATTCTAGAAAGCAACTTAGAACTATGCCCCCCAAAGCTATTAAACTATGCATAACCTTTGACCCAGTGATAGTACTGCTTCTAATATATGCCCAACTTCCTAGAGGCCTATTCACTGAATGGGCGATACCTCACTCAAAGTGAGAATGTGAAAAGACCTTGCAGGGTCTCCCATTGCATCCTGGGCCATCTCTTGATGAATTTCTGGCCACTGGAGATGAATCTGGAGAGGAAAGTGAGACAAAGTGAGACTGGTGACCTTGCACAGCCCTCTCTCAGTCAAATCAAAATCAACAGCAAATCACGTCATCATGTCCCTGATGTCATGGTCTTTTTCAAGAACAAAGGATAAACACAACAATATCCCCAGAGAGATCAAAGACAGAAAAAGTACCCAAATGTGCAAAAATATTTATAGCAGCTCTGCTCGTGATGGCAAAGAATTGGAAACTGAGGGAGTACCCATCAACTAGGGAATGATTCAACAAGTTATAATATAATAATATGATGAAATACTGTTTTGCTCTAAGAAGTAATGAAAGAGATGGTTTTGGAGAAACCTGGAAAGATTTGTTTGATCTCATGCAGAGTGAGCAGAGCCAGAACAATTTATACAATAGCAATATTTTAAAGACAAAGAACTTTGAAAAACTTAGCAACTCTGATCAATACAATGACTAACTATAATTCCAGAGGACTTGTGATGAAACATGCTATCCACCTTCAGATAGAAAAATGATGGATTCAGAGTTGCAAATTGAGACTTTGTGTGTGTATGGGGGGGAGCAAAATCAATGTAGGAATTTTTGTTTGACTACACATTCTTGTAGTAGGGGTTTGTTTTTTCTTGTTTTCTTAATGAGGACTGAGGGAAAGATGGGAGGGATAGAAAGAGAATCTTAGATTGGAAATAAAATAAAATTTAGTTTTAAAAAAGATAGCATGACCTTGGGCACAGATTTCTTTGGTGTGTAATTGGTCTGAGTCAATTATAAATACTGGCTTTACCTTCTTCAGTGCTGTTTCAATTTCCTCATAGCATATTAGGGTTTGATATAGGGGGCCGAGTATGTGATAATTCTTCTGTCGTTGTTGATGAAAATGGATTTTTGCAGACTTGTTGGTTTGTTTTTTTTCCATTTGTCATCTACTTGTTGCTCTCCTGCTGGTTTTACCATTAAATGCTTTGGGGATGATATGGATTATTTGGGTCTCAAGCCAAGCTTTCTCTAAACATGTTTTTCCCTTTTACATCCATTGCTTTTTGTTGTTTTATGAAGCAATACTACTTATAATTTTCTAATATTTTCCTCTGCAGTGCTTTATAAGTGAGTTTGTTTTGAAAAATGACGTCATTTGTGGTTGACACACCTCTTTGCTTAGCAAGAAGATTTTATGTTTACAACTTAAGGCAATTTCTAGGTTCTTTCAACCTCCTTGTTTTGGTGATTGCCTTAAATCAATTAAGCTTTTATAGGAAATAATGATAATCAAGGCTAATATCTTTGCTTTTTTATTTTTCAATTTCCCATTTGGGGGCTTGTTTAAATAAATTAGGTTGAAGTTGTTGCAATTTAATATTTATCTTTTCTTCTAATTTAGCATAGATCTTGAGTCTCTGATCTCACTAGTCATTGATCTGGCTGCACATAGATTTTGATAGGATTCTTATTAGGAGTCAGTCTTTTTCTATTAAAATACAATATATTTTGTAAATGGAAAGAAAAATTGTTGTTTTTTCAAAGTAAATTAAAATAAAAACTGATTCAATTAAAATTATGTGTTTTGAAATAATAAAGAACAAGTTTAGGGGAATAAAGGGGGGTACAAAAGAACGAACCTGACCTGAAGATGAATATAAGAAGACATCTTCCCCGATTCCTTTGTCTCTACAAAGCATGTGGAGACAGATTTGTTCCCCCAGCCATCAGCCTTGTAATATGTGCCCAGTACCTGAAGTATTCCAAGAGACATACAAAATCTCTATGGGGGTGTATGGGTAGGGAATGCTGTGTATAATGCCCATTAAAAATGTATTGTTTAGTTTTGCTGAAATCTTTTCTTTTTAAAAAAAATATTCTTTGTTATAAGGGATGGGTCTCTGGAGAGGAGATGAAGAGGGACATAAGGGGAAAACATAGGTAATATAAAAATATTAATGAGATCTATTTTAAGAGGATATAATCAGTTTTTCCTTCCTTCCTTCTTTCCTTCCTCTTTCTTTCTTTTCATCATTGTATTATTGAGAATAGCTAAGTCATTCACAGTTGATCATCATACAATATTGTTGTTACTGTGTACAATGTTTTCCTGGTTCTGCTCATTTCACTTTGTATCAGTTCATTTGAGTCTTTCCAGTTTTTTTTTTTTCTGAGAGTATCTTGCTCATAATTTCTCATAGTACAATAGTATTCTGTCACAATCATATACAATAGCTTGTCAGCCATTCTCTAATTGCTGGGCATCCCCTCAATTTGCAGTTCTTTGCTACAACAGAAAGAGCTGGAATAAATAGTTTTGTACATATAGGTCCTTTGTCTTTTTTTTTAAGATCTCTTTGGGATAGGAACTTAATAGTGATCTTTCTGGGTCAAAGGTTATGCACAGTTTTATAGTTCCTTGGGCAGAGTTCCAAATTGCTCTCTAGAATGGTTGAATCAGTTCACAATTCTATCAACAGTGCATTAATGTCTCAAATTTCCTACATCCCCCCAACATTTGTCATTTTCCTTTACTGCCATATTAGCCAATCTGATAGGTGTGGGATGGTACCTCAGAGTTGTTTTAATTTGCACTTCTCTAATTAATAGTGATTTAGAGCATTTTTTCATATGACTATAGATATCTTTGGTAACTTCATCTGAAAAGTTCATATCCTTTGCCCAGTTGACCCTTTGATCAGTTGGGGAGTGACTTATAGTTTTACAAATTTGACTCTATTTTCTATATATTTCAGAAATAAGGCCTTTATCAGAAAAACTTGCTGTAAATTTTTTTCACAGTTGTAATTACTATATACTTCCCTCTATCCTTTACAGTCCCTGGCTTTATCCTGTTCTTTCTTTCCTTTCACATCCTCAAATTTGTTTTGCTTCTGATTACCACCTCCCTCAATCTACCCTCCCTTTGATCAACTCTTCTCCTTCTCTTATTCCTTTTACTTTAGGGTAAGATAGATTCTATACGATATATAGATAATATAGATTCTATATATATATATTCTATATATAAATCTATATATAGATAATATAGATTCTATAAGATAGATTCTATATGTTATTTTTTCTTTGAGCGAACTCCAATGAGAGTAAGGTTCAAGCTTTCTCCTGCACGTCCCCTCTTTCCCCTCCTCTGTAAAGCTCCTTATGTGAGTTACCCCATTCTACCTCTCCTTCCAGTGCATTTTTCTTTTTCACCCCTTAATTTTATTTTTCAGATATTATTGCATCATAATCAACTCACACTTGTGCTCTCGGTCTATGTAGACTCCTAATGAAAAAAGTTTTTAGGAGTTAAAAGTATCATCTTCCCATGTAGCAATGAAAACAGTTTAACCTTATTGAATCCCTTATGATTTCTCTTTCCTGTTTACCTTTTTCCTTCTCTTGAGTTTTGTATTGGAAAGTCAAATTTTCTATTCAGCTCTAGTTTCTCATCAAGAATTCTTGAAAGTCTTCAATTTTATTTAATATACATTTTTCCCTCTTGACCAGTTTGCTGGGTGATTCTTGGTTATAATCATAGCTTGCTTGCCCCTGAAATATCATATTCTAAGCCCTCTGATCCTTTAATGTAGAAGCTGCTAAATCTTGTGTTATCCTGATTATAGCTCCAGATATTTGAATTGTTTTCTCTGACTACTTGCAATATTTTCTCCTTGACCTGGGAGCTCTGAAATTTGTCTATAATATTCCTGGGAGTTTTCATTTTCTATTTTACCCTCTGATTCAAGAATATCAGGGTGGTTTTCCTTGATAATTTCTAGAAAGATGATATCTGGGCTCTTTCTTTGATCATGCCTTTCAGGTAGTCCAGTAATTCTTAAATTACTTCTGCTTGATATATTTTCCAGGTCACTTGTTTATCCAATGAGATATTTCACATTTTCTTCTATTTTTTCATTCTTTTGATTTTGTTTTATTGTTTCTTGATATCTCAGGAGTCATTAGCTTCCACTTGCCCAATTCTTATTTTTAAAGAATTATTTTCTTCAGTTAGCTTCTGTACCTCTTGTTTTGTTTGTTTTTTTTTTTTTTGCTTTTTGGAGGGCAATTGGGGTTAAGTAACTTGCCCAAGGTCACACAGCTAGGTTTTTGTTTGTGTGTGTTAAGTGTCTGAGGCTGGATCTGAACTCAGGTCCTTCTGACTCCAGGGCTGGCGCTCTACTCACTGCGCCACCTAGCCGCCCCCCAATTCTGCTTTTTAAGGAAGTATTCTCTTCATTGGATTTTTGTGTTTCTTCTACCATTAGGCCAATATTGTTTAGGTGTTATTTTCTTCAGTATTTTTTTGTGTGTACCTCATTTACACAGGTGTTGACATTTTCCCCATGATTTTCTTCTATCACTGTCATCTCTTTTCCCATTTTTTCTTCTACCTCTTTTATTTGATTTTTAAACTCCTTTTTGAACTTTTCGAAGGATTCTTTTTGGGCTTGAGACCAATTCACATTTTTCTTTGAGGCTTTAGATGTAGCAGTTTTGACTTTGTTGTCTTCTTCTAAGTTTGTGTTTTGATCTTCTCTGGCACAATAGTTACTTTCTATGGTCAGGTTCTTTTTTAGTTTGTTTGTTTGCTCACTTTTTCCAGCCTATTTTTTTTTTTTTTGGAGGGCAATTGGGGTTAAGTGACTTGCCCAAGGTCACACAGCTATTTTTTGTGTTAAGAGTCTAAGGCCTGATCCGAACCCAGGTCCTCCTGACTCCAGGGCCTTCCAGCCTATTTTGTGATCTAACTTAGTGCTCAAGGTGGGCTCTGCTCCCAGGATGTAGGGAACATTATCTCAAGCTTCAGGGTTTTTGTGCAACTGTTTTCAGAGCTAGTTTTGGGGGTCTGTAGGCTTTCACTTATTCCAAAGTGGTATGCTTTAAAGAGTGCTATGTTTACAACTCTCCTGGCTTGTGCTCTTGTCTATGAGAGACCACAGTACTCTTTTCTGTACTACAACTATGACCAGGGATCCTGCTCACAAGAAGACTACAAACTCTTGTGTGCTAATGCTTTTTTTTGGATTCATGTATGGGCAATGCAACAGAGTCCTGTACACAGTACCAGCAAAGGGACCTCTGTAATGTCCTTCTGACCAGTTGTCTAGTTCCCTTTACCATCTGTGGACTGAGAGCTCTGAAAACAGCTGCCACTAATTCAGTTGCCTCTAAGGCATGCTGCTATCTTGCCAGGATGTTGCCTGCACTGGACTGTGCTCCATTCTCATGCCATGTGACAGACCTTTACTACCTACTTTCTCAGTTATCTTGGCCTGAAAAATTGTTTCACCCCATTCTGTGGTGGATTCTGCCACTACAGAATTCATTTTGAAGAGTTATCTTAAAGCTGTTTGGAGGAGAATATGGGAGAGTTCAGGTGAATCCCTGCCTTTTTCTGCCATTTTGGCTCTGCTCCCACCCAAAGCATGTGTTTTTAATTAGTTGGTGTAGAGCCAATGCAATATTTACAACATCCACAATCATGATAAAGACCATGACTATAAGTATCACATGACATTCAAATGCAAAATATACCAGATTCTCAAGGTAGAGGATAGAACTGAAGCATTTTAGACACCAGAAAATCAAATCCCAAAACCTGTAAGTCAATTCCATCATAGTACCAAAGATATTCAGAAGCCATAATAACATTGAGAACCAGAGCATCTTCAGCCTTCCCACAAACCAATACAAGATCAATATCTACTCATGAGCCTATCTGTTTCCTTGCTTGAGCATCCTCTGTTCCCCCACTATCTGGCTAGCTCTGATTTCCAGCTTCCTGTGGACTCTGCTTCCTTTCAGCAAACTCCTCCCACCACAGTCTCCATGTGACTACATTCAGCCTATCAGGGGGCAGAGTTCATTTTCACAGCAGGGCAGCTTCCTGTAGGCTCTGCTCCACCCTTCAGCAAATTCCTCCCACCACAGGCTCCATGTGATTGCATTCAGCCTATCAGGGGGCAGAGTTTACTTTCAAAGCAGGGGAGGTCTTCAAACTCCCCTAGGTCTATTAAGGGGCAGGGAAGATCTTCAAATTCCCATTCTCATTACAGTTGGTTACCCCAAGCTCATTAGGTTCCACACAGTTTCTCTACCTCTTTATTCTCTATATATTGGAACATAAGGTGTAGTTCCCTGCATGTTGGTATTTTTGCTTATGTAAAAAAGAATCAAGTGAAGAAATAGCCAACAGTCCCATAGAATGATGTTTCTTGTTGCCCTTTTTTTTTTTTTTTTTTTTGCTTTTTTGGAGGGCAATTGGGGTTAAGTGACTTGCCCAAGGTCACATGGCTAGTTTTTGTGTTAAGTGTGTGAGGCTGGATTTGAACTCAGGTCCTCCTGACCCCAGGTCTGTTGCTACACTGTGCCACCTAGCCACCCCTCTCTTGTTGCCTTTGAGCGTGTAAAAACACAACTCTGCCAACTCCTTTGTTCCTCTGAGCAGAACCTGTGAGTCATTCCTCCATTTATTCAACTTCCTTTTGTTTTCTGGTTTTGGTTATTGCAAGAATATCAATTTTGAAATGGATCAGTTCCTAGAATAGAGTGAGGAAGCAGCTAGGGGAGCTTGAGGCAGCAAGGTGTTATGGTGTATGGGACTTTAGGCTTGGAGTCAAGAAGACCTAAGTTCAAATCTAGTCTCAGATACTTCCTAATCGTGTGACCCTGGGTAAGTCATTTAACTTCTGTCTACCTCGGTTCCCTCAAGTATAAAATGGGGATAATAACAGCAATCACCTCATAGAGTTGTTGTGAGGAACAAATGAGATAACATTTGTAAAAAGTGCTTAACATAGTGCCTGATACATAGCAGGTACCATATAAATATTTATTCCCTCCCCTTTCTACTTCTTTAAAAGCTTTTTCTTCACTTAAGCTTTTAATGAAAGGATCACAAAATAACAGTTTCTTATCACTGTACATTAAGATTGTACACTTCTGAATGGAGATCAGATTATAGTTTCTTACTTTCTCTTCTGGCATTTGGGAGTCACAGCTATGGTGGCCCTGACCTACAGTTATTCAAGCTCTGTAGGGAAATGGAATAAGTTTGATATCCAGGCAGCTGGTACAGGAGTGTGTCCTTGAGAGCCCTCTTTTTCCTCTTTCCCAGAAAAGACAAAATAGAATGTTAGATCCTCCTACCAGTTTTAATTATGTAGCAAAGCTTTTCCCCTCACATGTAGCATAAGAGTATCACTGTAAGGCTTGGAAAGAGACAGAACTGACATTTCTAGCCTCTTCCCTTCCTCCTCAAGGGGAAGCCAGAGGTTGGAGCCAAAAGCTTAGCCATTCTGTTCTCCTCAGAGATGAGGGGTACTGGACTAGAATTATATCTATTAGCTTCCTTAAATACTATTAGTCTAGGGAATGTGGTTTTCAGGTTCAAGGTAAGCTTTTTTTTTTATTTGTTTATTTTTAGTTTACAAGATTCAATCCCATAGTTGCTTGAGTTTCAAATTTCCCTTCCCTCCTTCCCACCACCCCCCATGACGGCCTATTTTCTAGTTATATCTCTGGATGTAGGCATCTCTCTCCTTCATGAGTCTTTCGGAATTGACTTATATCACTGCATTGCTGAGAAGAGTCCAGTCTGTCATAGTTGGTCATCCCATATGTTGTGTCTGTGATTGTATGCAAATTTCTCCTGGTTCTATTCTTCTCACTCAGCATCAGTTTGTATAAGCCTCTCCAGGTAAATATGAAAACAGTCTTCTCGTTTCTTGTAGCACAATAGTATTCCATTACATGCATATACCACAACTTGTTTAGCCATTCCCCAATTGATGGGCACCCCTTTAATTTCCAATTCTTTGCAACCACGAAAAGAGCTGCTATAAATAGTTTTGTACATATGGGTCTTCCTCCCACTTGTATGATCTCTTTGGGATATAACCCTAGAAGTGGTATTGCTGGGTCAAAGGGTATGAAATTGTTTATAGCCCTTTGGGCATAATTCCAGATTGCTCTCCAGAATGGTTAGATAAGTTCACAACTCCACCAGCAATGCATTAGTGTTCCAATTTGCCCACATCCTCTCCAGCATTTGTCATTTTCCTGTTTTGTTATCTTAGCCAATCTGACTGCAGAGATGTGGTAACTCAGAGTTGTTTTGATTTGCATTTCTCTAATCAATAGTGATTTAGAACATTTCTTCATATGCTTATAGATATCTTTAATTTCTTTTTCTGAAAATTGCCTGTTCATATCCTTTGACTATTTATTAATTGGGGAATGACTTGTATTCTTATAGATTTGGCTCAATTCTCTGTATATTTTAGAAATGAGTCCTTTATCAGAGACATAGGTTGTAAAAATTCTTTCCCAATTTCCCACATCCCTCTTTATCTTGGTTACATTGGCTTTGTTTGTACAGAAGCTTTTCAATTTAATGTAATCAAAATTATCCATTTTGCATTTTATAATGCTTTAGGACCAAACAAGAATTAGAGAGCATTATAAAATGCAAAATGGATAATTTTGATTACATTGAATTGAAAAGCTTCTGTACAAACAATCAAGGTAAACTTCTGATCTTTGTTCATTAAGTGGAGAAAAGGAGGACCCAAGCTTTATCCAAATCAGTAGCAAAACAGAAATCAGAGAAAGTATAAATATGAGAATAAATATACCACACAATACAGAGTAGGTGCTCTCCTATTTAGAGCAAGGTAACTCAGTTCAGACAAGAGGGAGAGGGAGAGGGTCCTAAAATATCTCCCAAGGGGAATTTCCCCAAAGTCCCTAGTATAGCAGGCTGGGGCTAGGAACATAATGGAAACTGCGAGCTTCTCTCATGTCAGCTTCTTCCCAGAGTCCTCCTTCAGCAACCTGAAGGATCAATCAGCATTGTCCAGCTTCTCTCTTGAAGCTGGAGGCCAGAAGTGCTCAAAGAGACTTGACAAGAATCTAAGAAAGTGAAAAGACTGAGGGGACTGGAGCTGTCCTCTCTCCTACTCTTGTCAATGAAGATCACCCTGACACAAGTTGGGGCACTGATTTCCACCAATAAAGAGACAACCCCAGGGGCGGCTAGGTGGCGCAGTGAATAGAGTGCCGGCCCTGGAGTCAGAAGGACCTGAGTTCAGAGCCGGCCTCCGACACTTAATCCACACAAACAAAAACCTAGCCGTGTAACCTTGGTCAAGTTACTTAACCCCAATTGCCCTAAAGGGGCGGCTAGGTGGCCCAGTGAGTAAGAGCGCCGGCCTCAGAGTTGGGATGACCTGAGATCAAATCCGGCCTCAGAAAATGAGCACCCACGCATAAATAATGACTAGCCGTGTAACCTTGAGCAAGTTACTTAACCCCAGTTGCTTTAAAAAAAAAAAAGAGACAATCCCATGCCAGTGGGTTTCGGGACCCAGGTTATATTTAAATAAAACAGCTAAAATGCCACCCCACCAATGAGTTATCTTTGAGGTCTCAAGGGCTTAAATGCTGGCCTACAGGGACAAATATGGAGATTCCCTTCAATACCTTGCCTTCTAGAGTTCCACTAAGAGTGTGTGCATGGGACAGCCCTGAGGATTCCCTTAGCCTCAGTGGTTCTGAGGTCAATAAATTACAGCAATAAATAGTGGGGCTGAGGGAATGGAGCTCCTGGTAAAAATGCAAAGTGGAGGAGGGGCTAACTATGGTGGGGAACCTTCCCAGTGTACCACTCCCCTCCCCCCCACCCCCCATGGCAGGGAAAGGCTTGAGGAAGAGAGTGGAGGAATCTCTAGATATCTTGAATCCCCTCCTTTACCATGGAATGTCAGATTAAGGCTCTGACTGTGGCAGTTAGATGGCACAGTGGGCCAGGAGCCAGGAAGACCTGAGTTCAAATTTAGCTACAGACACTAACTGTGTGACCCTGGGCAAATCATTTAACTTCTGTCAGCCTCAGTTTCCTCAGCTGTAAAATAGGAATAACAATATTACACCTACCCACCAGGATCACTGTAAAGCTCAAGTGAGATAACTGTAAAACACTTAGTACAGTGCTTGGCACACAGTAATCACTTAATAAATGCTTTTTTCCTTCTGTCCTTTTTCCCCCATGCCTTGGCTCTTTTGACAACTTTATGCTTAAGAAATTCATACCCTGCTCCCCACCCCCCATGATTCTGAGATGCACTTAAGGCCCCTGGTTTCTAGTAGGAGAGCAAGAAAAGGGGTCTGCCCCATTTCCTAGTCATTCTACCCCTGTGGAAACAGAAGAAAGATGCATAGGACTGAGGGCCACTTAAAATTTTCTTCATTTCTGAGTTGTTAAAGAAGTCATCAGCTCACAGACAGCCTGCTGGTGAGGGCCCTCTTTCTACTTGGGTAGGCTGGTCTGGTCTGTCAGCAGAGCTTTATTCAAACCCTTTCTAGCTTGGTAGACCTGTCAAAGTGTGAGTTCTGAGGACATTTTCTCTGTGAACCAAGAGTCACCTCTGTGCTATAATGAGGCATTGAAGTGAGACTTTGTGGAGGTTGACCCATTTTAATTTTAAGGTGTTCTGTAGACCAGTGACTGAGCTGGGAGGAGAGTGTGGGCATATACTGATTCCACACAGTATCTTAACCTCAAATCAAGGCACTAAGATGAGCCTTTGGCTCATCCTCAATGTTTGATCAACTGCCAGAGATTGAAGCAAGCCAAGATCTTATCTTGGGCAACACCTGGACTTTTGACTAGGGCAAAAGGAAGTTTTGTAACTAGGGACACTGGAATGTTATAGAGAAAAGGTAAGGCCACCCCTCAGGTCCTAGCCAGGGTGAGAAAAATAAAGAGGAGGCAGCATGGCGGAAATGTCAGTTCATAGTTATCACTGGGGAATATTTAACAAGCAAATATGAACTGTTTAGCATTGTAAGGCTAGTCAGGGGAAGTTAGATCTATTTTAGGGGCTGGTGACCTGCCTGATGCATGAGAACTCAGGAGGAATGAGGGAGGATGCAGGAATATTCCTACCTATACCAACTATGGGTTCAAGATCTTTCTTGCAATCAACCAATCAATAAGCATTTATTTAGCTCTTAATGTGTACTTGGCACTAGGCTAGGTGTCAAAGGAATGGAAGATGCTGGAGAGAACTTGGTCAGTTTCAGAAACATGCCTTTTCTTTTTTCTTTTCTTTTCTTTTTTGCTTTTATGGAGGGCAATTGGGGTTAAGTGACTTGCCCAAAGTCACACGGCTAGTAAGTGTGTCAAGTGTCTGAGGCCGGATTTGATCTCAGGTCCTCCTGACTCCAGGGCTGTTGCTCCATTCACTTCTCCCCCTAGCCACCCCAGAACCATGCCTTTTCTTCCTGGAAGCCTTTCCTAGTGCTCTGTCCATCTTGGTTCCATATCTTTCTCTATTTAAACTTGTTTATATAGTAGTTCTTTTTTAATATATACCTTGAAGTTACATGAATTCACTAGTGTGGGTGCCACCCCCATGGGAATGACTTGAAAATCTCAGATACTTTAGCACAGTAGTCTCTAAAGGGGGTATATATATTCTAGGGAGAATAAAGATGAGCACTGTGGGGATAGGAAGAAAATTCTCATATTTCTCTTTATAGTTATCATTTTATCTGAAAACAGGAAGGAAATTAAGCTTTTCTAATATTTAATGTACAGTTTAACCCTGGAACCCTGCCCTCCTACCTTCCTGATTCATATGTCAGATGGTTATGTGTCAAGTATCCTGAGGGAAGAAGAGTGGGTTAACACTAGCATTCATTTGTTTTCAGCACATTGCACTATATTACTATTACAATTTATGTGTGCCCAGTTAGTAGAGTTATACATTATATTATCAAGTTTTAACTAAACTAACCTTAACAAAATGGAGACATGGCTTAAAAATATTACTGGAAAGAAACCACTGATTAAAGGCAATACTAATAATATGCTGACAAATGAACATTCAGAAAATGGAAAAGCTAATATTTCAGAAATTGTCCCCTCCCCCCATAAAAATTATCAAGATTATTTGAAATATGTATTTGAAACATTCATAATTTAACAAATTATTTGAAATATGTGTTTATATTATAAAGTATATGCTCTAGTCCTACTGTCTCAAGGATAGACTTGCTATATTTCTCTTTTCTAATGCCATTGGCTTAAGCCTTTACCAACTGTGTTCTCCCCAATTGTGAAAAGAAGCAGTGATTAGCACCCCAATTCCACTTAACCACAAAGACATATTTACTTGAAAGATATAGCAAAAATTACATTAAAATAATTTTTAATACCTCTGGGATATGTTCAGCCCTATACCACCTTGGTCTCTGGGAGAACAGCTCCCAAATTTAGCTCAGTTCCTACATAGTTTTGGTTCCACCAAGTTCGTGTCCCAAAGGTAATTTCACTGTCTGATGAATCCTTAATGAGTCCTCACTTCAGCTTTCACTGGCAAGGGTTCAGAAGTTGCTCCTGAAGACTGTTCCTTAGTTCAGCAGTAATGCTAAGTTGGCTATGACACCTGACCTGAAACCCCAAGTTCTAGAACACTGGAACACTCTGGCACTCTCAAAAGAACCTTTTAGATTCTGCTGCCTTCACCTAGGATGGAAAAAGAATCAGTAAAATGACAAAGGACCAGGCCCATCTGGCTTCCCAGGGAAAGAAGGCTCCAAGGTTAGTCCTCTGACTTCCTGGTTTCTCACCAGATGCCTTGAGGGGAAGAGTCCACAGGTTCCCCCATATTCAAAGCAAAGAAGTAGCTAGAGTTGACAGGACTTTCCAAATGCCTCCTTAGCCAAGCAAAGAGCTTCCTCTCCACTACATCATTAGCTGTAGAATGTCCTCACTCTACAGATGCATGTTCCACAGTTTCTTCAAGGTGCCTTCTTATGCAGCTCCTCTCATGCACCTTCATTTTTCTCCTGGAAGTCACCTTCTCAGCATATATAGAAGTCTCGTCAGCTAAGAAGACAGCTAGGGTCCTTGCATGAACCAAACCCATTCCTTATTCACTATTGGCAACTATGAACTTCCCCTTGGTGTATATTATGCGTGGAAGTATTAGCTAATGATAGGAAGCCAGAGTAATCAGCAAGACATTTAAGACCAAGGTCTCTGTCCACCTTCCTGACATGATGCTGTATTTCACTCTGTCTTGGAGCCCAGGCTTCTAATTAGTGATACCTCATTATTTCCAGTTTGTTACCAGATCCATCACACTATTCTATAGTCATTTTTTTCTGCCATCTGTAATGGTAATGTGTTGAGGACCACAGCCAGTAGGGCTCTGACCCTGATGGCTGAATAAGCCCTCTCAGCATAAGACCCCACTAAAGAGGCCTGGATCAGTTCCCCATCCCCCAGGAAGGCTCACAGGCATGGGCATAACATCCTTGTGAGAAGTGTGGTACATGTTCCCAGCCTGGGATCAAGGCAGCCCACAGTATTACATAGTATTAACAAGCCTTGGGACAACTCCATCCTGTTCTAGGGAGGTTTGGAACGTCCTGCCTGGTACTCTTACCCTGATAAGTAGGATGGAGTACATGGCTGTCATGTATGAGGTGAATGGGAACTAGGACAATGGTGTAATCCCAAAGGTAGTGGCTTATGATGACTATGCAGTTGTACACTATATACATTGGACTCTTAGCTGAATAAAGTTGACTCTGTTTTCTATCATACTGGAGTCCCATCTTGTTTATGATTGTCAACCTTTGGGTAAGTAATCTTTTATCTATCTTTTCCCCTAACTTTTCCTTTTCAGCTCTGCTGCTGGCTGGCAGGGCTCCTCTCTACCATGATCTCAAACTCTGCCACAGAAGGGCAGGGGTCCCTGGGTGGGCTTGGCTCCCCACAACTGGCACCCAATGTGGGGGTGGGGTACAAGCACAGGGATGAATGGACCTGGGCACAGGAGCGCCAGGCCAGGCACAGAAACATCAGGCCGAGTGGGTATTTCGAGTCCACTTCTGTTTCACCCAGGAGGTCCCTGTTGGAGCAGCACAGAGCAATGCAGGGCCCTAAGACGAGGTAAGGGGAAGGCTTGTCTGAATGGCTTTTGGTACTTTCTTTCCTCCCCAGCTGAGGCTATGGGGAAAATACAGATTAAACACCCTAGCCAAAAGATGTATCAAAAGACGTCCTCCTAGGTATAATGAAAGAAAGAGGACTCATTGAAATTGTCAGATCTACTGGAGATCACTTCTTCATGGTTGCCCAAAGAAAGCACATTAAATCCAGCAAAATGAAAGGTGGTAGGTGAAGAACTGACAGAATATTATACCACAGTAGGGCTAGAGAAGTTCCCAGTATAGTGCTTTCAACTATATAATGTTCTTAAACTGCCTAGTCAAGGCAGAGCACTACCGAGAGATTTGGAGGTTCAATACAGAAACACAGGTGGAGGAAGAGGAAGTAAAACAAGAACAGGATAATAAACAGGGAGAGAAGGGCTGTTCCCTGATGGAGGCGGAGGGTCTCACACTGCCAACTAGCCCCCCACTATCTTACTATCCCTCATATCAGAAGGTGCATACCCCTGCAAGGGATGTAGTCAGGCAGTGAGATTGCAGTAGGCTCACTCCCCTCCAAAAGGCTATTCAGCAGATGATTCACCAGGCTAAAGTGGGATCAGTAGGGAACTTAGTAACAAGTAAACAGATAAGCCCAGTCTCAGAAAAAGTATTATTTAAGACTCTTAAAGACATTAGTAAAAGAAAGAGGATTATTTATCACTAACAGTCAGTTATATGAATTCTTGGAATGTTGTCCCTATTTGGTAAATTGGGAGCCAGCCAGGAGAGAGAGGAGTGAGGGACTCCAGAATTTCCCCATTTCTGCCTTTTTTCTATGGAATATATTAATGATATGTTTAACATCGGAAATGAAAGTGCCAGGCATGGCTCGAGCACTTCAGTATGATGCAGCTGTTTCTAATATTATCAAGCAAGTCTTACCTGGCTTCAGTTACTATCTGGAGAGCCAGAAACTGTTTAATCTTTTCAGGAGATCTACAAATTCTATGTGATCCATTCTGTTATTTTCTGTATCTCGTTGTTTTGTTTACATGTCCTTGTGAGAATGAGTGAGAGTAATTTGTCATTCTGTAAGATTTAAAATGCAGCTGGACTGCAGAACTTTCCATGAAATGTTGTTATCTCTTTCACTCCCCCTTTCCCTTCTTTCTCACCAGAAAATGAACAAAGTATTTTATTATTTTGCAGGTTATAAGATGGTTATTGTAAGTTGAAGAGTGTAGGAGCAGTGTCAGGTTAGAATTAAAAAGAAATAAGGTATGTGTGGTTTTAAAAGGGGCTTTAATCAAAGTCCAGCAAAAAAAGATGATAGTAGGAAAAGCAAGAAAGTTTAAGTATGGAGCAACGAGAGGAGCATGGGTAGAAAGTTTAAGATAGGTATAAATTATTTGCATGAAAGATGTGAACAGAAGTGTTAAGATTTTTAAAAGTTTGAAAATATCCTCCTCTTCATTCCACTCTGGCCAACTGGAGTGAGGAGAGGGTGGTAAGAAATAATAAGGGATTTTTTTCCCTCAGATCAAAGAAGCAAACAGATGAACATTTGGGGATACAATTGTAGGTCAATTAAATTCACATGAAAAGTAAAAAGTGTCACTCCTAATTTGATAATAAAGATATTATACTATTTGGCATTTAGGCAAATTGGGATATTTTCTAAGATCTGATAAAAAAAGTGAAGTTTTGAACTCTAGTACAGGGGGGAGGGAATATGGTGCCATTTCTAACTCCCTCTTTGCTGGAAAGATCAAAGCTCTTGCTTTCAAAGAATTGTTTAAGGAGTGGACACATAAATACAGTTAACTGGAGTAAAAGTTTTGTCAGAAAGAAAACATTTTACAAAAATTCATTAAAGCCTCTCATCCCATATTAAGCTAAAAAAAAAGAGTGCTGAAGATTAATAGGGAATTTAAGTTACCCTCCCTAATCTGGCAAAAGGGAAGAAACATACTAAAGTTATCAAGGACCCCACTAGCAACAGCCCTGAGGCACCCTGAAGCTCATACCTTTAAGCAAGCAGATAGACTTCTCCAATTCAAACCCCTACATCCATTATCAGGCTCTGCAGCCATGAGAAGAGGATCAAAACTTCTGCACTTGATAAGCCCAAATTTTCATCATTAATTTTTGCAAGTGGTGATTTGGAAATAAAATTGATGTAATAATGTCATGTGGGAATCATTGTAAGCCAGAAATAGTGTTAGGTAAGAAAAAATTTTTATCTGAATTTTGTTGGAACTAAAAGATAAAGAACTTGTTTAAAAACAGTTATGTCACTTACATATTATAATGTTTATATATGCCATATAGAAAATCGGGTATTTACACATCTATCTGAAGTTAGAGAGGAGTTTACAACTAAAACAATTTGATTATCAGTTATTTGGAACTTGTAAGACTATTGAGTTATTTTATTGTTTTAATGCTAAGAACTTAAGATTGTTGATTGATTCATGTATGTAGAAAGGAGGAGACTGGGTGAAAACTTTATTTTGGATTAATTCTGCCCATTCAGAACATTCTCCTCCATGTGTGAGAGTTAGCAATGCAGGGGAATAAGCATTAACCCCCCAGTTTCTCCTGCTTAGAATCCATATCAATCTTGTGTTATAAAATTGCCAAAAGCCCATGGAAACTATCTTTAGAGGCAAGGTCATTCAGCCTGAGAAAGGAACTTGTTTTAATTGTAACTTGCTAAAAAAAAAGTTGTAAAATATTAAAAAGAAATTTGAGAAAGAAAAATGTTAAATGAAATTCTTTACGTAGGAGAAGCCTAGTAAATCTTTATTGTTTATTACAGCTCCATGGGAAAAAAAAAAGTTAATTGTAATTGGCTATGAACCATGATTTAGTGAAAGAAATTTTTTAACTACTTAAGGCTCACCTCAAGAAGATTCTAATATCAATAGCTTTTAAAGTACTGTGATCAGATTCATTTACTATACCTTTTCTGGCTAAAACACCTTTTACTATCCAAAGAATTCTGCAATCAACTAGAAAATTAGTAAGTTAATAATACTTTGGAGATTTATGTTACTTAAAGACATTTTGCTATGCCTTTTTGACTAAAACACTTTGTGATATCTAAAGAATTCCACAATTGTCTAGGAATTCAGTTTTTTATTATACTTTGGGAATTTGTTACTTAAGAAAATTTTTATACCAACTTAGTCTTAGTAATCTTGATTTTAAAAGTTTGTTTTGCTCTAAAGTATACACAGAGCTATTACTCCTGCTTATAATGCAAAGCTTTTAGCTATATTACTGTTAAATGTTTTTTTCTTTTCCCTTTTATATTGAGTCAGATAGCAAATATTCAGTGTATATATGCCAACATATTTGATACTTAAACTTAAACACACTCAGAATACAGATCTTTTTAACCTTTTTCAGAAATTATAAGTTCTTATAAGATAGAGTCCACTACCTATATTGCAGTTCATTCTTTACTTCCTAGGCCTCTTTATCTAAAATAATGCGACTATTAATAAAAGGTTCAAGTTTTTCCAACTTTTCCCCCAAATATTCTTAGTACTACATTAGCTTACTCTTATTTTTATCAAAATGCATAAACTCTATGTAAATAATTTCCATGTTACTAGGGAACAAGCTAGACAGATTGAATGTTGATAATGTTCCTGCCACTAACAGTTTATTTCAATCTTTCTGTGATCATTTTTCAAATAATATTAATTACAGGCATAACCCTTATAATAAAGATATTACAACCTACTTGCTAAAATAAAAAAAGGGGTGAGCAATTAGCTATATTAGCTACTGCTTTATACACCCAAAATACATTAACTAAATAAAAACATCGATAAAAATGAGTATACACCAGCAGTTAAAAAATGGGAAAGGTGCATATGCCCCAAAATGAAGGTATGTGGGATTTATTACTGTGGGGGAGAGGCTGTGCTTATATATTTTCCAGAAGCTGGGGAACGACCAGTGAGGGTGCCAGAACAGAAATGTCAGAGTGTGTACTCCAAATCACCCAGAAAGATGAAAAGGCTTTAGCAGCAGAAGAAGAACTAACTCACAGAGACAGAACATAGGAAGAAGAGGTCTCCTAATGCAACCACTACACAAAAGAGTTGTGCCCCCATGGGGGCAGATCGAACATTTTTCATATCCACCCAAAGAACTGAAATTTGTTACCTCAGGATTTGTGTTTCTTGCTGTGATCACTCTGCTTTCTATACAAACTGAGCTAGTTCCATCCTGATTTAAGTTTTGAGACACCTACCCCTGTCATGTCACTTGTTTCATATATAACTGTAATGGTAACTACATGTATTTGACCCCCTCAGGCCTTCCTTACTTCTACTAATGTAAATCATTTACAGATGATGTAAGTCCATACTACATTTTATTGGAATATACCCTGCTTTAACTGTACTCTCAAATGATATATTAGTGGTTATGATGTCATAGTGTTTGTAGAACCACCCTCTTTTGGTTTCAGACTTCAGGTGAACCTGAACAAAAGCGATTTCTGGACTTTTACTCATGGGACTAATTGCAACTGTGTCTTCTATTCTCCTTCTCCAATGTACTTATGGATACACCTGTCTATGTGTTTGCATTTATTGTACTCTTGCTCATTGTATATCTAGTAGGGATTTGCACTATTATTTTGTCTACTGTCATTGATAATTTCAACCACTGTGTCTTTGTATTTAGGTTATAAGTTAAAGTAGAGACTTTGAGCAAGAATTAGATGCTTTAAAGGAAATGGTAGAATTTGTGAAAGACAAGCTTATAGAAACTGAGTTTTGTTGAAGTGTGATTATAGATTTCATCCTATTTGTGTTACAACCGTGAAATATAATAGGCCTGATTATGATTGGCTAAAAGTTAAAAATCGTTTGTTAGGGATTTTTAGAAATATCTCCATAAGAGTGGATTTGGCACAATTCAATAAATTTATTTCCCATATCAATGCGGCCTCCCTGGATGAAATTAAGGTGGATGATTTGGCACGACAAATTTGGGGTTCACATAAAGAGGTAAGTCCTTTGCATTGGCTTCATGCATTGCTTTCACCCCTTCTTCCCCTAGTTATATTGTGTCTCCTTGCAATTTGCATTGTTCCTGTACTTTGCCGGTGCTGGATTCACGCTCTGCCTGTGGTTGCCATTGAGCTGCTTTACCTGCTCCTTCATTAACTGAAAGGGGGAGATGTTGAGGGCCACGGCCAGTAGGGCTCTGACCCTGATGGTTGAATAAGCCCTCTCAGCATAAGACCCTACTAAAGAGGCCTGGATCAGTTCCCCATCCCCCAGGAAGGCTCACAGGCATGGGCATAACATCCTTGTGAGAAGTGTGGTACATGCTCCCAGCCTGGGATCAAGGCAGCCCACAGTATAACATAGTATTAACTAGAAGCCTTGGGACAACTCCATCCTGTTCTAGGGAGGTTTGGAACGTCCTGCCTGGTACTCTTACCCTGATAAGTAGGATAGAGTACATGGCTGTCATGTATGAGGTGAATGGGAACTAGGACAATGGTGTAATCCCAAAGGTAGTGGCTTATGATGACTATGCAGTTGTACACTATATACACTGGACTCTTAGCTGAATAAAGTTGACTCTGTTTTCCACCATACTGGAATCCTGTCTTGTTTATGATTGTCAACCTTTGGATAAGTAATCTTTTATCTATCTTTTCCCCTAACTTTTCCTTCTCAGCTCTGCTGCTGGCTGGCAGGGCTCCTCTCTACCATGATCTCAAACTCTGCCACAGAAGGGCAGGGGTCCCTGGGTGGGCTTGGCTCCCCACAACTGGCACCCAATGTGGGGGTGGGGTACAAGCACAGGGATGAATGGACCTGGGCACAGGAGTGCCAGGCCAGGCACAGAAACATCAGGCCGAGTGGGTATTTCGAGTCCACTTCTGTTTCACCCAGGAGGTCCCTGTTGGAGCAGCACAGAGCAATGCAGGGCCCTAAGACGAGGTAAGGGGAAGGCTTGTCTGAATGGCTTTTGGTACTTTCTTTCCTCCCCAGCTGAGGCTATGGGGAAAATACAGATTAAACACCCTAGCCAAAAGATGTATCAAAAGACGTCCTCCTAGGTATAATGAAAGAAAGAGGACTCATTGAAATTGTCAGATCTACTGGAGATCACTTCTTCATGGTTGCCCAAAGAAAGCACATTAAATCCAGCAAAATGAAAGGTGGTAGGTGAAGAACTGACAGAATATTATACCACAGTAGGGCTAGAGAAGTTCCCAGTACAGTGCTTTCAACTATATAATGTTCTTAAACTGCCTAGTCAAGGCAGAGCACTACCGAGAGATTTGGACAACAGTAATGGGAATTTGAAGATCTTCCCTGACCCTTAATGGGCCAAATATAATCACATGGAGCCTGTGGTAGAGTCAGAGCAGTTAGAGCTGGAGGAGAGAGAAGACACAGGCAAGGACACATCTAGGCTTGTGAGTGTGGGAAGGCTTTGGGATGGTGTTGGTCTCTGCAGTGATAAGGTGTATTAACTTCTTTGTTGCTATGATGTTACTCCGTCTCCCCCCCTTTTCCACCTCTAGTTCTGGGGACAATAATCAAATAATTAAATTATTGGGGGCAGCTTAAAGGCATGTCAGACAGAGCACTGTACCCTTAAGGCCTGAGTTCATATTTTGACACAGATACTAACTGTATGACTCTTGGCAAGTCTCTCAGCCTCAATTTTTACACTGTATAATATAATAGCACCTACTTCACAGAGTTGTGAAGATCAAATGAAATAAAATATGCAAAGCACTTTGTATACCCTAAAGCAATATTTATATGTGTGTATGTATAGGTATGCATATACTAGCTATTATAATAATTATTATTATTCAAATCAATACTACAGGTCCTAGGAAGGACTGTCATTTGATTGCCTGGGATTCCACTATCCATTTCTGTAACTTCTCAGACCAGATCAGTTCTCCCTCCCTTAGGAGGGCCATCACTCTCCTGAATGTTTTTGTCCTCATCTTTGAAAAAAGTAAGTTCCTCAATTTCAGAGACTGGTCTTGCTTTTTATGTTCCTTGTGCTTAGCACAGTATCTACCACAAAGTAAGCTCTTAGTAAATGCTTTCTCTTTCATTTATTTTATAAGCATGTATTGCCAAAAATCACATAACATATTCTCCTATCTATCCCCTTAGAAATCTTAGAAACAGAATTTTCTAATCCATTTAAAATTTTTCCAAATTAGGCATTTCTGTGACTTTTGAACTATTTGTTAAAAATGCAAAAATGCAACATCTTCCCAATACTCTGTATGAACAGCTGATTTGGCCCATGTATAACCTGTAAACTAAGGATGATTTTTACATTTTTTTTTGAAGAGGACATAATTTAATAGTTGTAAACACAGAAAGATGAATTAGCTTGATTTATAAGCCAATTTACTGATGCTAGTTTCTGATTTTTACATTTTAAAGTGAAGTTTTACTGTATTTTACAATGCAAAATGCCTTCATAGAGGCCAGACCAGAGTAAGAGGGCACTCTCAACTATAATTTACCAACCCCTGACCTATAGATAATAATTAGAACTAAGCAATCAATATCTTCCACAAATCCACCTTATGGTGGTATGGCTAGGACCACAGGTTTCCCAGGGCTTACCAGAAGAGCACAGGTTCTAACAGGTTCTCCTAAGCTGTTATAATAGGGGAAGAAGGGGCGGCTAGGTGGCACAGTGAATAGAGCGCCGGCCCTGGCATCAGAAGGACCTGAGTTCGGAGCCGGCCTCCGACACTTAATCCATACAAACAAAAACCTAGCCGTGTAACCTTGGGCAAGTTACTTAACCCCAATTGCCCTAAAGGGGCGGCTAGGTGGCGCAGTGAGTAAGAGCGCCGGCCTAGGAGTTGGGATGACCCGAGATCAGATCCGGCCTCAGAAAATGAGCACCCACGCATAAATAATGACTAGCCGCGTAACCTTGAGCAAGTTACTTAACCCCAATTGCTTTAAAAAAAAAATAATTAAAAAAAAATAATAGGGGAAGAAGTGGGAAGAATTGATGAAGACACCTCTGGTTGATAGATTTCTCTTGGAGCCCAGTTGATGAGATTACAAAAAGTGAGGGACTTGAGTTAAAATCTTAAAGGAAGCACATACACATTGATATCCTTTTGTGTTGTGAAAGTTCTGTGATCAAGCTTGATAGAATTAGAGGACAGCTAACTATTGACTGGAAAAAGACTCAGCTACCCACGCCCTTGGTGGCTCTTTAAAAAAAACAAGGCACCTTTTCTCTCTAGGGAGCCCCTTAAGACTAGAGAACAAATGGGAAGGCAAAGGAGCCAAACCTGTTTTTATAAGGCCTGTCTTAGGCTTCTCTTACAGTACTGTCTGTCATTGGATGTCCAACAGGAAGAAGTCAGATGATGAAAAGTCAAGCCAAGAAAGGAAGTCCGTCCAACCTAGAGAGGCTGAAATTAATGCCTTTTGAAGGCACCTGTAATTCTGGTGCCACAACCACAAATTAATCAAAGAGGCTGCTATTCACCAGGTGGCTAGCAGACCAGAACCAGTTGCAAAAATGATGTTGCATGCTCCAAGTCTCCCCAGGGCACTTTCATTACATGTTGTCATGAATCTCCAAGAAGTAGACTCCCCAGCTACTTCCATGCGGGGAATTGTGTCATGAGAATTCTGGGAGCATGCTGGTAGGGACTAGACTCATTAGCCAGTCCCCCATTATAGATATACACTTATGTATTCATAGAGATATACTAGTGCACTGGGCATCTAGGTGGCACAAGGGATAGATAGAGGGCTGGTCACAGAGTCAGGAAGACACATCTTCCAAGTTTAAATCTGGCCTCAGACACTTACTATTTGTGTGACTCTGGGCAAGTCACTTAACCCTGCTTGCCTCAGTTTCCTCACCTGTCAAATGAGCTGGAGAAGAAAATGGCAGACTATTCCAGTATCTTTGCCAAGAAAATCCCAAATGGTGTCACAAAGAGTTGGACACAACTGAAAAGCAGTGAACAACACTAGTGTACTAATCTTATATACATTATAAAAATACACGAAAATAGAAATTAAAAAGGGACAAAATAAGGATGAAATAAATATTATTTTAAAATAATTTTATTTCATCTTGTTTATTGGTAGTACAAAGGCTCTATCTGCTGTCACTGAAAATATTTTAAAGTATGCTTCTTTTAAAAAATATATTGGTTTAACATTTTGTGACCAAATGATCGCAAAGTTCTGGTCATCCAAGTTCTGGTTCTATTTTACTTTTTCTTTTTTTTCCAATATTGAGTTTTAATGACTGTCATAGCTGAAAAAAATACTTCACTAAGGTGGTTGTATGTCTTTCATTGTTGAAGAGGACATCAGGAAAGTGATGTCTTGATTTGTAAGTGAATTGGATTTAAGTGAGGCAGGACTGTCCAAAGTCACCAGCCTCTCTCTCTCCTCCTGAGCCATCTGGGTTTAGTGGTAAGATATAGATAAAGGTACAGTGAGAGACTTTGGCTTTTTTAAGGCAAAGTCTTTTCCAGGTCTGAAACAATGCCCATTGAGTGATTAAAGGCTAGGTAAGAAAGGAGGCAAAGATTGGCCTCTTCTACCTAGTCAAAGAGAGGTAGATCTAAATGGAAGAAGTTGCCCCATTGACTCATTAGATACTTTCTAAATCATGAATGGAATCATTTACAAGTCCCATCCACCAATTATGCAAAAGATTTTGTTGAATTTCAGCTAATTTTCTTGATTTGGCCCATGGTTCATAGTTGGCTTGTAGGGAAGTATGTAGGCTATCATGGCTTCATCAGCCAAAAAAAAAAAAAAAAAGCTGGGTTCTGGTGCCGACTTTTCCCCCAATTTATATGACCCTACTACATACATGATTTTACTTGGTGTCCTTCCTGAAATGGCAGGAGGGTTGTCTGGATCATTTGGGGTAGAAAGCTTGCTCTGAGCACCTTCCTGCATGGTGAAAAATAGCTTAATTTGGAGTCAGAAGGCTTAGATTTGAATACTACCTGTGAATTTATTACCTTAGTCATTGTGTGACCTCTGGGCTCAGTTTTTCCCCCTTCTGGTGGGGAGTGTGTGAATCCCTTTCAGCCTCAGTTTCTTCATCTGTAAAATGAAGAGCTTGGACTAAGTGACTTTATAGGTTCCTTCTGGCTTCAAACTTATAAAATTTCTTCTGAAAGAAAAGTTATAAACTGACAAGATGTTTTTAACCACTAATCATGATAATAGCCATTTATGGGCTACATGATTCATAATTTATCAAACAGGACCCTCTAGAGAACAGACAGAGAAAGAGTAGGACATTGCTCTTCTTGCTCAGATCAGTCTGCCTCACCAGTTTGGCTCTACAAAGTAAACATTGGTGTCTTCCAATCTTGTCCTTCTGTCCCTGCTCCTTTGAAAATTCTAAGAATGGAGTTTGGTAGCAAGCAATTTTCTGCTTGGTTTGTTGTTTGGGGAGCTGATAAGATCTCTGAACACTCTACTTCTTCCCATGATACTCTAGGGCTGCCCACAACTTCCCTTCTCAGTTCCAAAAGCCAGAAACTGGGATACAAGGCTTTTGCCCTTGGTGGTTCTCTTCCATGGTTTGGCAAACAGCTACTCACTATCTGCATCTTGTTGTTTAGCCAGGCCTTTAGGCAGGACAAAGACACAGAAGTGAAAGGATGAGGAATTACTTGTGTGACCTTAGGTTAATCATCTTATTAGGACATAGGAGGGACCAAGGTAGTGAGGAATTAGAGGACTGGGTTCTTGCTGCTTCCCCATTCTGGGCCTCAGTGTCCTTGTCTGTAAAATGAGTGGAGGTTGGACTATATAGTGTAAGGTCCCTTCCATAGGTAAATCTATAATTCTGTGATTACCCACTCATGTGCCAGTTTTGCCAAGGTCTTCTTCCATATGAAAACAGATACATGGCAGGCCAACCCAAACAAATGAGATGTCCATCTCTAGTTTCCGTCAATCAGTCAATGAACCAACAAGCATTTATTAAGTACTTAACAGTGTTCCAAACAGCAGAAATAACAAGTTAAAGACAAAACAGACCCTCCTTTCCAGGCGCTTACATTTGTCTTCATTTCTCTCTGGGTTTCTCTGATGACTCTCTGGACTTTTTTCTACTCTGAACTCTTCTTATTCCTTTCTGCTTTTTCAGCTCCCTGTTATGTGCTCTCTTCCCTCATTAGACTGCAAGTTTCTTGAGATCAGAGGTGGTCTTTCTTTCTATATATATTTGTAGCCCAACACTTATCACAGTGGCACATAGTAAATGTGTACAAAGTGTTGACTTGACTTTCATTTCTATCAGAGGAGATAGGATATACATATATAATGTATTAGATGGTGTGCCCATCTACATTGTAGTGCCTTAAAGCTTTCACATAGAGCATATAGACATGTACTCATTATCCAGGCTGTTTTTATCACTCCAACCTACCTTTATACTGGCAAGTCTAGGTTCCTAGAGAAGGATCATCCCAATGTAATTATATTAGAACTCTTTCTGGGTCCTAGGGATAACCCTGTTTTTATCTCTAGTAAATAATGGAAATATGATCTCCACACTTAACATTTTAGTTCTTGAGCACCTACTGATGCACTTTTACTTACATAAACCCAGCCACTCACAGTAATGACACTTCTAGATCTTAAACATAACAATTTACTTAGCTATAAGGCAAAAAAATAATAATTATAAGTGCTCATATATTAAGGAAAATCCAGAAGTAATAAATATTATCATAGTCTACACATAAAACTGAGCCACATTCTCTCATCAATGCACTTAGGAACTGTGGGGGAGAATAGGTATACATTCATAGAAACCTTGGCAGGGAATAAATGAATAAGAAAAGCCCATGCTCTTGAATAAACTCATAACTCTGGAACTGTAAACCTGGGATAGTGGCTGTAGGGAGAAAGATTCAGTGGTTGATTCTCAAAGATCAAGAGGCAGCATATCTTAGGGGATAAAGTACTGGACTTAAGAGTCAGAAAAACCTAAGTTCGAATCCTGTCTCAGTTGCTTAGTGGGCAGATTATTTAATTTTTCTTGGCCATTTCCTCATCTATAAAATGTGAGGGTTGGACTAGATGATCTCTGTGTTACCTTTCAGCTCTAAAGCTATGATCCCATGATTGGGTATGTAGGAGAAGTATAGCAGCAAGCACCCCAGCATACCCAGGATGGCTGCTGGCACAGATTCTCAGATCTGCTTTTCTAAAGGAAAGCAGCTCAAAATGGGTTAACAAGCTTACTTTAATTAATCAAACATATTATTTACCTAGTTCAGGGGAAAAAGTCAACACCCTGAACTTCAGAGAATACAAACAGAAGTTACAACAGAAAACAACACAATTTAGCAGACAGGGCTTCCAGCTGTCTGACCTAGTTAGTTACCAGAGAGGGAAGCAACAACATCTGGGTTTTCAAAGCCAGGGGCTCAACAGCTGCCCAGAGTCTCACCTGGCTAAATCACACAATTCTTCCCAAAGTGAGCTCCCAAGCAAAACCTCACATCAGGGTATATATAGACTTCTCCTGTATCAGAGAATGTCACTGCCCAATCACAAAGTAACAAGGTATGGGCATGATGAGGGATGGGCTCTGGGGGCCCCCTCGAGCTCTCTTTGAGTCCTTGAGGTACAGGCTCTAGGAACCTCCCTTGGACTCTGATTAAATTGTCTCATTTGATGAGGCATTTTTTTTTGCATGAGGCAATAAGCCTTACATTGTGGCTGAGCCCAGACCTCTAGCCTAGTTACTAATTACTAACTCTAGCCTAGTTACTAGCCTAGCCCTCCACTGTTCATTTACTTCCCACCTGAACTGGCCTAGCCCACCATTGTTTGTGGTTTCCAGGTAGCCTCCAGCAACTTCCCACCCTTAATCACTCATTGACCTCATTAACTCCTCCTGAAGACCCTCCCCAAACTCCTCCCCTAGACCACCCCTAGATTCCTCCCACAGCCTTCTGTATATAAGACCCCATCCTGTCTTCATGTTTGTGAGAGCACCATAGAATGACCTAGCACAGGCTTACTCTGTGTCTAATACAAGTGAACTTTTAATCAACTTTACTTTTCTTTGGCTGAGAGAAGACTTGAGTGGAATTCATTTGGTAGTACCTGGCATGTTCATATTTTGGGGTCTCCAGAGCAACCCTAACCCTCTTAGTGGGAAACCTCTTCAGGCATTCCTGAAAAACAAGCTTCCTGCCATTGGCTCCATGTGACCACATTCAGCCTATTAGGGGGCAAGGTATATTTTCAAATCAGGGAAGGTTCTCAGATTCACTTAAGTCTATCAAGGTGCCAAGGGGCAGGGAAGATCTTCAGATTCCCATTACAATAAGTTAGCATGAGGAGGTGAGTATGGCTCTGATATTGTGAGCTTGGGTGACTATGTTGAGGTCAGGGGTGCTCGAGACCCCAAAATACCAATATGCTGGGTCCTGCCGAATGAATTCCGACTCAAGCCTTCTCTCAGCCAAAGAAAAGCAAAGCTTATTAGAGATTTGGCCATAATGGGAGTCTTTATCTGTGATGCTTGTACTGGATAAGTGGGCCAGAATCATCTGACACAGAGTGAGTAGCTTGCTAGATCATTCTCTGGTACCTTCACAGAAGCAAGATGGGTCTTCTGTACAGAAGGTTGTGGGAGGAATCTAGGGGTGGTCGAGAGGAGGAGTTTGGGGAGGGTCTTCAGGAGGAGACAAATGAGGTCAGACTGCAGTGATAAGAGACTAGGGGTGGGAAGTAGTTGGAGGCTACCTGGAGATGAGACAATGGAGGGCTGGGTTAGTTTAAGGGTGTATAGATATTTTGGGAGGATCAAGGGTGGGAAGTAACTGGACAAAGGAGGGCTAGGCTAGTAACCGAGATTTGGGCTGAGCCACAATGAAAGGCTTATGGCTTCAGGCAAATGCCTCAATCAAGATCATAGGGGGTTCCCAGAGCCTGTACCTCATCACCTAGAAAGATGGTGGCACCTTTAATGGAAAGAGGGAGGTTCAGAAGGAGAGTGGATTTGGGGTAGGAGGGTGTCTAAGGCTCCATTTTAGACTGACATTGAGTTTTAGATGCCCACAGGATATCCAATTTGCAATCTTCCATAAACAGTTGGCTGTGTGAGACTGGAGAGCATACATTTGCTTATAGCCATCAAAGGAATTTGTTTTGCTTGGCTATGGATATTTGCTACAAGAAATTTGTTTTCTTTTGTTTCAGTGGAGTGGGAAGTGGGAGGAAGAGAAAAAGGATTTCTGTTAATTTTTTAAAATTAGAGAGGTGGAGGGGTAACATAGGTGTGAAATGTTTCATTCTCTTTCAGATGTGGTGACTGTATTATTAGTTTTACTTAACTGTTTTGCTTTGTTATAAGAGACCTCATATAAGAGTGAGAGTAATCTCTAAATATTTGTAATGTAAATACAAAACATGTTAATACATTTTTGAAAAAACATTAAGAAATACATATTTTTCCAGTCTGATGTTTTCTCCAGACTTACATCAATGAAGAAAACCTCATCATTACTTAATCATACTTCTAGGAAAAACCATGCCCCGCATTAATATCCTCCTCCTCCAGGAAAGGCCTTTCCATTTCCTTATCTAAACAGGGTAAAAGTTGAGTAGGAATTTTGTTCTCCCTAAGGGTAAAAATAAAGTGCAGAGTAAGGAGCTCTCCATTAATTGCCTTAAGGAGTATTCTCTAATCCCTTCTTGAAGGATTAGACTTGAAGGGATGGGAAGCCTTCACAAGGCCACATTTGGCCCTCTAGGTCCTCAAGTGGCCGTTTGATTGAATCCAAACTTCATAAAACAAATCCCCTTAATAAAAGGATTTATTCTGTAAAACTTGGACTCATAAAAAAGCCAAACCCAAGGACTTAGCCTGCTTAGGGTAATGACCTTGACTGGATTAAGGTAAAGATCAGACCAAGAGAAGGATGAAGTCTTTGATAGAAGTATGTCTTGAATTCACCTTTGACCTAGTGGAAAGGAACATGCTTGGAGAGGGAGCAATCAAAGAAAGCTTAAATGGTTTTAATAAAATGATTCTCCAAAATTTTAAGTGGCTGTTGTTTTGAGACGATAAGCTCATCTCTGAACCCTTGCTTAATTATGACTGAAATTTTATCTTCAAGAATCCCATAAATTATAATTCTAAAATGACTTCTATTGTTGAGGTTTGGGGGTTTAGGGGTGCTTGAGACCCCAAAATACCAACTGCTGTTTCATGCTGAATGAATTCAACTCAAGCCTTCTCTCAGCCAAAGTAAAACAAAGTTTATTAAAGATTCATCATAACAGGTAGACTCTTAAGGAGCCTAACTATTTGTATTACTTGTGTTGACAAGTGGGTCAGACTGAATCTCCTGTAGATTGAATCTGAGCACCTTCATGGAGGCAAGATGGATCCTATATACAGAAAGATTGTGGGAGGGATCTAGGGGTGGCCTAGAGGAGGGATTTGGGGAGGGTCTTGAGGAGAAGTCTAAGGAGGATCTTGAGGAACTGAGGTCAGACTCCAGGAATGGGATTAAGGGTGGGAAATAGCTGAAATCTACCTAATGTTGACCGACAATGGAGGGTTAGGGTAGTTTAAGGGTAGCAGATTTGGGTATAGTAGCTGGACAATGGAGGGCTAGGCTAGGTTAAGAGTAACAGAAATTTGGGCCTAGCTATGATGGAAGGCTTATGGCCTCAGGCAAATGCCTCATCAAATGGGAAGATTCAAGGGGTTCCCCAGAACCTAAATACCATCACTGTGAGAGATTTTTTTTTCTTTTTTATGGGCAAGAAATGGTTTATTTTAGAACTAGAGAAGTTGAGACTTAGGTTGAGTCATCTCAGAATTATACATTTTACAGGAGCAGAGCTAGGATAAGAATTTAGGTTTGTTTGGTTTTTTTTCTCTTGTTTTGATTAAGGGCACGGTTTGTTGACTAGATCTCCCTACCTTCTCTTCATGAAATCAGGAGAGCTTTTCCAAAGGCATGAAAAAACTCTGGACTTCTCCCTTTAATTAATAAATTAATTCTGTCAGACTTGTTTTTTTAATTTGACGGAGGTCATAATGTGATGATGACCTAGCAAAAGAATGAATGATCAGACAAATTAGAGAACCAAGAGAGAGCTCCTACCAAGCAAGTGCTTGGATTTCTGCCTGATGCTGGAGCACCCAGCCAATGTTCTGTTAGGACAAGGGGCAACAGGCCACAGTCCCAAGATCTGTCAATGGGAAGTCAGGAGGCTTGGGTTTAGACCCAGTTCTGATGCTAACAGTCTGTGTGACTTTGGGCAAATTCCTTTCCCTCTCTGGGCCTCTTTCTCCTCTGTGAAATTGGGGGCATTGGACTAGATTGTCTCTCTTGGGTCTTCTAGTTCATTTGTTCATTCTGTGATAGGCAGTTATGATGTCTCAGAGACATAGGTAGTAAGAGCCCTTGAGCTTCAAGGCAGGGAGAGTAGTAAGGGTTAAGAGTTTTATTTTATCCTGGAGTTCCTTACAGAACTTCTTAACCAAGTTCTGCCTAGGATTGGGTGTACTCCCTTGCTTCATTTTGTTCATCCACAACATAGGAATGATAATTTTTTAAAACTCCAAACATTTAATAAGAACCTACTATATGCAAGAGCTCTTGTTCAGCTGGAATTTGGGTATAGAAGGACTGACTTCAACTTGATGTAAATGGTAAATGGTTTCAGCATTGGTTGATGATTCAGTTTATTGATAACACTATGGAAGTGTTCAGCCCATCTCTCCAGGATTGTGTCCTTATCACTTATCAGTGTGACTCCATCAGCACTGAATAGTTGAGATGCAACATAGATCTTTGGCCTATGAATAACCCCACTGTTTTCAACCTTCAGATCATCATAGAAGATTGTTACTATTGGCATAAAACTGGATTTCATCTGCCTTCTTACTGTCAAGAATCCTGCATATCTCTTTTTATCTTTTATCTGCATATTTTTGATGGAGTTAAATGCTGCCTTCTTAGAGGTGAATGAACCATCCTGCTGGTAAACCCCATGGAGTTCTTGTTTTTTCATTTAGTAGTGATGAGGTATGGGCTCTGGGAGCCCCCTGACCTCCCCTTGAGTCCTTGAGGTACAGGCTCTGGGAGCTGAAGGCTACAGACAATGGTGGGCTAGGCCAATTCAAGGGTGGATCGACTCTTTGATAGGCTCAAAGGTGGGAAGTCGAGGCTTGGGCTCAGCCACAATGTAAGGCCTCATGCAAATGCCTCATCAAATGGGATGATTTAATCAAGAGTCCAAGTGAGGTTCCCAGAGCCTGTACCTCAAGGACTCAAGGAGAGGTCAAGGGGGCTACCAGAGCCTCATCAGTAGTTTCTGAATTTCCTCATAATTTTCATCAACCCAGTCTCGATGTTTGTGAATGTTCTGGCCAAGACTAAAGTGGAGGGAGAGTTGGTACACCACTTTTTGTAAGCAGATGATTGTGCACTCAGTGCAGCTTCTGAAACTGAGATGGATTGATTTTCTGCTGTTTGTACTAATTTTGTCTTGACAATTAACATCAAGAAAACAAAAGTTCTTCACCAGCCAGCAGTTTACCATCCATCCATAGAACCATTGGTTACAGCAAATGGGGAAATTTTGAATGCTGTGGATAAGTTCACTTACCTTGGGCAGTATTCTTTCCAGGGATACACACGTAGATGATGAGGTTGACAAATACATTGCCAGAGTTAGCTCAGTGTTTGGGAGGCTCCAAAAGAAAGTGTGTGAGAGAAGATGTACCTTACCTACCAAACTGAAGGTCTATAGAGCTGCTGCGCTGACTTCATTGCTGTATGTTTGTGAAATCTGGACATTTTAATAGCTTCATGTCAAGAAACAGAATCACCTTCATTTGAATTGTCTTAGGAAAATTCTGAAGATCACCCGGAAAAATAAGGTACAGGACACTGAAGTCCTTTCTTGAGCAGAACTGCCAAGCATTCAAATTCTACTGCAGAGAGCACAACTCTGGTGGGCTGACCATATAGTCCCAATGCCAAATGTAGTTTGCCTAACAGATGATTGCACAGAGGACTCACATAAGGCAAATGCTCATGTGGAGGTCAGAAGGACATGCTTATGGTCTCTCTGAAGAACTTTGGAATTGATTGTGGGTCATGGGAGACACTGAAACAGGACTGCCCACCATGGTGTGCCCCTGTCAAAGAAGACACTGTACTCTATGAGCAAAGCAGAATTGTAGTAGCTCAAAAGAAATGTGAGATGTACAAATTTAGAGACTTCTTCCCAAATGTTCACATGAACTATTTGTTTCCAACCTGCCTTAGGGCCTCCCAAGCTTGTATTGGTTTGATAAGCCATAGTCGGACACACTGCACATTGACCCCAACATCGTGATGTTATTTTGATCCTTTTTCATTACAAAGGTCAACAACAAATGAACCATGCACAAGGCACTGTTAGTCCTAAGAATTGAAACAGTAGCATTATTTGACTGGAGGTTAAGACATGGACACAAGTGAATACAGAGAATAGAGAAAAGTAATACAAAGGAATTCTAAGAGAGACTAGACTAGACTAGAGTGCTCATGATTGGAGTACCTGAGCCATGCTTTGAAGAGAACTACAAACTCTATGAGATGAAAGTGAGGAAGTAGTGGGATTTCTGGGTACAAAGATGGGAGGTAGAATGATATGTATGGGGAACAGTTAGCCAGCAAATTTGACTTGAAGAGAGTGTAGGGGAAGGGGAATAAAATGAAATTAGACTAGAAAGTAGGAGCCAGAGTGTGGCAGGATTGAAAGGCCAGATCGATGATTTTACATTTTATTTTTGAGTGGGACTTTCATTTCTATTACTTCCTACTGGGTTTGTTATTGCTATGTCGAAAAATTAATTTTCATTGGTTTGTTTTGTATTCTTTTTTTTGTTTAATAAAGTGATTTTCTCAATTAGTGTCTTTGTTGATTATCTAGACTTTCAAAGCAAATCATCATATCTTCAGATAATGGGATAGTTTTGTCTCTACTTTGCCTATCTTTATACCTTCCATTTCTTTCCCTTGTCATTGCTATTGCTAGTATTCTAGAACTATGTTAAATAATAGTGGGGTTTACTTTCCTCCTTTATTTGTAGTGTAAACTTAGTGATTGCTTGCTACATATAATGCTTGCTTTTCATTTTAGATAGATACTTTTTATCATATTAAGAAAGATCCGGGGGCAGCTAGGTGGCGTAGTAAGTAGAGTGTCAGCCCTGGAGTGAGAAGGACCTGAGTTTGGATCCAACCTCAGACACTTAACGCACACACAAACAAAAACCTAGCTGTGTGACCCTGGGCCAGTTACTTAACCCCAATTGCCCTCCAAAAAGCAAAAAACCCCAAACAAAGAAAAAAGAAAGCTCCCTTATGCCTGTGCTTTCTAAAGGTTTTTTTTTTTTGTTTAGCATAAATAAGTGTACTTTGTCAAGATATTTGTACTGAGAAAATGGAATCTTTTGATGTGAGCTCTGTCTTCTGTTTTCTTCAGCTCAAGACCCCTTGACATCATGTCCTGTTCTCTTCATCCTTTCTCCCAGTCTCTGACAATGAGGTAACCAAAGCCAACCTCTCTCTAGGTGTGTACCTGAGCCCATCCTCTCCCATCTTCTCTAGCATATTGCAATCTCAATCATCTCCAGTCTTTTTCATATTTTCAACTTTGCCCTAACTGCTGGTTCCTTCCCTACTGCCTTCAAACATGCCTAAGTCTACCTTATATTTAAAAAACAAAACAAACCCACCTTCATTATGCCATATCTATCTACCTCAGGCAATTATTCTCTCTTCCTCAAAGTTCTTGAAAAAGCTAGCTGCATTCTATGTTACCAGCTTCTCTTCTCTTTCATCCCTTGCCCCCTTATCATATCACCAGCCTAACCTTGTCAAGCCTCAGCCCTGGGATTGTTCCTCCCTCTACTACCTTTGGGCCTAATCATTTGCTGATATTTCAAACTGGAGAAAATAATGAAACTGGGTTTACTGGGTCCACTACAAATTTCTGATACTTAATCTCAACTGGATTACTGAAGCAAGACAATCCTTTCATACCTCCCTAACTGGCTCACTGTTCTCACCACAGCATCTTTTCCAAACCCTTTCATCCCTTCTCAAACCTCTCATAGCTTCCCTTCCCCCACCCTCTCAGCTGAGAATCTTGCCTCATATTTTATTGGGGGAAAAAAAGGAACCATTCACTGAGAGCTTCCTCTTCTCCCTTTCTACTCATTTCACACCTCGGAAATGCCTTCTTTCGTTAATTCATCTTTGCCTTTATCCCCATCTCACATGAAGAGGTACCTGCTAAGGCAGACCTCTCTACATGCACAACTGAGCACATTCCATCCTGTCTTCCGGAGCAGTTTGCTCCCTCTATCATCCTCACTCTTTCACTTATATTCAATCATCTCCTGTCTACTTGCTGCTCCCTTCCTACCTACAAGCATTCCCATCTTTCTTGTTCATTAAACTGTCACTCTATCCATCTACCTCTGTCAGCTGGCAAGGGCAAGCTAGTTCCATATCTCTCCTCCCATTTGTAGGCTAAATTCCTTGAGAAGGTCATCTATAACAATTGCTTCCATTTCCTTTTCTCTCATTTCTTCTTCACTCTGGCTTTCATCCTCATTATTCAACTGAAACGGCTCTCTCTAGTTGTCAATGATCTCTTAATTGCCAATTCCATCAGACTCCTCTCAATTCTCATCGTCTTTGACCTTTCTGCAGCATTTGACACTGTTGATCACCCTCTTTGTTTTGGTACTTTCTTCTCCATAGGTTCTCAGGGCATTACTTTTTCCCATTTCCCCTCCTGCCTATCTGATTGCTCCTTCTGAGCCTCCTTTGCTGGATCTCTGTGCAGGCCATGCTCACTAACTGTGGAGATCCGTCAGGGCTCTCCCCTGTGCCTTCTTTTCTCATCTCCCTCTGTACTTTTTCAGGTGCTGATCTCATCAGCACCCATATATTCAATTATCATCTCTAGGTTGATCATTCTTAAATCTGCTTTTATCCAGCCCCAGTTTCTTGCACTGACCTTCAGTCTCACATCTCCAGCTCCATACTAGATATCTCAAACTCCACGTCCCATGGACATGTTATGGTCCAATGTGTTCAAATGTCAGTGTATCCAAAACTGAATTCATTATCTTCACCCCCCCCCCCTCCTCCAGCCCTCCTTACTTCTTAATGTCCTTATTACTGTTGAGAGTACTACTAATCCTCCCAATCACTAAGGCTCACAATCTAGGGGTCATCTTGAATTCCTCTTTATTTCTCACCCTTCTCCTTCCCCTCATAACTAATCTGTCGCTAAGCCCTGTTGATTTTTCCTTCATATCACCTGTCATAAATGTCCCATTCTCTCCTCTGACACCACAACCACCCTGGTCCAGGTCCTCATACTTTATGCCCAGACTATTGGCTGCTGGTTGATTTCCCTGCTTCAAATTTTTCCTGTTCTAGTACATACTGCACTCAACTGCCAAAAAGATCTTTGTAAACCAGTTCTGATCATCTCATCACCACCACCTCCTTCTACAGTGGCTCCCTAACACCTCCATGATCAAACATAAAATCCTCTGTGTGATATTCAAACCCTTCATAATCTGATCTCTTTGTACCTTTCCAATCTTCTTAAACCTTACTTCCTGCCCTGCCCATCCCCCTTTCCCCAGCCCCAAAGTACTCTGTGGTCCAGTAACATTGGCTTCCTTGTTGCTCCATATTTAAGAAACTCCATTTCTTGACTCTGACCATTTTCACTGACAGCTCCCCAAGCCTACAGTTCTCTCCCTCCTTATCTGCTTTTTGGTTTCCCTGACTTTCTTCAAGTCCTGACTAAAATCTCATCTTCTTTCAGAAGCCTTCCAAAGTGCCTTCCCTCTGTCAATTAGCTCCAGTTTATCCCATATATATCTTGATTGTTCATGGTTGTTTCCATGTAGTTTCCCAGGAAAATTTCCTGAAAGCAGAAATTATCTTTTGCCTTTCTTTGTAACCTCATCAATTCATACACTGTATGGCAAACCAGTCAGTCTAGTAATTTTTCAGTAGTTTCTGATTCTTTGTGATCCCATTTAAGGGTTTCTTGGCAAAGATCCTGGAATGTTCTGCCATTTCCTTTTCCAGTTCATTTTACAGATGAAGAAAGTGAAGCAAACAAGGTTAAGTGACTTGCCCAGGGTCATACAGTTAATAAGTATCTGAGTCAGAATCTAAAAATCAGGTCTTCCTAACTCCAGGCCCAGCACTCTATCCATTTCACTGTGTGGCACAAAGGTACCTAATAAATGTTTATTAACTGACTTATTGACGTTCTGCTTCCTCTTCCTCTTCAACCTTTTGTGACTTGTTTCCTGACTTCATCACTCAGTCAAAATTGCTTTCTCCAAAGACACTAGCGATCTCTTAATTGCCAAATCTGATTGTCTTTTCTCAGTCCTCATTCTTCTTGACTTGCCTGCTTTTGTCAGCATTGAATACTTTCTCTTCCTGGATACTCTCTTCTTTGGGTTTTAGTCTACTCTATACTACTCTATTCTGGTTTTCCTTCTACCTCTTTGACCATTCCTCCATCTCATTGGCTGGCTCATCATTCATACATGCCTTCTAACTGTGGGTATACCCTAAGGTCCCTCTTTTATCTCTCTACATTCTCTTTCTTAGTAACCTCACTATCTCCTCTGGGTTTCAATTATTAGCTTTGTACTCAGGTCTATATATCCAGCCACAGTATCTCCTCTGAACTTCAGTCCCTTATTCCTAGTGTTTATTGGGCATTTCAAACTGGATATGCAAGATAAATCTCAAGCTAAGCAATTCCAAAACTGAATACATTGTCATTATCTTCAAACCCCGACTTCTTCCAAACTTCCCTCTTTCTGTTGAAGAAACCATTAGCCTTTCAGTTTCCCAAGTTTGTCTCTTTGGAATTATCCTTGACTCTTCATTCTCCTCACTTATCAGTTATCAGATCTTGTAGGTTCTACTCACATCTAATCCCTGCTTTCTACTCATGCAACTACTGTCTTAATTTAGCCTCTCATTACTTCCCATCTAGATGATTGCAGTAGCTTCCTAATAGCTCTCCTTGCCCCTAGTCACTGCTACAGTTTATCTTACACACTGCTGCCAAAGTGATTTTCCTTAAGTGCTGATTTCACTGGGTCACCTCCCTACTCAGTTGATGCCAGTGACTCCCTGATGCCTCTAAGATCAAATATAAATTCTATTTAGCTTTCAAAGCCCTTAAAAACAGGCTTCTACCTATTTTCCCACCTTTACTAGACATTACTCTCCCTCTTTTTTTTGTGATCCAGCCAAACCAACCATCTCTCTGCCCTTACCGTGATTAGTCTACTTCCCAAAGATAGTACCATCTCATCTGTGGCTTTATCTCGTCCTCTTCATTCTTGGAATCCTCTTCCTGTAAAAATTCACAAATCCTTTTTCTTATGGAAAGTACATGAAGGTGCAATGCTTTCTCAGAAAAGGTGAGCTGTCACTTAATAAGATTCCCTCAGACTAAAACTATCATGAGTTCCCTGTATTCCACCTCAGGCAAATACCTTCTTCCACATGGGATAATAAAAATACTACTTATATTAATTTACAGATATAGTACTATGCCGATTAAACTCCCAAGGGGATAATTTGTATAGCTAGACAAAAACAAAATTCATTTGGAAGGATAGAAGATCTAGAATCTTAAAAGAAATAATGAAAAGAGGAATTGAAGGGAGGAATAGTTTTTACCTCCAAATCTTAAATTAGAATATAAAACAAAAATCATTGAAACTATTTAGTATTGGTTAAAAAAAAAAGAAAAAGAGATTAAGAGAACAGACTATATAATGAAAAATTAGAAATTATTTAGTTCAACAACCCAGTGATCAAGGAAAACTAGAGAACATAAATTACTTGGGGAAGAATTCCTTATTCAACAAGTATTGCTGAGAAGCTAGAAACCAGTTTGGCAGAAACTAGATTTAAACAAACTTCTTATACATGTGATATAATACATTTGAGATGGATATTGGTCTTAAGTATTAAAAGTCATTCCATTAGAAAAATGACAAAAGAATCAGATCAGTTAGATATTTTTTTTGGCAGCAATACTTAGTGGGAGATTTTTAACCCCAACAGGGACAACCGAAATCACAAAAGATAAAATACATAATTTTACATGATTACATGAGATTGAAAAGCTTTTACACAAACACAATTAATGCAACTAGGATAAGAAGGGGGAAATCTTTGTATCACTTATCTCTGACAAGGGTCTGATATACAAAATCTATAGGAAATGAATTCAAATATATATATATATATATATATATATATGTTTGTATGTATGTATGTATAACCAAAGACCATTTCCCAATTGATAAGTGGTTAAAGGCTATAAGTAAACAGTTCTCAAAAAGAAAATTGCAAATTATTAATAACTATATGAAGTATTATTCTATGTCACTAATAATAAGAGAATTACAAATTTAAAAAATTCAGGTTTCATTTCACTCAGAAAATTGGCAAAGATGACAAAAAAAAGAATAGTCAATGTTGGAGGGGGTTGTATGATTCTGTTTGTCCCTTCCTCACACTCCATCCTTTTAATTTCTTTATCCCTCAGTGACATCCTTTTTTGATGCCTCATTGGAGGGTGGTAGGGTGGGGGAGGGTAGAGATGACCCAGACTCTTAAAGGCTCTGTACCACCCTGAAAGGGATAATCTTTCTTTGTATTATTCTGATATGGGATCTTGGATCTTAGGCTGGAAGGGAACTCAGCGGCCAGTGTGAGCCAATGAAGCCCAAGGTCTGGCAGGGTTTTTAAGATCGTCCTGACCATGGGCAGCATGTCTGTCATCCAAGCACCAACCTAGCTCAAATGGGAGAAGCTTTCCATCATCAGGATTAACTAAAAGTTAATGGTTTTGTTTTGGGGTTTGTTTGGGGATTTTTTTTGAGTTAGGGGGAAGTGTGTGGAACATTCCAGGAAGAGAGACTTTGAAGACAGTTTATTGAGGTGTGGAGAGATCTTTTCTATTGATAACTTTGAAATATATATTGAAGGAATTCCTTCCTGATGTGTGTACAGGGCAGAGCAGTGTGGGTCGTGGAGACTGTGTCAGAAAGGATTTTTCCTTATAAAAAAGAAAGGCCCTAGAGCAGAATTTTCAACATTTTTGTGTGTGTAATGGACCATTTTGGTAGTCATTCTGGTAAATTCTTTAGGTTCTTTCTCAAAATAATATTTTTAAATCTAGAAAATAAAATACATAGGGGCAGCTAGGTGGTACAATAGATAGAGCACCTGAACTGGAGTTAGGAGGTCCTGAATTCAAATCCAGCCTCAGACATTTGCTAGTATGGCCTTGGGCAAGTCACTTAATCCCGCCCTCCCCCCCAAATAATAAAATACATAAGTTTACAAAAGAAATCAACTATGCTGAAATAGGTTTTTTTTTTTTTATTTCAGAGATTCCAGATTATGATCCCCTCAATTTGAGGCATAGAAGGGGATAATATTAGGGAATAACTGAGCTGATACATCCATGAATGTATGCTTTCAGTTATTATGCTAAGGAATTGGGACAGCTTAGATGTTCTCTTGCTACTTCCTTCTGTCTCTATTAGTATCCATTTGTGAGAAAATTATTGTTCTTTCATTCTCAAAAAGGACCAATGACATCAGGAAGGTCTTGACTTGCAAGCAAATTGGATTTAAGTGAGGCAGGGCTGTGCACAGTCATAGATTTATAGACATAGACAAAAGCTGGCCACAGAATAGCCACTCATTTTGCCGGAGGCCTCCTTCATTTTCCCTCAACATTGTAAAGGTAATAATAGAGTACTCTAGCTGTTCATTCATTATCCCCTGCCTTTGCCATGTGCCCAGTCTTCTCTTCCTGCCATATAAGTCCTTGATGACCTCTTTTGCTCTAGACCTTCTTCAGACTTCTTTAATTCTATAGTGAAGTCTGCTCACACCCACCATGGGCCACTCCATTGGCTTCTGTGTAATACTCATTTTTAGTACTAGTTACCATAAAATAATACCAGTAAAATGTTAGTATTGGAAAGTAAAGCCTTTGTTTTTGTGGGGAGCTTGGAGGCCAATAAAAAAGCTCTGCAATGTCCTGAAGGCAATCCAGCCTGCTCTTCTCTACCTTTTCGATACTGGACCTCATTCATTGTCCATCTTTACTGTCTGTCCTATGTCTGTGTCTATAAATTATTATAGCTATAGATTGATATATCTGTCTATCTATCTGTCTGTCTATCTGGTGTCTACCCAAATGCATACTGAAATCTGCTCAATAGACATTTTTGATCCATTTGGTCTTTCCTGTGTGGATGGAAAAGCCAAACTTTTGAATGATGACAGATTTCTTTCAGGATGCTCTACAAAGTCTGCTTGATACAATTATCACAAGGATATTTGCATCATGTTTGTAGAGGAGTGTAACAGAAAGTACCCTAGCATACCCAGGATGGCTGCTTGTACATGTTCTTTGATCTGCTTTTCTAAAGGAAAGCAACTTTAAAGAGGTTAACAATCTTTAATTAAACACACACACACACACACACACACACACACACACATCAAATTCACTTAGATCAGGGGAAAAAGTCAGCACCTTGAACTTCAGAAAATACAAACAGAAATTACAAGCAGTCAAAAAAATACGGACAGAGAAAATAATACATTGAACAGACAAAACAGGGCTTTTAGCTGTCTGACCTATCTACTGACCCCCCCCCCCAGCTAAATAAATGTTTATATAGTGGTAAATGCTTTATGTAAACACTATCTCATTCAATATGTGGGAAAAAATATAAGAAAACTGCAAGGCACACTAACAATTTGGGGAATCGGGCAAAGCCTCATGTGGTAGGTAGCTCTAAAATGAGCTAGGGATTCCAAGCAGCAGAAATATCTCAGTTCCCTCATCTGTAAAAATGAGGGCCTCTATGGCCTCTTCCAGCTCTAGATGTATGCTCCTATGAGGTGAGGGGGAAGGCATTGGGGATAGTCTGTTCAAAGGCATGGAGATGGTACTATACATGAAATGTTATATCTAGAAAACAGGTCAGTTTGGTTGGAGTGTAGAATGTGTGAGAGGAAATAATATACAACCAGACTGGAAAAGAGACTGGAACAAGACTGAAGGGCTTAGCAAAGTATCTGCCAGGTAGTTGGCACTTAATAAATGCTACTTGACTGGCAAATGGCAAACAGAGGAATTTGTACATGATCCTAGAGGTGATAGGGAGCCACAGAAACTTTTTCTGAGCAGGGGAGTGACATGGTCATGCATGTGCTTTAGAAATATCCATATAGCAGTTGGGTGAAGGAGATGGAAGAGATTAGAGGCAGGAAGACTGATGGGAAGATTATTGTAACAGTTCATGCCAGCAGTGATCTGGACCTGAATTTGGCTGTTTGAGGTTTGGGTGGTGAGAAGGGAACATTTTTGAGAGACATGGTGGTAGAATCAATAAAAATTAGTAAGTGATTGGATTTGATAAAGAGCTAAGGATTATTCATAGGTTTCAAACCTGTATGACTAGAATGTTGGTGGTAACTTCAATAGAAATAGATAAAGCCTTTTGAAGGAGGTGACATTAGAGCTAAGTTTTGAAGGAAATTAGGACTTTACGAGGTGAAAGTAAGGAGGGAATGTGTTCCACACATAGTGTGGGGTAGTAATAATTATGTAAAGATCTTGAGTTTGAAGGAGTATTGTGTTCCGGGAGCAGTCAACAGTTCAAATTAACTGAATGTTCAGGGGGAGTAACATAAAAGAAGACTGGAAAAGTAAAGGTGAGGGCTTTAAATGTTATGATAAGGATTTTGTATTTGATTCTAGAGGCAATAGGGAACCATTGAAGGTTTTTGTGAGAAGGAGGTGACAATCAGATTTTATGAATACCAACTTTGCAGCTATGTGGAAGATAGAGTACACTCTGAGAAAAGAAGAAATGGGAGGCAAGAGGATCAATTAGGAAGTTATTGTAAAAACTCAGATAAGAGGTGATGAAAGCCCAAACTAGAATAGGAAGTATGTGAATTGGGTTGGAGGCTTGTGGATTGATTGATGGATACTAGAGATGCTGTAGTAGTAGAATTAGTAAGACATGGAAACTGGTGAGATGAGGGAGAGCAAGAAAAATAAAGGACAGAGTGACTCCCAGAGTGCAAACCTGGGTTACTGGAAAGATGGCAGCATCATCAAAAGAAAGAGGAAAGTTTGGAATGGATTTGGGAGGAGATGTAATGAGTTTCATTTTGAACATGTGTCCAAGATGTCCACAGAACATCCAACTGGAGATGTTGAAATGGCCAACAACAGTCCAGATCACTGCTGGCATGAACTGTTACAATAATCTTCCCATCAGTCTTCCTGCCTCTAATCTCTTCCATCTCCTTCACCCAACTGCTATATGGATATTTCTAAAGCATATGCATGACCATGTCACTCCCCTGCTCAGAAAAAGTTTCTGTGGTCATGTGGGATTTGGAGGAGAGATTAGGAATAGAATGTTTTTTTTTTTTTTTAGTCAGAGATTACCAGGCTCAAATCCTACATCTCAAACTAGTTCAAGGTACAGTTCAATGTCTGAAAATGTTTGAGGCTAACCACATGTACATATAATGAGGGCAGAAATTTAGAGTAAAGTATTAATAAGAAGGTGGAAATGCCACTAGGTAGATTTATGTAGGGACTTTGATGCCTCTGACTTTCTTGTTCCAATGAAAAGTCAACAGAATCTTGGACGGAATGGGACCCAGGTAGCACTCAGAGGTATGAGGACAGTCTCTAAAATGGCATTAAATGATTCCAGTTTGCTAATCAATCACACATTTAGCAAGGAGTTACCAGGACTTTCTTCCCAAGTTTGAATCAGATAGAGCTTTGGGCAAAACACTGCCCTTATAATCAGGAAATTAAGGATAAAAAAATATGCTTAAAAATATAGATGTGACTTAACCTTACCACAGGTATGGCTGTTCTATTTTCACACAGATTGTCTCTCATCATGAGGGCTTTCATTTGGGGGAGGAGAAGCCTATCACAGCCAAGACTTTGAAGGACTTTCAGACTCTCCTTGGAAAGAAAGAATAAGTGAGAGTTTTTTCCTTGTCTTATGCCTTCCTAAAAGAACTGTATTGTAAGCCCTTGACCTTGAAGCTAAAAGAGATGAGAGGACCCACTCTTCCTCTTCCAAGTGTAGTACCCCCTTAGGGATACATAATGCAAAGGTATTTTCTGTTGGCCATTAGAACTGATTTAATCTGCTACTGAGTCAGAATTCCATGGATATAATAAAAGGGAAATCCCTGCCCCTTAGGTCTCTCTAGTCAAGCCTGTGTCTGGGATGGACCACCTCCAGTCTGGGTCTTAGCAGGTCACCAACTTCAGGATCAGTTAGTGTGGGTGTTATGAGATGTCAAAAGGCAGTTGACATCTTTGCCTCTCCAGGCCACACAAGCAGTGGGGCATCTGATTTCAGAGCAGTTGTAGCAGTGAGGAAAACACCATAAAAAAAAGAACCCATGTGGCATTGATTCTGCTGTATTCAGTGGAGGTGAAATATAGATTGACTAATTAGTGACTGCAAATGTCAAAGTCTTGTGTACTAGCCTCTCAACTGATTGTAATCACTCTATGCTTCTTTATTGTTTAGCAATTTCTTCTCCTGTGTGGGAACATACCTATTGCATATCTAATTTATCTGGAATGGTATTTCCTTTTAAATTCTCCCTCCCTTTCTTTTGAGGATTCTTTAGAGTATAGCCCCTAATAGAATTGTTCCTCTGGCATTTGGAGGTAGGGGGTGGGTAGGATTGTAGTACCAGGGAATCTAGTCCTCCAGAGCAATGAAATGATAAGGTCAGGTAAAAAACAGGGGTAGGTAAAAGTCACCAGACCCCATAGCCTTAAACCAGTGGTGCCTGGATAGCCGGTGTGCTAAACAGGTAAGACTTTATTTGCATGAAGAATATTTTATCATTATGTTAATATGGTTTCTGTGTGTGTCTTGTCAGGTAGACTCCCAAGTATTTTATACTTTTTGTAAATGGCTTTTCTTTCCATTTCTTCTTGCTAGATTTTATTGGTAACATACAGAAATTTAAATGGATTTATTTTATACCCTGCAACTTTTCTGAAATTGTTAATCATTTCAATTAATTTTTAGTTGACTCTCTAAGCTTCTCTAAGTGAACCATTATATTGCATACAAAAAGGAACAATTTTGTTTCTTCTTTGCCTGTGATTCTTCCTTCAGTTTCTTTTTCTTGTCTTATTGTTGTACCTAGCGTAATGCTTGGCAAAGGTTAAACTACATGTTCATATACTCAGCAAGACTGCACCCTTGGCATAGATAACATGTTCCATGAGATCATAATGATATCACTAGAAACCATTAGCAGTGTGACCTGCCTCTCTATTTATATGATCTGCCCTGGTCTGTTGTTTGCAGATGTGACTGTAGACCTATAGAGTACCTTAAAGCTTGAGTGGCTTGTCTTAGGGAGACTGACAGGGCACACAGGGGTGTGTCCTGAAGTGTTCCATCCATTGCATCAGACCTATCAGTAAGTCATTCAACTTTTCTGAGCCTTGTTTCTACATCTGTAAATGGGAGTAATATTGTATTTTCCTCAGAGGGTTATTGTGAGGATAAAATGAGATTGTATTTGTAAAATGGTCTGCAAACTTTAAAGCCCTGTATATCAGCAGATAGAGATGAAAGAGCAGAAGCCTATTATGTACTGGACACTGTTGGGGTTAAAATAATGAATTAATCACACTTTTTGTCCCTATAGAGTTTGGAGTTTAGTATGTGATGTATTTACCTCAATAGTTATAATATAATGTAGGAATTCAAATAAGGAGAGGAAGCCTAGATTTAGGAAACCTAGACCTAGATTTTGGGTCATCTATTAACTGTGTGAAAAATGATTTCTCTGTCCTTGATAACAAAAGAGGAAAATGACAAATTTTTAAGGGACTGTGGGAAAACAGGCATGCTGGTGCATTATTGGTCTAGCTGTGAATTGATTCAGCCATTCTAGAAAGCAATTTGGAACTATTCCACAAATGCTAATAAACGATGTATACTTCGACTCAACTAAACCACTACTAGACTTATACCAAAAAGATCAGAGGAAAAGGACTTGTAAAATGTATAAAAATATTTATAGTCTTTTCATAGTAGCCAAAAAACTGGAACTAAAAGGTACCTTCTTACTGAGGAAATGGTAGTATTAAACATTAAAATTATAATATTGAACAAATTATAGGATATGCAGTAATTGTAATGGAATATTATTGTGCCATAAGAAATGAAGTGGACAGATTCAAAGGAAACTGGGGAAGCATCTTTGAACTGATGTGGAGTGAACTAACACAAAAAATGAGAACAATTTATACAATGACAAAATTATAAAATAAAACTTGGAAAGATTTCAGGACTCTGATCATTGCAATGGTAAGCCACAAGTCCAGAGGACTGAAGATAGAACATACCAACTACTCCCAGACAGAGAAGTGATGGCCTTAAAATGCAGAATGAGGAATATATTTTTGGATATGGCTATTGTGGATTTCTTTTCCTGGACTATAGATATTTGTTATGAGTTTTTTTTTTCTTTTAAATTGTTCAGTGGTTGTAGTGGAAGGGAGAAATAATACATGTTGGTAAAAATAGAAATAAGAGAAAGGAAAGAAGAAAGATATATGAAAGGAAAGAAGGAGATGGAAAGGAGAAGCGAGGATGGAAGAAAGATGTGAAGAAAAAGAAAGAAAATTCAACTTCACATCTTTTCAGAAGTGGGGACTACAGGACTATTGCATATATTACCAGACACAATTGATGAATTTGTTTTGCTAAAATGTTTCTCTCCCCTCCCTTCTCCCCCTCCCCTTTAAAAATCTTTCTTATAAGGAATGGATTTCTGGAGAAAGATATATTTAGAAATGAAGGGGATAGAAAATCAAATGTGTCAATAAAGGCAATAAAAAATAAAGAAATGGTATAGCATGAATTTTGTCTTTGCTTGTTGTTCAGTCATTTCAGTTGTGTCTGACTCTTCATGAACACATTTGGGGGCTTCTTGGCAAAGATACTGGAGTGGTTTGCTGCTCATTTTACAGATGAAGAAACTGAGATAAACAATACTAGTCACAAAACACTAGCCCCATAAGCCTAGGGAGCACTCTCCCGCAATTACATAGAGCATTGATGGAAGAGTAGGTACATGCTTGAGTCCTCTAGGAAGGGAGGCTTACTCATGGGGAGATGCACAACCAAGGCAACTCACACCTCCCACAATGCAGAGCCTCAGTATCTTTCTCTCCTTGTGTCCTAAGGTGTCCTAAGACTCCTAAGTCCACCAGACTCCTTAGATCTGTTCTTCTTGGTAGCTCGACTGGACTCCACAACAGGACTCTCTGGACTTGCTCTCTGTCAAGAGCAGCATTTACTGGATGGGATGCTCCATTGTAAGATGCCATGTCAAAGGGAGAGAAGGAGGCAGAGAGAGAAGTCTTTTCCCCTGCTGCACTCTGGAAGAGGTGTAAGGGAAAAGTGAAAGTGGAAGAACTATTTCCTCTCAAGAAAGAATCTATCTTCTTGTAGCTAGCTGTTGTTTGTCTTTCATTCTCAGAGAAGACCATGACATCAGGGAGGTGATGCCATGCAGTACAAGTGAATTGAATTTCAGTGCTGGAAGGCTGTGCAAAGTCACCAGACTCACTTTCTCCTCCAGAGTCATCTGGGTCCAATGGCCAGATATAGATCAGAACTGGAGATCCAGAGATGGCCTAGGATGCAGTGGGGGACCTTGGCCTTTTCAAGTTAAGGTCTTAAGTTGACAAAACAGGAAGTAGCTAGCTAGCTGTCTTCCTGAGGGTTAGAGATGATTCACTCTCCACTGTCTGCAAAGCCAGTTAGCTTGCTTTTTTATATTGGCCCAAGGGGTGTGGCTTACTCTTCTGCTAGCTAATGGCTAAACATCCTATAATTCCATCAATTTTATTGAAGCATTTTTAATAAAGGAATAAAGAAGTGAAAACATTTTCACTTTCTTTATAATTATATGGGTACACAGCAGTGATTTCTAAATGGGTGGTTTTGTGGTAAACCAGAGAAATGAAAGGCAGCTTAGGTAACTAGAACCAAGTTTGCTGAAAGATATTTGAAGTTACAAATGACTGAACCATAGATGGTAACTTGCTACAGTGTAGTAATAGGTTCACTCTAGGAATGAATCTATTCTTCATGGAAGAGATGTTCTTTCTCAGACTGTGAGGTTCCTAGAGCCTATGTCAGACAGGGACCATGTTCTTGTGAAGGACAACATATAGATCCAGTTTTTACTCTGACAAAAAATGGCCTCCCTTTTCTTCCCAGTTTTCTCATTATAAAAAAGTGTTATATAATAAATAACACTTCAAGGTTTACAAGGGCATACATATAATATATAATCTCATTTGATTCTCATAACATCCTGGTGAAGGAAGAGCTATTATTATCCCCATTTTCACAAATGAGGAAACAAAGGCCAAGATCAGTTAAGAGACTTGCTCAGGATTAAGTCTCTGTCTGAGGCTTTTTCAAACTCCTCATCTTCTGACTCCAAGTCCAGGTTTCTATCCACTGCACCACTTAGCTATGCCCCATCTGCCATTAGAAGGGCATCTAGGTGCTGTAGTGGCCCTGGAGTCAGGAAGACTCATCTTACTGAGTTTAAATTCAACTTCAGATACTTACTATCTGTGTGACCCTGGGCAAGTCACTTCACCTTGTTTGTTTTTTCATCTCTAAAATGAACTGAAGAAAGAAATGAAAAAACACTCCAGTAGTTTTGCCAAGAAAATCTCAAAAGGGTCACGAAGAGTTGAACATGACTGAAGAACTAAATACCCCATTAGAAACCAAAATCCTTAAGGGATTTTTTGTTTTATCTTGGTAGCCTTAATACCTAGGACAAAGTGGGCTTTCAATAAGTGCTTGTTAAATTGACCTAGGCAGGTATGCTTTACTCAGTCAATAAGCATTTATTAAAGACCTACTACGTACAAGGCACCATGCTAGAGGAACTTTAATTGGGGAGACAACAAGCAAACAAAATGATGTTTCCTAGGTTTTCCTGATTTTCAGAGATTTCAGGGCAATAAATATTAGGGAGAGTAGGGGCTGTCTGTAGTTTCCATTCCCAGATTTGTGATTGAGGAGTTCTGATCATTCCAAGGGGCTGGGGGTGTAGGGGAGGGCTAAAACAGGAAGAAAAGGAAACCTGGAAGAAGACTATGGCTCATCCCATGGCCTTGGGCCCAATCTTGGAGATACTCTTATCTGGATCTTCCCAGAAGTCAGGGTCACAATAGCAACAAAGAACAAAGATATCTTTCAGTTGGTCTATTTAACTTAAATTTCTGGAAGTATTCTCTATTTAAAATTTGCTAAACAGATTCTGGTTAATATTCACTTAAAGGTTTTGTTCTTTACTTCCAGAACAATACAAAAGGAAATTTCTTCCCTTGTATCAGACATCAGTATTAGAAAGAAAGCAGTGTTTCATACTTCCCAACAATAATCTTTTTTTTTTCTTTTGTCTTTTAGGTCATCAGTGTGGAAATTCCCTGTCCCCATGAAAACTAGCACCTGTCTGCTATTTCCATTCTTTGAGACTTTTGTGGACCCTGAGGGGTAAAAGTAACTTGCGTATGGTCACTCACATACCTAGTATGGGTCAGCAGCAGCCCTGGAACTCAGCTCTTGCAGATTCCAGGGCCAGTCTTCCATTCACTATACACCATATTAATTCTTTATATACAGCAAGAGTAATAGTGGCATCTCCCATTTCTCTTAGGGTTTAAGGTTTACAAAGTACTTTTTTCTTATGTTGCCTGTGGCTCAGAGCCCAGACACTGGGCTCAGACAGATCCCAGTCCATCCCACTGGAAGATCAGGTTCTCTTTCTCTACCTTTGTCCCTGCTCAGGATTAAATCAATCCTGGGGAATCTATTACAAGGGTTCTTTAGACCTTGGTGTCTGTGCACTTATATTAAAAATTATTTTGATGAATGTATTTTACTATACTTTGTTTTCTTGGTAATCTTTTATGTTTTTAAAAACACTATTCAAGATTCGGGATTCCTAGGCTTCAGAAGACTACTAAAGTCAGTCAACCAATAAATGCTTATTGGTTTTTATTAAACATTCACTTAAGTGCCTACTAAGTGTCAGACTTGATGCTAAGCACTGGGGCTACAAAGAAAGGCCAAAGACAGTTCCTGCTTTTAAAGAGTTCACAGTCTAAAGGGGCAGACAACAGGAAAACAACTCTGTACAAAATAAGCTATATATGGACAAACTGGAGTTAATTAACAGGGGTGGGGGTGGAGAAGACTCTGGCATTAAGTGGATCTGGAAAGACTTGTACAAGAAGATGGGATTTTATCTAGGACTTTAAAGAAACTAGTGAAATCAGGAGGAGGAGGAAGAGGAGGTACAGTATTCCAGGCATGGGGAAACCAAAGGTTAGGAACTCCTTTAGGTATGGTTCATGCCTCCAGTCTTCCCAAAATGTTGGGTCCTCCCAAGATGCAAAAGACCCAAAGATATGCAGGAACAAGTATAGAAAACACAAAATACTTCCTTACCCCATTGCACTGTAGGTATACTACCTGCAGAAGATAAAGATCCTTTAAGTGCTAACATATTTTGCACTTACCCCAGGTCTTCATTGGCCAAGTAATTCAAGGCAAATAACAGGGAGGGTGACAAGGTCCAGATCTCCCACCCATCCAGGATCATGGCTTTTTTTTAGTGCTTTGGGTGAAGGGTATATAGGATGGCCTACTTGGTCACTGATTGGACCCTGATTGACTCAGAATGAATGCAAATGGAAATTTTTTTTTTCTGTTTTGGCCAGAAACCCTGAGGGTCTTCCCTGCACAGATCTATTTTTTTTTTAAAGAGGCCATTCTTTGCCTCATTTTATTAATCACTGAATGGTGCTGCCTTAGTTAAACTGAAACTTGTTAAAGGCCTTCACTTGAAAAGGCAGAGGTCCCCACTGCATCCTGGGCCATCTCCAATTGTCCTGATCCATATCTGGCCACTAGACCTAGATGGAGATGGAGAAGAAGGTGAGGCCCATCCCTCACTTAAATCAGATTTACTTGCCTGACACAGCATTACCTCTATGATCTCAAAGTTGTCTTGGAGAATGGAGGACAAACATCAGGAGCAAGCAGCACAGGATGGCTTTGGTGGTGGTGTTCTCCTCTGAGAAATGTGTTGTTATAGAAATCTCATTTCTCTGGATAGCTGACACCCTCATTCCAAACTCAAAGAGCTCTCAATTCATGTGAAAGCATGGAAACTGTCAAATTTTGCTAGTGTTTGTCTTGTGTCAGCAAAGGAAAGAAAGGACAAAAAGTGCCCCCCAGGTCCATGTGGTTATGCTGCAAGCCGACATGGATTTTCCTGATAAAACAGAGCTTGGGGAAAGAAATCTCTCCTAGCCATTATTGAAAGAGAGAAAGCATTGGTAAAGAGTCCAAAAGAAAAAAGGAGAGCATCTCTTTAAAGGTCACAAGGGGGATTGTTCCTCCAAAAAGAATCTGTCCTCCCCACCCCAGTCAATGGATCATTAAGCTCCAGTAATTGGGGATCATTAGAGGAGCTCACGGTATGCTCCAAGCTAGGGACACTTCTCTCTTAGGGGGCAAGAATTCCAGTCTAAGAACTCTGCTGAGTAATCTCATCCAGTAGGGAGGTGGGGCTTTTTAGCTGGGTACAGGGAAGAGAATGCTGGATTTGGGGTCCCAGAAGCTTGGTTCAAACCCTACCTTTACTATTTTTAACGACTTTGGGCAAATCCCATCTCTTCTCTCAGCCCCCATTTTCTCACCTATAAAGTGAAGGGTCTGATCTCTCAAATCCCAATCTAGCTCTAAATTGAGGAACCTGTGAAGTCAGATATGACTTTCATTTTGAGAAGCCCAGATCTATCAAGGGTTTCCTCATTACCCTAGGAAACCCAATTAGAAAAACCCATTTTATAGATGGGCAACTAAGGCAATTGGGTGAATGGTTGAGTCACATGTTGTTTAGTTGTTTTCAGTGTCTGACTCATCATGACTCCATTTAGGGTTTTCTTGGCAAAGATATTTAGCCATTTGCTTCTCCACCTCATTTTACAAATGAGGAAACTGAGGCAAACAGGGTTAAATCACTTGCCCAGGGTCAGATAGCTAGTAAGTGTCTGAGGCCAGATTTGAAGTCAGGTCTTCTTGACTCCAGACCTGGCACTACACTGTGCCATCTCTAGTTCTTCTCTAGTTCTCCATCTAGTTTTGACTGAGTCCAAGTTTTATAGAACAAATCCTTTTATTAAGGGGATTTGTTCTGGGAAGTTTGGATTCAGTGAAGGGCTATACTTGAGAACTTAGAGGGCCACATGTGGCCTCAAGGCTGCAAGTCCCCATCCCTATTAGGTCCTTCATTTTTCACTGCCACTTCTCTACCTCCAAAATCCAAGAACCTGATCTTTGGGGTGCCCCTTCCCTCCCCCTGCTCTGCCTCCCAGGCTCTCTAATCCCTGATAGTGTTGCGACCAGAAATAGATCTGTGCTCACTCCCTCTGAACACCTGGCAGCCTTGGGGCATCATGATGACCTAGGCCACAGTACCAGGTCATTGCCTGGCTTGTTTCTAGTGAATCTAGGGCAGGATAGGGCAGAAGAGTTGCAAGAGGGAAGAGTGAACAAAAGGACAATCATGGGGCCCTTTTTCTTGGGACACTTTATCCTGGGCTTAGCCCTGAATCAGTCACAAGATCCCTTCTATCTATGGCATAGTACCTTTCTATAAGAAAGGCAGTATGATACAATGGAAAGAAGGCTGGATTTGGAGTCAGAGGACTTGGGTTCAAATTCTGCCCCTCCTATTTAACCAGAATTATTCTTTCTATATCTCGGGGCAAAGGTGCCCCCACCACAAGATCTGGGAAATTTGAGTAAAAATTTTTGGCTTTCTCTTCCCACCAGAGAAGAACTCTGAATTATTATGGCATTAAAAGATAAAACATGTTGATATTATACAAAACTACACATATATTTTTTTCATTTCTAAACTTTTTCTTTGTCATCTTGCTGACCTGTCACGATATATCAGAAAACCACTATGGGGAAAGTTGCAATGTGGAAGTGGTAACTGGCCTTCAGGGATGTTGGGCCAATCCTTTCTATTCTCTGCCTTGCCATATTCTTGCTTGTTAGACAAAGTTGCTGAGCCAAATGATCTCTCAAATCCCAGTCTGACTCTGACTCTAGAAACCTGTGGAGTTAGGTGAGACTCTCATTTTGAGAAGCCCATGTAGGGGGCTGATAGAAGAGTCATCAGAGATAGCTATTCTGCCCCCCTTCAGACTGCACAAAGACACCTTTGTGCTCCATGTGGGGATAGACTCGGGATCCATACAGTATGATATCTGGTATCTGCCTTGTTCGGGCACATGTGGTCGTTGACTTCCTTGTTGGAGATCCAAATCGGTTCAGAATTCCCCCAGGCCCTCTCCCCACCTCCCTCCATGGTTCCTAACTTCTGCTTAATACTCCGTAATATTACAGAATGAGTGCTTTATATTTTTATAGTACCCCAAATGGAAGAAAATAAAAATGGTACCCAGAGCACCAATACAAATCAGGTCCATGGAACAGGGAGTTTTATTCTCACATAGAAAAGGGAATTGCCAAGCAATAAAAAAACATCGAATGATTAGAAAAGAATCCACTAGCTTATCCATGTTAGAACATTTCATTGTAAGGCTAATATCCAAATATCATAAGATCATTTGCAAGCAGTTTCTTTATAGATCTACAAAGGCAATAAAACCAAGATTGATTAAAATAAGGAGTTCAAACTTGGTACTTTAGAAGCTTTACCTCCATTTGAGGCACAAAGAGACCAAAAAAAGATATAGAACATGAATCAAAAACTAAAAGTTCAGAATAAACAGAAGGGGAAGAGAATTAACGGAAAGAACAAAGAAGTCCTCCTTAGAAAAGGTATAGAAGAAAAAAAACCTAGCAAACAAAAAGTTGGAGAAGAAGAGAGGAAGATGATTTTGAACTAACCACTTAACTAAGAGGGGAAAAAGAAAGGAAAAAAAGAGGGAAAGAATAATTACATAAAAGGAAAAAACTTGGGAGAGCATTGACAATTGAAGAGAGGGTCAAAGAGAGTCTGTGGAATAGGGTTGCATCAAAGCAGATAAAGCAAAATTACTCAAAGGGACAATGTACTGACCCAAAAGAGATAGAATAAAAAAAAAGTTCCAAGTAAAAAAAAAATTAGAGTTCCAAATAGAGCAAAATATAAACTTAACTCTCACAATTTTCATTGTGAATAGATTGAATAATCCAATAAAATCAAAGAGAGTGACAATGGAAAGACAAAACATAACCAACGCTTGCTTATAAGAAATGTATTTACAAAACAAAATCAAAATGAGACACTAGAACAATATTTACTTCTGTATCAAATACACCCACACCACCCCCACACCTCCAAGAGTTTCAGTCAAGCTCTCAGGCAAATACTTTCTCATTTCCATTGCCTATAGTCAGTCCCAGAGATCCTTCTTTCCACTGTTCCCTCTTCCTTTCTCTACAGGCCCGTCTGCTTCTGCTGCTGCCATAACTTTGCCAGTAGCCCCTACCCTGCTGCTTAAGAGCCTGGGAAAAGGAAGTTGCCAGCTGCCTCAAGTAATCTCATAAGGTCCTGGATAAAAAAAAAAGAAAAGGCAAAAACTAGAGGCAGCCCCATCCTAGGCACAGTTTTGCATGGGAGATGTTACCTTGTGCCAGGTTACTATGAGCCAGGCTCATGCTGTGCTAAGCACTGGGGACACAAAGTAAGGTAAAAATGTAGTCCTTGCCCTCAGGACACTTATATTCTTTAAAAAAAATGTTTTGTTTTTTATTTATGGAATAAAACAAGCATTTCCATAACATAGTATAATAAAAAAGATGATTGCACACAAAACTGCACATCTATCATATACAACTTGCTATTCATCTTAAATATATGATAAAGTTACCATTTAAATTTCTTTTTCTTTCCTCTCCACATTCTCCCCCGCCATGGCTACCACTAGACACACATGTATATATGTAAAATTGTTCTATACATACTTCTATTTATCAGTTCTTTCTCTGGATGCAGATAGCACCTTCCTTCATATGTCCTTTGCAGTTAATTTGGGTATTTATAATAGTCAAAATGACATATTTGTTCAAAACATTATAATGGGGGAGGTAACATGTAAATAGCTAGTTATATATAACTCATTCTAAAATGCCAAGCTTTTTTACCCCTGGACCACCACACATTAGAAATAGCCAGGAAATTTATTATACCCCTAAAGACTCAAGCAATGAATCACCATGTCCTTGGAATCCCAGAAGATTCAAGGGACCCTTCCTGGTATGGCCCCTATAGGTCCATTCGGCTTTGCTGCATCGGTATAGAATTCATACCTCACTCTCTCTCTGACTCCATGTCAGTCACCCTTGCCAACAGTTTTCTCTTTTGGATAAGTCATGTGACCTGACCTCTTTAAGTTGATCTGGGCCCATGATTTGTCCATTCATCTGGCCCCATCGACCTGTATGTTGCTCAGACCAAGGTCTGAGGTCACTTACTCATTAATGAATCATGTAGTCACACAGTTAGGAAGATCTGTTACTGGTTTCTGCCTCAAATATGGGGATGGGAAGGGAATGTTGAAGCTTGCAGGTCCGTACATCTGATCAGGCATTGTGTTCAAAGGCAACAGCCCGGGAAGCCGCTTCCTGGCCAGGAGCTGTGCTGTTGGGAAGTCACCAGGGGGCAGGAGTGTCCCAGAGCCTTTCACAGAGGGGATGCCCTGGGGACACTGGACTCAGTGCAGCTGCGCATGCTTGGAATCACATCTGGAAGAGAGGGTGGGAAAGCTAGGGTGTGAGTTTCAAATTAGGCTGTGGAGTACAGGACAGGACTGGGTGTGGGAGACTCGCCAAGGTAGGCTTCCTGCCTTCCTCCACCTTCACCTAGGGGCCCAATGAGATGGGGATAAAAGTGGGGATGAGGATGAAGGTGGGGATAGGGATGGGGATGAGGATGGTTGGAGGATGGCTGGTTGACAGCCTGAGCATATTAAAAAGGGTCTTAATTCCTACCCTCTGATGGAGGGGAAACCCAGCCCCTGTAATTATTCTTGCTGGCCTCAATATGAAGGTAACCCCAGAGAGCTGTTACAGGGACAGAGTAGAATGTTAATACCTGAGAGCTTCCTCTTTAGTCAATTAGTGAGGGTGAGAGATGATTACGTGTTAGGGCGTATTCAGTGAAAACTGTGGTTGGTGGAGTTTAGGGAGAGTGTGGTAAGAGGAGCAGGAATGGGAGCTTAGGGGGTGAGGCTGAGATCCCTGAGACCCAAGGGCGTTCAGGTGAAGAGGGGTGGGGCAAGATGCCGAATGGGGAGGGGTCAGGGCTGGGTTGGGAGAAGCACAGATACAATAATAATAGGCCTAATTTTATAGTACCTTACAGTTCATAAAGCACCTTCCTCACAATCTTTAGAGGTAAATAGTATAGACATTTTTACTAGCCTCACTTTACAGTAAATGTCTGAGCTGGAATTTGAACTCAAGCCTCCCAAAACTCTAAATCTGGGATCCTTTCCACTCTTTTGATATACTTTTGATATCAGAAAGTAGCTCATTTTAAGGCAGAAGAATGTGTCCCAGCAAAGGTTTTTTCTTTGTGGGGAGCAGTGCCCATTTGTAATCCTGGCCAAGGAAGCTGGGGTGGGAGTTGATCCCGTTGAGTCGGGTTGTAGGTGTGTCCTTCAGGGGAAGGTGTGCCCTTGGTGAGCAGACTTGGGGGTGGCTGCGTAGGTTGGTGACACAGCATGGTTAGTGAAGAGGTTATAGCCTGGCTTTGCAGTCCTAATGCTCAGTGCCTAAGTTACTGCTGGGTGGAGCAGACTGCTTCCCAGAGCACCTTCTGACACCTTAAAAAACCCAGTCTGTCAGTTCTCCTGTGGCAGAAGGGGTGCAAGCAGGAGTTTGGTGCATTACCGAAGAAAGAGGGGTGAGTAGGGGGAATTCTCAGAAACTAGGTGGCAGGGCTGGAGGGTAGAGATGGAGGGTGAGTCTGAGGAAGAAGGGCTGTGTGTGTGGAGGGAGAGGTCGAAGGCTTCCCTTCAAATGGTTTCCCCCATCCTCCAGCACTCAGACACACAGATACCCCCCTCCCCCACCCCTTAGCTCTCTTTCTCTTGTTGACCTGACTTTAAAGGACCAGTATTCATCCATCCTCTCACCTCCAGTCCACTAGAGATTATCCCTCAGAGGGGTGCTTCTGTAAAATCTTTTGGTGATGGGAGAGAAAGAGATAGTGGGAGGAAGAGAAAGTGAGAGGACAAAGGAGGAGAAATAAGGAAAGAGAGAACTCTCCTTGTCTTGCTACGACATGTAATCTGAGAGATCTCAATGAACCCAGGTATCATTGGTAATCAGAGAGATCTCACAGGGCTCAAATGTCTCCCCAGAATCAGCTGTATCTCTACTGCAGGCCCCCTGGGCAATGGGGATGGCCCAAACCAAGTCAGCTGCAGGTGTCTTATGTTTGGGATGGCTGTCTGGTGGCTGCTCCAGTGACAAGGCATGAGTGTTGAATGTGTGAGTGGATGGGATATTCACTAATAGGGGTGAGGGATGAGGGAAGGGTTGCTCAGATTGAGGAGCATACAGTGTCCTGTTCCGTGGAGGAGAGGTGACCAACCCTCTGTGACATTCATGTAACTGGGGCTTGGGCTAGTCAGTTGATCAGTTTCAGAGAATGAGATTTTTCCAAGTCTCTTGGGGTTCAGCCCAGATATTAATTATTAAAACCTGACTTTAATAGCCACCAGTTAATCCAGATAGGTCAAAGTACAATTTGGTGTTCCATTCACCATGGTGGCCTCTAGAAATGCTTGTCAACTAAGGCCTATCCATTTCCTGGATAATAATAACTCACACTTCTATAGTACATTAAGGTTCTGAAGCACACTTTCCTCAGAACAGCCTTGTGAGGTGGGTAATATGAGTATTGCTCTCTGTTTTACATAGAAAGAAAGTGAGGCTCAGAGGACTGCACAGCTAGTATGTGTCAGAGTGAACACCTAGGCTTGAACCCAGATTGAGAGTCAGAGTGTTGGAGTGATTAGGTATTGGACTTGGGAGTCAGGAAGAGCTGGGTTCAAATCCTGCCTGAGACAGGATTAACTGTATGATGGTAACCAAGTAACTTAACTTCTCAGTGCCTCAGTTTCCTCAACTGTAAATAAAGGGGGTAAGCTTGATTGCTTCCAAGGTCCCTTATATGCATGCTCCTATGTCTCTTGCTTTCCAAGTTAGCACTCTTTTCATTGCATGACACTACCCCTTGGTAGATTCTGCAGCCTAGCACTGGTCAGAGTGGTCAGTGCCTGGGAAGGGCTGACATTGTCCTCTACTTGTTTTGTATGCACCTCATTTTGGTGACTCTTAGAGAGAAGTTTGTGGGCTAAAGGGGAGGTAGCAGGGAGAGCTGCCAGTGTGGATTGCACAAAAAGGAACTCCTTGGGGACTCCAGAGAGCAGAATCTATCCCTTTGGACCATGGGATCTGATACAGCTTTGGGTGGGGGCAGTTGTATCAGGGCTGGCTGGTGATCCCAATCTCCATCCCACTTCCTCTATCCAGGCTACAGAGTTCAAGCCAGAGAGATTGATTCTAGCTAGTGCCTTTGCTTATCCTCAAGGCATATTACCTGTCTTTCTGTTATAATACAATAATTTATTAAATGTCTGTTGTGTGCAAAGTACTGGGAAGAGACAAGGTTTAGATAAGATGACCTTGGTTCCTGCCCACAAGGAGCTTACAATTCAGTAGAATAGTAGATTTAGAATCGGATGAGTTCCTAGTGCTCATTTAGACCAATTTCTCATTTTATAGATGAAGTAACTAAGGTCCAAAGAGGTTTAATTACTTACCCAGGGTCACAGAGGTAGTATCTGAACCTAGGTCCTCTGACTCCAAGGGCAGTGCTTTTTCCACTGTACCACAAAATAAGATGAAGTCTTGGAGAAAGACATTATCAGTCTTAGGAGATCCATAAAGGTTTCCCAGAGAAGGTAACGTTTAAGTTGGTCTTTAAATGATGGGTAGGAAGAAGCCAACAAAGAGAGAGAAGAGGAAGAGATTCCAGGGATAAGGAGTAGGCTAAAATATGACTGGAATGAATGAACAGATGCTTGTAGAATGAATGAATAAATACTTGTTGGATGAATGAATAAAAAGCACAGAGCAATTTCAGGGAGAGAGAGTAATCTAGTTTGTTTTTTAGGGCAGAATACATGGGGGAGAATATGTTCACTTGTCTAACTCAGCCAGTGTGTACAGAGAGTTTCCTATGTGCTCAGCCTGTTACAAGATACATTCTATGTTATAAGTTGCCTTCTAGCTTTGACATCCTACATTCCAAGGAACTGTGTACCTTTGTCATTTTATTTTCTAAGTATCCTATTCTATGTTGTAAGGTACATGCTACCTTTTACTTTCCATAATCTTAAAAGTGGAACTGGGTTGGGGAGATCAGGCATAATGACAAAAAAAAAAAAGTCACCATATGCTAAGTGTTCAGAGGCATGACATAGCAGACTATATTCAGAGGATCAGATCCCCATGGGATCTGCTTAATGGGTGGTTAGCCATGGAAGACTTCTTGGAGGAAGAGGTACTTGTATAATCTTAGAAGGTCAAGCCTCCAAATGGACCATTCTTCCAGGGGAGATGATAACTTCTTTTGGCTTCTTTGTTCTTCAATCCATCCTCCACACAGCTGCTGAATTTATATTCCTAAAGCTCAGGTATGACTGTAGAATTTCCCTCCTGAAAAATCTTCAGTCTCTTCTATTGCCTTTAGGATCAATTACAGACTCCTCTATTTGATATTTAAGGCCCTACACAACCTGGTTCCAGACTCACTTTCCAGGCTTATTTTATATTATTCCTCCTCACCTTCCCTATTTTCCAGGCAAATGGGCCCATTTGTCATTTCATCTCCTACCTCCATGCATTTTCATAGGCTATCCCCCATGTATGGAACACACTCCCTCCTCACCTCTATCTCATTTTAGAATTCCTAGTTTCCTTCCAGACTTAGATGCAGTGCCCCTTTCCTTACTCCCCATTAGTACTGTTCTCCAGGAATTACATTGTCTTAACTTTGTATATACTTTGTACTTGCTTATCTGTGTTGCTTCTCCTCTAAGGAATGCAAGCTTCTTGGGGGCAAAGAGTGCTTAATTTCTTATCTTTTATCCCTACCACCCAACAGTGCCTTTCCCATAGTAGGTACTTAATGTTTATTGAGCCTAGTTGGAGGTTGGATGGATGCCCTTGGAGGTTCTTTTTTAGTGTGTGTTGTTTCCATGACTGAATACCTCTCATCGGCCATACTTAGTCTTGGGACATGGTATTTACAGTCTTATTGGGGAGGGGGGCAGCTATATGTAGGAGAAAGAGAGTCGTCCTTGGAGTTTAAATACTTTAAATACTCAATCTTAATACTCAACTCTGCCTCTTGCAGCTGGTATTATCTTGGCTGAGGTGCTTCCCTTCTTGGAATCTCATATTCCTCATCTGTAAAATGGGACTGATATCACCTTTCAGAGGTTTGCTTTAAAACCCAAGTGAAATATTGAATACAAAGCACTTTGTAAACCTTAAAAGCAAGAGTAAGCTATTGCTATTCTTGTTATCTAAAATTTGTCCAGTAATAAAAGGCAGACAATGATTGCTATCAGGGTTCAAGAAAAGAAGAGGTAATGGTGGGCTTGGGTTGCCACTTATTCATTCACTCATAGAGTGCTGGACTTGGAGTCAGGGAGACCTGAGTTCAGATCCAGCCTCAGACACTTGTTAGTTTGGTGACCCTGGGCAAGTCACTTAACCTCTATCTGTCTTAATATCTACATCTGTAAAATGAGACTAGCAATAAAGCCTGAGCTAGGTTCTAGGGGAGATAAAAAGTTTAGGTTAAGACAGAATGCCTACCCTTATGGAGCTTACAGTTTGGCAGAGGGTTAAGACATCAATGCATATAATTACAGCACTATTGGAATTTTCTAGAGGATCTAGATAGTGTGTTGGGCCTTGAAGGATGGTGAGAGTTCAGATTGTGGAGGAGTCATAGGTGGAAGTATTTTTTAAGTTGGGTAGCAAAATGAACAGAGGTTCCTGGAGAATATAAGCTCCTTGAGGACAGGCAGGAGTGGCATTTCATCTTATATCCCTGGTGCTTTGTACACGGTAGGTGCTTAATAATTTTTTTTTTTTTTTTTGGTATTGAACTGAATGGCCTTGCCATGAGAATGTGCAAGGAATGTATCTGGACAAGGACTAGAGCAGTCAGATTGGAGCACAAAGGGTTTACTACAGGGCTGTGGCCTTGAATGCAGCAAAAGTGACCAGATCTTGGATGGAGAGCTGGAAGGAATTTCAGAAATCATCTAGCCACTTTCTCACCCACCCCGAACCCCATTTTAAAGATGAGGAAACCAAGACTCAAAGTATGTGTGTTTGTGTGTGTGTGTGTGTACACATGTGTGTGCATGTGTATGTGAATTTATGTATGTATGCACGTGTATGTGTGTGTATGTGTGTGTTTGTGTGTGTGTGGGGGGGTGAGGGGGATTGGCCTGCCCAAGGAGACTTAAGTGGAAGAAATGCCATTCAAATCCAGGTCCTCTAACAACAAATCCAGAGCTTTTTTACATGCCCTCTCACTACCTCCTATTAAAGAAGAAATATGCATCTCTGTGCCAGGGGACAAAGGAATACCTGGAATTCCTCCTCCTTTACCTGTCTGTTTGGCTCCAAACACCTTGTACAACTGGTGTTCTTACAAACTAAGGGACCTGACCTGCCAGACCAGATGGATCCCTCTGGGTGTTATCCTGCATCCCTAGCAAGTCTGGGTTGTTTCATCGTGCATGGGCAAGCAGAATGGGCTGATAATATCTGATTCTGGCCAGGGCTTGGGGAAGAAAGGGGGTACTGTTGGCTAGGGACCACATGACCCTGCCTAGCTTTCCCTGAGGATCTAGTCATGCCAAGCCCATTCCTGGGCTGGGCCAAATGGCTTCCAATTTGGCAACTCCTTGTAGCAGTGGAGATCTTGGTCTGGAAGTGGGGAGGATGGCTTTGCCCTTCTGTAACCAGTTAATTTTTCCAGGTACCTGCTTGATGGGGTGAACAAGGGTCCTATCACCGTAAGCTGCTGGAGTATTAGACCTGTATTCCAAGGGACTGAAAATCTCATTTTAGATCCTGACTGTCTATCTACAATACCTGGTGAACCTGGCTCTTGTATTTCTAGTAAGCTCTCTACCTAAATCACTAATTGTTAAGGAGTTTACATTCTAACAGAAGGAGATAAAACAAAGGGTAGATGAAAAAGCCAATATGACTGGGAGGGGAAAAGACCAAAGGAGGCTGGTCAGAAAGTAGATTGAGGTCTCTGAAACTGAATGAGAAAAAAAATGACATCTTAATTTCAATTGGTTTTCTTTGTAAGCCTCCGTATTTTACTTTATGCATATAAAAGCATTACTTTGGCAAGGGGCACATAGGTTTTATCAGTCTGTGCGAGGGACCCCTGACACTAAAAAGATTAAGAACTCTCCTGGTCTAGAGTATCCTGTGGCTGTCAGGAGATGAGATGAAATAAAAGCATTTTGGTCTTCTTTTGCAATAAACCAGTGTTCATTCTAGGGATGGGGAACTTTTGGCCTTGAGGTCACATGTGACCCTCTAGGTCCTCAAATTGGGATGGGCCACACTTGACGACTAAAGGGCCACAAGTGACCTGGAGGCTGCAGGTTCCCCACTCCTGAGAGATGATCTGTTAGAGGGAGGAAGCCAAAGGATTGAAAAGAAGGGGAATTTGTATCTGTGTGATTTTAAGATCCTGAAGAATATAGCTAGATGGTGTGTGTGGTGGGGAGGGAGGCAGTGCTCGCTCATAGAAAGAACTCCTGGCTTAGTTTTGTGTGTGTGTGTGTGTGTGTGTGTGTGTGTGTGTGTGTGTGTGTTTTGAGGGGGTAGGTGAGGCAATCGGGGGTTAAGTGACTTGCCCAAGGTGACAGCTAGTAGGCATCAAGTGTCTAAGGTCATATTTGAACTCAGGTCTCCTGACTCCAAGACCTGGTACTCTAACCACTGCACCACCTAGCTGCCCCTTGGGTTTTTATCTTAGCTCTGCTACTTACTAGCTGTGTGATATGGAGGCAAATCACTTTCCCTCTCTGAATTTGTTTCCTCTCTTGTAAAATAAACATAATAATTCATGTGGACAGGATGTAAAGAACTTCCTTATAATAATGTTATGAGGAAAACATTTTGCAAATTAAGAAGGGCAATATATATAAATATTATCTGCTATCATGCATAAGTGGGAGGGAGAAGGAGAGGGAGGAGAAGAGGAGGAAGAAGATAAGCATTTATATAATGCCTACTATGTGCCTGGCATGTAGGAGGCACTTAATAACAGTTAATTGAATCGAAAGTTCACATAGCCCAGTTCCTCCGTGTTGCAGAACTGGGAGCCAGGTTTCTACATTCCTTTAGTAGAGATAGTTGATTTGCTGGTTAAGTGGGGTTGGAGTCAGAGTAGGAATGAGGACCAGCTGGGGCCAGCTCTAATCTAAGTATTTTATGGACCCCAACCTAAAGGATCTTGGGAATTTCGGGAAGGGGGTGGGGATGGCCCTATCCCTGGAGGCTCCATAACTGTGTTCTGGGCCTCACTGCTCATATTCTTAGCAAGAAGTACTCATCTTTGGTTCGGCTCCACTCCTTGGAAGGAGGGCCTGTGGTGTTTTTCCAGGGCCTTGGAAGAGAGTGATTTCTCTACCAGAGACTGAGGCAAACAAACCAGACTTGTTTTTCCAGAAATTTGCCTGCCACGTATCCCGCTAAGCTACACCATTGACTACAAAGGGAGCAGGCAGCGTGGCTGGTCACGTGGAGAGGCACCTGCTAGGGATGTGTTTATAGGCAGAGAGGAGTAAGGCCTTGATCTCATTTGTTTGCTCAATTAATGGGAAGTGAGTGGGCTGTTTGCTTTTGACTGGATTTAGTGAGTTTCCTAGAAGGACTAACTCTGAATCAGAGTAGTGCCCTATTAGAAGTGTCTTCAGAGGGTTATCTAGTCCAATCTGTGTGAGAACAGAAATTCCCTCTACAAAGTCTTTAACATTGGTGGGCTTGACATATTCCCCCAACAGACTGTTCGTTTCTTGAGTACAGGGACAGGGTCATACATCCCTGTATCCCCGTTGATTAGTATAGTTGCTTAAACATAGTAGATACTTAAATTGAACAAATGCTCCTTAAGTGCCTGCTATGTGCCAAGTGCAATACATCAGGGGTCTCTGGTGCCAGGCTCTGTGCTAACTCTGGGGAGACCGAGTGGAAATTAGACACAATCCCAGTCCTTAGAGATTTTGTCCCAGGGGAGGAGGAGGAGATGTCCACAAACAGCTCTAAAACAAGGGAGATGACTCTAGAGGTAGGGAACAGAGCTGTAACTAGGAAGGAACAATCAGGACTTTGCACAGAGGTATAAAAATTTAGAGGGTGCTGACAGCACTTGTAATATTTTTTAGCAGATTGGAGCAATGAGTTTAGCATAAATAATTAATTAAAACAGGAAGCTATCAGACTGGGGGATGTTAGCCATACTCCAAATAAACTGTCCAGCTGGGTCCTACCTTTTTCCTCCTTTAGGAGCCTCTTGACTGGCAGCAGCCTCTCAGTGTTCTGGGGTCTTCACCTGAATGGTATTCTGGAGTCTCTATTTCCCCCACCCCCAAAAATCAGTGTCTTGGGGTCTCTGTCCTCCAGAGGGTCTAGATGGAAATGTTAGATTGTAGAAACAGTGAAGTAGTGACCCATAGTCATGTTTGCTAGCAGTATTCTGCCCTATTTTATACATGGAAACATAGCATATTAGAGCTGGGAGAAACCTTAAATATCACTTATCCAAGTATCCTCTCTTTTTTTTTTTTAAACAAATGCTTTATTAACTTCTGTTTTACATTATTCATTTCCGCCAGATTTTGAGTTACAATCATTTTCCCCCCATTATTCCCCTACCCAACCTCCCAGAACAGTAATCCCACAAGATATCGCTTCTTCCAATCTGCTCTCTCCCATACCTTCTCCCATACCCCCATCGACTTTTCCATTAGAGGAAGGTGAGTCTTTGCATCCCAATGCCTGCACATCTTATCTCCCTATTACAAGCAAGAGTATTAATAATAGTATTTATATATATTTGAAACATTTAATGTTACGACCTCAAATTTCAGATCCATTTCCTTCCTCCCTTGTCACCCATTCCCTCTTGGGAGATAAGTAATTCAGTATATGTTGTACATGTCTAGCTATGCAAAACATTATCATAGTAGATATATTGTACAAGGCTGCTTATAATTCCCTCCCTCATCCCACCCCCCACCTGGTCCATTCCCTACATGATCCTGTCCCTCTTTTATAGTGGGTACTTCCAACCTCCCCTCACCCCAAGGATGCCCTCCCATCCATCATCCCACCTCCCATCCCCCTTCCCCCTATCCTGCTGCAGGTTGAGATATCCCATTTACTATGTATGTCATTTTCTCCCTGAACCAAATTCAGTTTGAATGTGGTTTTGACTTTTTAGCCTTCCTTATTCTCCCCCTCTTTTGCAACCACTTCCCCTTGCTTCTTCTGCATGGGATAGTTTACACTACCCTGTCTCTCCCCATCTCCTCTTGCCACTTTCCTCTCACCTCATAATTTCATCCCTTGAGTATTCTCCCTTCCCAACAAATTCAACTTATGCCCTCTATCCATATATAACTGTAACCATATACACACACACTCACATATGTATTCATATGACCACACCCCCTTCTTCCATTATTTTCATATTGAGAAAGATATCATCAGTCACAGTTATTGCTTTTCCATATAGGAATGTAAATAGTTCAACTTTGATAAGTTCCTTTTGATTTCTTTTCCCTGATTACCTTCTCAGTCATCTCTTCTTTCTTGTGTCCGGGTGTCAAATTTTCTATTCAACTCTGGTTTTTTCCTCAAGAATGCTTGAAAGTCCTCCATTCCACTGAATGACCATATTTTCCCCTGAAACACAATACTCAGTTTTGCTGGGTAGGTGACCCGTGGGTTCATTCCCAGTTCTTTTGCCCTCTGGAATATCATATTCCATGCCCTTCCATCCCTCAGTGTAGAAGCCGCCAGGTCCTGGGCTATTCTGATTGTGTTTCCACAATATTGAAATTGTTTCTTCCTGGCTGCTTGTAGTATTTTCTCCTTGATCTGGGGATTCTGGAACCTGGCTATAATATTCCTGGGAGTTTCTTTTTGGGATCTTTTTCAGGAGGTGATCGGTGGATTCTTTCAACCTCTATTTTGCCCTCTGGATCTAAGACATCAGGGCAGTTTTCCTTGAGAATTTCTTGAAGGGTGATTTCTAGGTTCTTTCCTTGATCATGGCTTTCAGGTAGTCCAATAATTTTAAAATTGTCTCTCCTGGATATATTTTCCAGGTCAGTGGTTTTTCCCATGAGATATTTCACATTGCCTTCTAACCTTTCATTTGTTTGTATCTGCTTAACAGCATCTTGATTTCTCATAAAGTCATTAGGTTCCATTTGCTCCAGTCTAACTCTGAAGGAATGAATCTCCTCAGTGAACTTTTGAGATTCTTTTTCCATCTGGCAAATTCGACTTTTTTAGGCATTCTTCTCCTCATTGCCCTTTTGGGCCTCCTTTGCCATTTGAGTTAGTCTATTTTTTAAGGTGTTGTTTTCCTCAGTCAGGCTGTTGACCCTCATTTCATACTTTTCCTGCATCCTTCTCATTTCTCTTTGGAATTTTTCCTCCACTTCTCTTATTTGATTTTTGAAGTCCTTCTTAAGGTCCTCTATGGCCTGCAACCCGCTCATGGTTTCCCCTGGGGCTTTTGGAGCAGGACTTCTGACCTCACAGTCCTTTTCCTGCTCTATGCCCCCAAAATCGGAGTCTAGGGTTGCATTTTTCTGTTTCCTTTGCCTTGGCATGTTGCCACTTAATTGCTTGACTTTTGGGCTTGTTGCCACACTATGGCTTTAAGGCCAGCTAGAGGAATTTTCGTCCCGAACGTGTGGGGGCAACTTCCGTTTCTGGCAAGCTGTAAACCCACCCACAACTTCCACCCTAGATCACAATCCAGATCCAGGGAGGTTAAAGCAAGAGCGATTACCCCCCAAGACTGATCGCTGGATCTCCCTACAAATTTGCAGGCTGGGAGCGGGAGCTGCCTCTGAAAACTACAAAATGGCGTTTGTCCTCCGCGGCTTCTAGCCCCCAGGGGAGGGAGCCGACGCATTCCCTAATACCAGTCCCAAAGTCCATAGGACACTAACCTCTTACTTTGTCCCAGGCAAGTCTATGTTGATAATTCTGGAGTCGCCACAGCTCCTGGTATTCTGGGGTTCTTCCAGCTGGCTGCTGGCCCTGCCGCCCTGGGGCTAAAACCTCGGCCCATGTGGACCTGGGCTCGGCTCGGCTCGGCTCCTGTGCTCTGCGCGCTGCACACTGCCAGGTCCCAGACCACTGCGCTGGTCCTTCCTGCAGGGCTGCTGGGCTTTCCGCAGCGGGAGTTTAGCTTCTCTGTGTCGTTCTGTGGGTGCTGGGGCTCCAGAAGTTGTTCAGAGTCCCCTTTTACATCGTTTGGGGGGAATGTGGGGGCAGAGTGGCTTGGATGAGCTGTTTCTACTCCGCCATCTTGGCTCCGCCATCCTCTCTTTTTATAGAGAAGGAATGAAGGCTCAGAGGAGGGAAATGATTTACCTAAGGTCGCACAGTAAGTTACTGGCAAAGGCAGAATTAGAACTGGGGTCTCCTGACTTACAGACCAGAGCTCATTCTCTGTGCTGTATCTTTTCTTGACAGAGAAGTTGAAACAGAGAGAAAATGATGGCCATTCCCCCCCGCCCCCTCGTCCCCCAAAGCAGGAAGGAAGGTTCTCTCTTTTCCTACTTGCTTACTGGTAATGCAATTGTATTTTTTCTAGTTATATGTAAAGACAATTTTTACATTCTTTTTTTTTTTTTTTTTGCTTTTTGGAGGGCAATTGGGGTTAAGTAACTTGCCCAAGGTCACATGGCTAGGTTTTTTGTTTCTGTGTGCGTTAAGTGTCTGAGGCTGGATCTGAACTCAGGTCCTTCTGACTCCAGGGCCGACCCTCTACTCACTGCGCCACCTAGCCGCCCAATTTTTACATTCATTTAAAACAATTTTTGAGTTCCAAATTTTTCTTCCCTTGGTAAGCAATTTTATATAGTTTATATATGTGAAATCATGTAAAACAAATTTCCATATTAGTCATGTTGTGGAAAAAACAAAAAGAACAAAAGGAAAAAATGATGAAAAGTAGAGAGTAAATAGTATGCTTCCAATTGCATTCAGACTCCATCAGTTCTCTCTCTTTTTTTTTTGCTTTTTGGAGGGGCAATTGGAGTTAAGTGACTTGCCCAAGGTCATATGGCTAGTTTTTGTGTTAGGCCAAATTTGAACTCAGGTCCTCCTGACTCCAGGGCTGGTGCTGTATTCACTGCTACCCCATCTATCAGTTATTTCTCTGGAGTTGGATAGCATTTTCCATCATGAGTCCTTTGGAATTGTCTTGGATCATTGCAATTGCTAAGTCTTTCATAGTTGATCATTGCACAATATTACTGTTACTGGGCATGATGTTCTAGTTCTGCTCGTTTCACTTTACATGTGTTTATGTAAGTCTTTCCAGGTTTTTCAGAAATCCACCTGCTCGTCATTTCTTATCACACAAAATATTCCATTCAGATACAACTTGTTCAGTCATTCCCCAACTGATGGGCATGCCCTCAATTTCCAATTCTTTGCTACCACAGAAGGATCTGCTACAAATATTTTTATACATTTAGGACTTCTTCCCTTTTTTATGGAGGTAGCAGCAATCTTGAGGTGGTAGGTTTTATCCCTGACAATGGGCTAGTAGCATTAGGGTCATTAATTTTAGATGAGAGAGGCAGCTAGGTATCCCAGAATGTAGAGTTCTGGGCCTGGAGTCAGGAAGTCCTGAGTTCAAATCCAGAGTTGGACACTTACTAGCTATGTGATCCTATGCATGTCAATTAACTGCTGACTGCCTCAGTTTCCTCAACTGTAAAATGAGCTTGGTAATAGCACTTAGCTCCTGGGTTATTGTGAGACTCAAATGAGATAATATTTTAAACACTTGGCACATTTTCTGGCTCATAGAAAATGCTAAATAAATGCCTATTTCCATTTCCTATCCAATACATGGTTGTGTTATTTTTGTTTGTGTGCAGAAACCCATGCTTACATTTATGTGTGCAGGTGTGTGAGTGTTTATATGGCACCTGTTTAAGTATACACACATTCCCAGAAGTCAATGTGTGAATAACATAAGAGTTAGGTAAAATTCCACTGAGTTGCTTCTCTCTTACAGACTCCCTTTGGCCCAATGAAAGCAAATCTCTCTTGCTAAACTCTCGCCTCTGTCTTTCAGGTCTTAACCATTATTTGGAATGTCCACTGTTACCTTTTTCTTCATTTAGGGTGTCTTCCAGGAAGATTCATCCAGGGCACAGAGAGATGAAGGCTCAGTCATTGAGTTTAGGTGCCTATAGGAGAGGGCACTGGTGTCTTTGTAGCAACAGTATCTTGAAGTCTACTTTCCCAAATTTTATTGTTTGATCTGTGGCTTTCCTAAGCCTCATTGTAGAAGACAAACTGGGAACTTGGAAGGAGAAATGACAAATATTGTAACTGGAAGTAATGTGGACAAAGTGGAGAGAAAGAACCACAGATTCTCAGAGCTGGATGGAGGCCTCAGAAGTCATCTAGTGTGGTATTTAGGGAAAGGAAAGAACACTGGTTCTGAAGTCAAAGCCCAGCTCTATTGCTTCTTGCCTGTTGGACCTCGAGCCAGTAACCTAGTGTACCTGGACCTCAGTTTCCTCAGCTGTAAAATGAGGAATTGGACTAGATGGCCCTGGATGTTCCTTCCAATTCTAGAGGCAAGGTCTTCAGAGTCTAGTTCACTTTCCCATCTGAAATAAGTCTCTTCTGCAACACAATTGACAAGTCATTTAGTCTACTTCCTGCCACATCAGCCAATCAACAATTTTTTTTTTTTACCAAGACAAAAGTGAAGCAAACTTTGCCCTCAAGGGGCTTACATTCTAAGAGGGAAAATATGCACAAATGTAAGTGTCTACAAAATGTAGAAGGTGGTTCTTTTGAAAGATCAGTAGAAAAGGAGACTGGGGGCGGGTTGCAGTGGTAAATATGATCATTTTATTTACCAGGAAGAGGGATTTGATAAGTTCACTTTGACCTGTACTAGAAACAAGAGGTGGCTATTGCAAAGATATTAATTAATATTAAAACAAAAACAGCCTCGATAAGTGGAGTTGTCTCCAAGTTTAAGGAGCTATTTCATAAGGCAATGGGTTCTCCACTGGAAATTTTCAAGTGATGACTAATAAATATCTGTAGAGAGGATTCTTGTCCATGTTTGGGCCAGACTGGATGACTTCTGACTAACTCTGGCATTTCTGTGATCTTATTTGAAGACTTTTAGTGACAGGGGACTTCTACTTTATAAGCCAGTCCATTTGACTTCTAGACAGTTCAAATTGATAGGAAATTTCACCTCATTACAAAATGAATTGAAATCAGCCCTCCTACGAATTGCACTACCCTCTGGGGCCAAGTCTGATTTGACAGCCCTTTAGGTAGTAATCTATGTTTGCCCAGGAGCCCTACACCAAAGAGTGGCTTGTTTAATGTTCCTCACATTGATGTGAAGGTAGTGATCAGAATCCCCTAAAAGTGTTCTCTTCTTCAGGCCCAGAATTTTCAGTTCCTTTGACCAGTCTCCATGGAACATGTGTTCCTTATTCTGACTGCTCTCCTCTGAATGTTTTCTGACTCATCCTCCTGAAAATGTGATTCCCAGGACTGATCACAAAACTCTGGCTCATTGTTTTATTGACACCATTAAGATGAATCCTGTAGTGTTGTCTTACAAACCCCACCCCCTCTTCCCCCAACTTGAATCCCATGGATGGGTACTCTGGAAGTATCTTCTTTCTGTCATCTGTAGAATGGGTATAATATTATTTATACTTTTGAGGTAGATTGCATTTGTGAGGTAGATACCTCACAGGATTGTTGTGAAGAAAGCTTTTTGTAAACTACCAATCCCTAACTAAGTGTGAGATTTTTGTTGAGTTGATTTCAAAAGCCTAGGGGACTAATTCTTATAATTATCAAAATATTTTTTAAAAAATTAAAAAGGAAAGAATGAGATTCACAAATCCTAGTTTAAGAACTCCTGGTTGGGAGGGAGATCTTGGTAAGCCTAGAGCATTGGGCTGAATTTTTTTAACTTTTTCATCTGGTCCTGAGGTTTTGTCAATGTCAGAAAAGAAGGTTATGGACACTTTCTTCAAACTGTAGCATTATGGATGTAGTAAGAGGTTAGGTGACTTGCCTACAGTCAATCGAATAATATGAAGCATGATGAGGCAGTACAGTATAGTGGTGAGACCATTGAAGCCCTTTCCATCTCTAGAATGTATTTACCTGGAAGAGGGATTCCATAAGTTCACTTTGACCTGTACTAGACCCCCTGCTTCTGTGAGGGTCCATGAAATCGTTTTAGTCAACTAATAAGAGCGAGGTAAGTACTGCCTATGTACCCTATGCAGGTCACTTGGTTGGATCTCAACCAATGCATTGAGATCAATTCTGTTCACCCCACCCTCGCTTAAGAAAGTAACTGTTAATTGACTCCTGAAACATAAAACCTTTCCAGTTTGCAGAGTACCTTACATACATCTTGGCTTCACAAAAACCCTGTGAGGTACACATTCCTGGTATTATTTTTCCTGTTTTACAGATGAGGAAATTGACCTCATATGATTAAGTGACTCACCTTGGGTCACTTATCTAGTGAGAGTCAGAGGTGAAATTGGAACCCAGGTTTTCCTAACTCTAAGTTTCAATACTCCATCCACTATAGCACAGTGCAAGTTAGCGTGGGCTGTTTCCCATCCCAGAGTTAGCGCTGGTAGGTCAGTGATGCCATTGGTCACAAAGTGGGGGTAGGAAGATAATCCCTGAGACAGTGTGACTTCTTTCATTCTACTTCCACTCCTAGAAAAATTGACAGTCTGTCCTTTTGGAGGTGGGCCAGTGTCGCTCCATATTCAGTATGCAAAGGGCAGTATATTATTGCCTAGATATATATTGTCCTCTTCAATCTGTGTATTTACTCATAGGTGTGTCTGTCCTGTGACCCCATTCCATTGAATCCACACTCTATCTATCTAATCCAGTGTAGCCAGTGGGTGTGAATTGTTGAGGATGACAGTAAAGGTTATCCTTCTAGATGGGAATAACTGTTGACTCTGTGGAACTGCCCCAACCAATTCCCTTTTCCAGAACTCTAATTCCCAAGAATCATTGCCTGGGAGTAGTTTGAAATGAGAGGGAGGATGGCATGATGATAGCATCAGAGATGTAGAATTGGCAAGAGCCTTGGAGGCCATCTAAGCCTATCTTTTCATTTCACAAGAGAGGAAACACTGTTCCAGAGAAGTTACGGGACTTGCCCAATGTTATACAGATAGTGAGTGTCAGAGGTGGAACTCAGTTCCTTTGATGACTGGGTTTCCACTGTACCTCCTGGGATCATAGATTTTGAGAAGGAAGAAACCTCAGAGGCCATCAATTCTAGCCATATCTTTTGCAGACCAAGAAACTAAGGCCTGGTGGGGTTGTGCTTTGCCCTTTGTTTAAGCCTGGGTCCTCCATTGCCTCTTAAGCACACAGACTCCTTAAACTCCAGAGATGGAAGGGACCAAAGAAACCATCTAATTCAACTTCATTTCACAGGAGACAAGATTCAGGCCCCAAGAAGGGAAGGGACTTTGCCCAGAGTCACACAGTTGGTCAGTGGCAGACCCAGAGGTCCTTCCAAGGGTTTTTCTCACTAAACTGGCCCTGTGGTTGCTGTTGAGAGGAATATCAGGGCACCCTACAACTCAATCCCAGCTCAGTCTGTGTGGAAAGATGATACAAATGTGTGCAAAATAGGAGAGAACAAGTTGATACTGTGTGTTTGTGTATTTGTGTATGTGTGAGCAGGTACCTTCCATCCAGGTACTGGAAGGGAGTTTGTAATCTTGCAGACTGAGACAATTCTAAACAGCAGAGTTGTAATTAGCCTCTACCGGGGGCAATTTTGCCAAGATTTTGAGAAAGAAAGTAGACTGGGGCAGCTAAGTGGGGCAGTGGATAGAGTACCTCCGCCTGGTGTTTGAGTTCAAATCCACCCTCAGACATTTATTAGCTGTGTGACCCTGGGCAAGTCACTTAACCCCAACTGCCTGGAAAAAAAGAAAAGAAGCAGGCCATCTGCTCATTTTCTATTTTAACTAATTAATTATTCTTGTTAATCAGGGCTAAGCTCAGTTATTTCCTGGTCTTTGAAGAATTGCAAATGCTATGGTAGGGCAGGGAGGGGATGGGGTTGGCCTGCCCTAATTACAACCCTGGTATTTAGAAATCTTGTCATGGTGATGAACATCATTATTATAGATTTAGAAATGGAATTGATCAAAGGTCATTCTAGCCCAATCTCTTTATTTTGCAGATAAGGAAACTGATGCCCATGGTAGCCTGGGTGGTATTTGACCCCAATTCCTCTAAAGCCAGAGCTTCTCCACTGAAGCACAAAGGACATTAATCTTGAAGGCAAGAGAGACTTGGCTTTAGTCAATCAATAAAATTTATTAAGCAGCTACTATTTGCCAGGCACCAGGGATATGAATGAAGGCAAAAGATGGTTTCTGCTCTTAAGGGGCTCACAGTCGAAGATAACATGCAAACAAATACACACAAACAAGTAATATACAGATAAATTGGAGATAATCAAGAGAGGGGAGGCACCAGCATCAGTACACTTAACTTAGCTTGACCACGGACAGGTCACTTACTTTCTCCAAGTCTCGTTTGTAAGATAATAATTTTATGTCTACCTCCTTAAAGGTTGTTGTAAGGATCAAATAAAATAATGCAAGCCAAGTGTTTTAAGACCTTAAAGCGCTATCCATAACTTGTCCGCTTTTATTGGTTTCTGTGGCCAGTGCATGATAGAGAAAGTAAAGGCTTTGAGAATTCCAAAGAAATAATTTACATTTCTTCTTAAGGGGGAGAATTAGTGAAGGAGGTGGGACTGGATGTGAGCTTTGAAGGATGGACCAAACTTTTATGGGAGAAAGGTATTTGGGGGGCAGAGGGTGGGAGTGAGAAAAGTTTTGTAGGGAGAGTAGGAGATGATGGATTGTTCACACATACAAGCACCATGATGTCTCCGAATCTTGTAGGACTTGCCATGCTGGCTGCCCTCCCAGGGTCCCAGAGAAAATGGGACTGAAGGGGAAGGTCTGTGTCCTGTGGAGTTCAGAAAGTAGATGTAGGATCCTGGGCCTGGCCAACTGCCAGGATATGGCTAGGCAGTAGTCGAGAAGCTAAATGGTCAGGTTCATACTGTAGAGTGGTAGGAGCTAAAAGTGGAGAGGCAGGTGGGGACCAGAATGTGGGGAGCCTAAAATATGGAGCTAAGGAATCTGGGTCATCTCAATGAAATGAAATTCAACAAGCCTCTATTAAGGACCTATTATAGGCAGGGTATAGGCTTTAAGGACACAAAGAAAACAGTCCCTGCCCACCAAGAGCTTAAAGTCCACTGGGAGGGGTTTGGGGAAGATACAAAATGTACCCAATCAAGTAAATATGAAATCTAGGGGATGCAGGGACTGGATTCTGGGATGGGATCTGTGATTTCATTGGTCTATGGCAGCCAGCATCAATCTTTTTGGTCTCAGGATCCCTTTATACTCTTAAAAATTGAGGATCTTCCAAAGAGTTTTTGATTATTGAGGTTTTATAAATTAGTATTTACCACATTAGAAATCAAAATGTCTTGACCTTGTGAACCCTACCTGAAAGGGTCTTGGGACTTGAGGTTCCTGAGACCTCAAGGGTCTCAAGGCCACACACTTTGAGAACTACTGGTCTCGGGAGCTCCCAAGTGAGGAAACTACCCTTACCGATACAGGGCAGCATTTTCTCTGTGTCCAGTCTTAAACAGTTGCCTGGAGCACTGAGAAGTTGATTAACTTGGCCAGGGTCACACAGTCAGCATGTGTCAAAAGGGAGACGTTAAGCACAGCCTTTCTGGCTCTGAGGCCAGATCTCTAGCTTCTTTGCCAGACTTCCTTGAAGTAATTACAAACTAATTTCTGGAGGGAGAGAGCTCTGTGTGCCCTGGGGAACCATTGATGGATCGTTTGGTGCTCTTTGGTGGGAATGGGGGGGTGGGGGTGGGGAGGAGAGGGAAGAGTGCTTTGGAGAGCTCTGAGCCCTCTTCTTGTTCAGACTTGATCACAAACCTGGCTTACCCTAATTCTGTGTACACGTCTCTCCTGCAGGATGTTGCCCATCACAGACCAAGTACTGAGGGTGCTGAGACTTGAGAAGACCTCCTTCCGCACCTATGTGGTCTCTGCACTGCTCCTATCCTTGCTTTTCATCTTCTTCCGCCTCCTCCTGAAGGTCTTCCAGGCATGCCACCAATTTTACATCACCTGCCAACGATTACGATGCTTTCCTCAACCTCCCCGGAGGAACTGGCTCTTGGGCCATTTGGGCATGGTAAGTGCTGGTCTTGGGATAGGGAAAGAGGATGCCCATCCAAGAAAAATTCTTTTGGAATTTGCCCACATATTAAGCCAACCCTCCACAGGCCTCAAAGGGTATGGCTTTATTTCTATGGCACAACCCTGACCTGGTTTAAATGAGTATATTCATGATTTATAACTGACCAGTGTAACCCAGGATGAGACACTCCCCACCCTCCTCCCCTCTAGTATAAGGGGATGAATAGAGGTTGGGTTAGAAGATGGTAATAGTAGAGTGGAAAGAACATTGGATTTGGAGCCAGAGGAACTGAGTTCCAATCCTTTCTCTCCCCTTTACTACTTTTTGGAAAGTCACTTAATCTCCTTGGGCCTCAGTTTCCTTATTTGTAAAATGATGCAATTGAACTAGGTGCCCTCCAGGACCCCTTCTAATTATAAATCTATTGTCCTAAGACCTTTCATAAGAGTCAGTATGGAGATGTAAAGTTTGTCTTGGGGTCAGGAAGGGAGAAGTGGGGAGAGGATGTGGATGGGTTTCAAGTCCTACTGCTGACACCTACTGGCTGTATGGCCCCTGGAAAGTCTCTTACCCTCTCAATGCCTCAGGGAAACTTTCTGACACTGAGTGACAGAACAGTTGCTGATATGCATTCTTGTAGAGAAATGTCTCACCCTGAGTTTAGGACACAGGTGAAATAACAAATCCAGACCACCCCCTTGGAAAAAACCCAATTCCTCCTTTAACCTTATGCTGACCTGATGTTGGGCAAATCCCTTCCTGTGAGCCTTGGTTTTCTTCCCTGTAAAGTGAGAAGGGGGTTGGACTACATGGTTGAGGTCCCAACCATGCCTGACATTCTGTGATGCCCGATAAGTAATTAAGGACCTGTCTTGAAATCCAATCATCCCCCAGCTGTGAGGCCTCTCCCTTCATAGATGATTTCTGTTCTCATTCTCTATACATGAGGTACATACTTAAACATTTCCATGTTTAAACTCCCGAAAATAGGGCCTGTTTCTCTTTTGCCTCTGTAACTCCAATGCCCCCTTTGCACAGAGCTTGGCACATAGTACATAATTAATACTTGATTGATTGGTAGGGGACCCAAGCTTTGGCACTAGGCAGAATGAGCTGGGAACATCATGGGCTTGTTATTCTTTAAGGACTGGTTAAAGGACTGGTCTCAAGGGACTGAACTAGGGGCTGAACTGGAGGCAGTCTCCTCTAGGGGAGTTCAAAGAATGGATACAGGAGACAAGCTCAGTCCTTGCCATGGCCAGCTGCCTGGAAGTGGCTAGGCAGCGGTCCAGCAGGCAGACAGCCAAGACAAATCATTATTATGTTATTGATATTCATTATAGAGGGCATTTTAATAAAATGTACACACGCTTTAGTAAGTGATGAATGTGCTGGTGATGAAAGTTATAATGACAGGTTATTAGAGCACAGAGCTGTTAACCATTATTTCTCCATATTCTAGGGACTAGTGCTACAAGTTGATGTGCTTCTGAGGTTTCTCTTCCCCCTCCTGGTTAGTGAACACCCAGACCCCAAGCCTGATCACATGTAGGCCCTGTCCAGTTACCTGTTCCTGAAAACCCTTCTTCTCAGTCCCTCTTCAATTCTTCTTTCACTTATTGCCAGTCTTTTCTTCCTACACTGCCAGACACTGACCTGTAATGGCCATCTTCTGCTCAAAACCCTATAATGGCTCCCTATTACTTACCCTTTAGTCTGGCACTCAAGGCCTTTTGCAATCTGGCATTACCTTACATTTCTTTTTTTTTTCTTTCTTCCTTAATAGTATTTTATTTTTCCCAGTTACATGTAAAGATAGTTTTCAATATTAACATTTATAAGATTGAGTTCCAAATTATTTTCTCTCTTCTCCTCCTCCTCAAGATGGTATGCAATCTGATATAGGCTATACATTTACAATCATAAACATATTTCTACATCAGTCATGTTGTGAAAGAAGAATCAGAACAAAAGGGAAAAACCCTAAGAAAGAAAAAAAAGAAAACAGTGTGCTTTGATCTACTTGCAAACTCCATAATTCTTTGGATGTGTATAGCATATTCTTGAGTCTTTTGGAATTGTCTTAGGATACTGTATTGTTAAGAAGAGCTAAGTCTATCAGAGCTGGTCATCAAACAGTTTTGCTGTTGCTGTGTACAATGTTCTGGTTCTGCCCACCTCATCAGTATTAGTTTATGTAAGTCTTTCCAGGTTTTTCTGAAATCTGCCTGCTCATCATTTCTTTCTTTCTTCCTTCCTTCCTTCCTTCCTTCCTTCCTTCCTTCCTTCCTTCCTTTCTTTCTTTCTTTCTTTCTTTCTTTCTTTCTTTCTTTCTTTCTTTCTTTCTTTCTTTCTGGAGGGGGGAGGTCAGGGCAATTGGGGTTAAGTGACTTGTCTAAGGTCACATGGCTAATAAGTGTTAAGTGTCTGAGGCCAGATTTGAACTCAGGTCCTCTTGACTCCAGGGCTGGTGCTCTATTTGCTGCACCACCTTGCTGCCCCCTGCTCATCATTTCTTACAGTAGTTTCCCATTATATTCATATACCGCAACTTGTTTAGTCATTCCCCAATTGATGGGCATCCCCTCAATTTCCAATTATTTGTTACCACAAAAGAGTTGCTATAAATATTTTTATAACTAATGGCTCCTTTTCTCTTTTTTTTTATGATCCCTTTGGGATACAGACCTAGTAGTGGTAATGCTGGATCAAAGGCTATGCACAGTTTTATAGCCCTTTGGACGTAGTTCCAAATTGCTCCCCAGAATGGTTGCATCAGTTCATAACTCTACCAACGGTGCATTAGTGTTCCCATTTTCCCCAACATTTACCATTTTCTTTTTTTGTTATGTTAACCAATGTGATAGATGTGAAATGGTACCCTCAGAGTTGTTTTAATTTGAATTTCTCTAATCAATAGCTATTTAGGATAATTTTTCACATGACTATAGATAGCTTTAATTCCTTCGTCTGAAAACTGCCTGTTCATATCCTCTGACGATTTATCAGTTACTACATTATATTTCTAACCTCATCTTACCCTATTCCTCTACAAAAATATGTTCCTGTAATGCACAGAGATGTACCACCTCCCAAGTTGGGAAGGCATTCCCTCCTTCCTTATCTCTGCTTGTCAAAATCCTTATCTTCCTTCAAGGGTCAGCTTCAGGGGAGACAGATCCTTCACAAGGTATGCCCTGACCCCTCCTGGTAGAAGGGTCTACCTTCACATTCTGATAAATGATCACACTTTACATATAAGAGGTGGAAATGGGAGCAGGAAGGAAGAATTCCGATCAACCCTACCCCATTTGGAAAAGTTCCATTTTATTGAAACATCTTGTCTCATTCAATTCAATGGAACAAGCTCACACAGATGGTAGTAGGATGGGAGAGGATGCTATTCATTTGGTTTTTACTTTGCAGATGAGGAAACTGAGTCTTAAAGTGATTAAACTGAAATTCAGCCTTAAACTGAAACTTAAGTGATTTATTCAAGGATACACATGTGACAAACCTGGAATTCAAATGAACACTATCTGACTCCAAATTCAGCACTGCTTCTTCTACATCATATTTCTTTATGATTTGGGAAAAGGGAGAGAATAGATAGGGGGAAACCTGTTAGGAAATTACTGGGGGAGAGGATTCTGGGAAGATGGAAGATTAGGCCATAAAACTTGTGGATCTCCAAATATCTTTCACAAAAAAAGACAGAACATTACCTCAGAGGGAACATAAAGCAGTGGAAATAAACAAAAGTCAGGGTAAAGCAGTTGTTCTCCTAAGACAACTTGGAAGACCCCCCAGAAAAGACCCAACTTCCAGGGGCAGAGGTTTGGCCCGGGTGAAGCACAAACACCTCCAGTGTAAAACACCTGAAAGTATACCTGCCAAAACAGGCACAGGAACTATGAACAACAACAACAACAACAACAACAACAACAACAAAAACACTTTTTAAACCAAATAAACTCATTTAAATAATTGATGTAATATTTATTGTTCATGGGTAGGTAAAGTCAGTATCATAAAAAAAGACAATCTTATCTAACTAATCTATTTATTTAATGCCATCCCAATTAAATTACTAAAAAAAATCTTACTGAGTTAAAAAAAATAAAAACAGGGGCAGCTAGGTGGCGCAGTGAATAGAGCGCTGGCCCTGGAATCAGAAGGACCTGAGTTCGGAGCCGGCCTCCGACACCTAATCCGCACAAACAAAAACCTAGCCGTGTAACCTTGGGCAAGTTACTTAACCCCAATTGCCCTAAAGGGGCGGCTAGGTGGCGCAGTGAGTAAGAGCGCCGGCCTCGGAGTTTGGATGACCCGAGATCAGATCCGGCCTCAGAAAATGAGCACCCACGCATAAATCAAATGACTAGCCGTGTAACCTTGAGCAAGTTACTTAACCCCAATTGCTTTAAAAAAATAAAATAAAAACAAATAAAAACAAATAATAAGATTTAGAAGAACAAAGGTCAGGAACTTCAAAGAAACCAGGGAAAAAAGATATAAAAGAAATGAATTTGGTAGCATCAGACCTTAAACTATAAGATGAAAGCATTGTTGAAGTATGAAATGGATAATTTTGATTACATTAAATTAAAATTTTCTCATATAAATAAAGCCATGTAGCAAAAAATAGAAGGAATGCAGAAAATCGGGGAAAAAAAAGGCTTTCGTAGAAAATCTCTCAGACAGGATGCGATAGGGTTGGAATATTTACTGTGGCATAAGAAATGATGTACTGGTTGATTTAGAAAAAAACATGGAAAGACTTGGACATATGAAGGAAGATGCAATCCACCTTCAGAGAAACAGATGCCAAGTGGAAATAAGCTTAGTATGGTCTTACATATATATGTGTATGAGTATATTTAGGGGCGTGATGAGAAGACAGAGAAGGAAAATAAAGTAAAAAGGGCATAGCAGAGAACAAAATAAAATGTACAAGGAAGGAAAGAAAGGCTAGGCTTTCTTGAAATAGAAATTTATTGTTCTATATTGAGCCCTCTCATGTTTAGCTATGTAGATAGTAGTTTTTTTTTCCTCTCATTTTTGTATTTAAATTTAAAATAAAATACATTTGATTAATTTTTTTAAAAAGGAGACTATTGGAATAGTTCAGAAGACAAGTTGGAAGGAGAATTCAAATTGTGCTTGGTCACAGAGTGCTAAATAAGGAAGTAAATGGATAAATTGCAGAAAGGAAGGTTTAGACTGACATGAAGTAGGTGTTCTTAACCTTGTGTACTGGACCACTTTGGAAATCTGAAGGCTATGAACCCCTTATTAGAATCAGGTTTCTTTTTGAAAAACCAAAATTGATGGAAATGCTAAATTTCAATTAGAAGTTAGTTCAGTAACTTTCAGTTAAAATTAGTGAAAAGAAAAATGTAAATTTTTTCCCCCATCCGAGCTCATGGAATTCTCTCATGAAATCTACCATGGTCCCTTGGTTAAGAACCCTTGACATAAAGGGGAAATTTCCTAACAAGAAAAGCTATCCAGAAGTGTAATAGGCTCCTTTGGAGGGTGGTGGGCTCCTCACCCCTGGAGACTTATCACTTGGTAGGCATAGTGTACAGAATGGGACTTCCCATTCAAGTACAGATACTTTGGGATAAATGCCAAGTCCTTCAAAGTCAGAAGGTCTTTTCCAGCTCTAAGATCCTCTAATTCCTTAATTCTACACAGAGAAACCTAAAATCACATCAACACACAGTCCTCACCAACAGTAAGGGAAAGAATCATTTCTTCACTGAGTCAAGGTGTCTCTGGATGGACTTTTGGATGCCAGATCCCACTTTTCTATGCACTGATGCCTCACTGGGGCTTGGAATTGAGCCTGGTTCACTAGAAGCTGTGTCAGCAACTGCCCATGTTCTGGCAAGTCCGACCTTGCCAAATGGTTTTGAGGACTGGGCTGGCATCGAGCTTGAGTCTGTCACCAGAGGCTTAGTCTTGATAATTTCAGGGGTGCTCAGCATCAGAAGGTTGAGCACCAGTTCATGGGTTTGGTTATTTTTTTCCCCAGTCACAATAACTCACTAAGACCAACTATTAAGGTGTGAAAGGGTTGCTATTGATATAGTTGGAACAGAGTATTCACACCAATGAAATCACAGTTCCTTGACATGAAATCCCCAAAGCAAATAAACACATGAAATATAAAGGGAGGCAAATTTAGACTCAACATAAAAATGAGCTTTCTAGCAGTGGATAGATAGGTTGCTTTGTCGAAGTAGAGGCAGCTAGTTAGAGAACTGGGCCTGGAATCAGGAAGACCAAAGTTCAAATACAGCCTCTGACACTTAACAGTCATGTGACCCTGGGTAAGCCTTGCCTTAATTTCCTCAATTGTAAAATGAATATATTAACTGTCCATGCTTTGTGGAATTTTGTGAAAAAATATGTATAAAATGCCTTACACTGTGCCTGGCACATAGTAGGGGTAATCTAAATTTTATTTCCTTCCTTCCTTCCTTCCTTCCTTCCTTCTATTGATCTCTTTTTTATAAGAAGTACTCAAGCTAGATACCAGAAGACTGTCTGTCAGGGATACTATAAGTAAGGACTGTGTATTGAGTGGGAGGTTTTATTAAATAACTTCTAAAGATCTTTCTAATTCTATGGTTTCTATTGATAAGGGGGTTATTATTGACAAGATTATTCCTATACAAGAAGTACAGGTGGTAGGGTGCATAGTACAATGCTAAGATTCTTGGCTTGAGAGGAGGACCTTGGTTTGGATCCCATCTCAGAGGCTTAGTACCTGTGTTACCTTGGACAAGTCACTTCATCTCCATCTGCTTCTGTTTCCTTGTCTGTAAAATGAAGGAGTTGGCCTAGATGATCTCTGAGGTACCTTCCCGTGCTATGGGACGAAACCCTTGTAAACTTTGTGGTGGATATGAATGATATTTTTTTTTTTTTGCGTTTTTTTGGAGGGCAATTGGAGTTGAAGTGACTTGCCCAAGGTCACACAGCTAGTAAGAGTTAAATGTCTGAGGCTGGATTTGAACTCAGGTCCTCCTGACTCCAGGGCTGGTGCTCTATTCACTATCCCACCTAGCCACCCCAGGATATCTTGAAATTATCAATGAAAGTTTCATACTGGATGATGGAAGATGGCGGAGTAGAAACAGCTCATCCAAGCCACTCTGCCCCCAGATTCCCCCCAAACGATGTAAAAGGGGACTCTGAACAACTTCTGGAGCCCCAGCACCCACAGAATGACACAGAGAAGCTAACCTCCCGCTGAGGACAGCCCAGCAGCCCTGCAGGAAGGACCAGCGCAGCTGTCTGGGAGCCAGCAGCGTGCAGCGCGCAGAGTGCAGGGAGCTGAGCCGAGCGCCGAGGTTTTAGCCCCAGGGCGGCAGGGCCAACAGCTGGCTGGAGGAACCCCAGAACACCAGCAGCTGTGGCGACTCCAGAATTATCAACATAGACATGCCTAGGACAAAGTAAGAGGTTAGTGTCCTATGGACTTTGGGACTGGTATTTGGGGAATGCATCGGCTCCCTCCCCTGGGGGCTAGAAGCCTCTGAGGAGACACACCATTTTGTAGTTTTCAGAGGCAGCTCCAGCTCCTGGCCTGCGAATTGTAGGGAGATCCAGCGATCAGTCTTGGGGGGTAATGGCTCTTGCTTTAACCTCCCTGGATCTGGATTGTGATCTGGGGTGGAGGTCGTGGGTGGGTTTACAGCTTGGCAGAAACGGAAGTTGCCCCCCACACGTTCGGGACGAAAATTCCTCTAGCTGGCCTGAAAGCCATAGTGTGGCAACAAGCCCAAAAGTCAAGTAATTAAGTGGCAACATGCCAAGGCAAAGGAAATAGAAAAATGCAACCCTAGACTCCTATTTGGGGGGCATAGAGTGGGAAAAGGACTGTGAGGTCAGAAGTCCTGCTCCAAAAGCCCCAGGGGAAACCATGAGCGGGTTGCAGGCCATAGAGGACCTTAAGAAGGACTTTAAAAAATCAAATAAGAGAAGTGGAGGAAAAATTAGAAAGAGAAATGAGAAGGATGCAGGAAAAGTATGAAATGAGGGTCAACAGCCTGACTGAGGAAAACAACACCTTAAAAAATAGACTAACTCAAATGGCAAAGGAGGCCCAAAAGGGCAATGAGGAGAAGAATGCCTTAAAAAGTCAATTTGCCAGATGGAAAAAGAATCTCAAAAGTTCACTGAGGAGATTCATTCCTTCAGAGTTAGACTGGAGCAAATGGAAGCTAATGACTTTATGAGAAATCAAGATGCTGTTAAGCAGATCCAAACAAATGAAAGATTAGAAGGCAATGTGAACTATCTCATGGGAAAAAACCACTGACCTGGAAAATAGATCCAGGAGAGACAATTTAAAAATTGTTGGACTACCTGAAAGCCATGATCAAAGAAAGAACCTAGAAATCACCCTTCAAGAAATTCTCAAGGAAAATTGCCCTGATGTTTTAGACCCAGAGGGCAAAATAGAGGTTGAAAGAATCCACTGATCACCTCCTGAAAAAAGATCCCAAAAAGAAAACTCCCAGGAATATTATAGCCAGGTTCCAGAATCCCCAGATCAAGGAGAAAATACTCCAAACAGCCAGGAAGAAACAATTTCAATATTGTGGAAACACAATCAGAATAGCCCAGGACCTGGCAGCTTCTACACTGAGGGATCTAAGGGCATGGAATATATTCCAGAGGGCAAAAGAACTGGGAATGAACCCAAGGGTCACCTACCCAGCAAAACTGAGTATTTTGTTTCAGGGGAAAATATGGTCATTCAGTGGAATAGAGGACTTTCAAGCATTCTTTTTTTTTTTAAACAAATGCTTTATTAACTTCTGTTTTACATCATTCATTTCCGCCAGATTTTGAGTTACAATCATTTTCCCCCATTATTCCCCTACCCAACCTCCCAGAATAGCAGTCCCACAAGATATCGCTTCCTCCAATCTGCTCTCTCCCATACCCTCTCCCATACCCCCTTCGACTTTTCCATTAGAGGAAGGTGAATCTTTGTGTCCCAATGCCTGCACATCTCATCTCCCTATTACAAGCAAAAGAGTATTAATAATAGTATTTATATATATTTGAAACATTTAATGTTACGACCTCAAATTTCAGATCCATTTCCTTCCTCCCTTGTCACCCATTCCCTCTTGGGAGATAAGTAATTCAGTATATGTTGTATATGTCTAGCTATGCAAAACATTATCATAGTAGATATATTGTACAAGGCTGCTTATAATTCCCTCCCACTCATCCCACCCCCCACCTGGTCCATTCCCTACGTGATCCTATCCCTCTTCTATAGTGGGCACTTCCAACCTCCCCTCCCCCCAAGGATGCCCTCCCATCCATCATCCCTCCTCTCATCCCCCTTCCCCCTATTCTGCTGCAGGTTGAGACATCCCATTTAGTATGTATGTCATTTTCTCCCTGAACCAAATTCAATGTGAATGTGGTTTTGCCTTTTTAGCCTTCCTTATTCTCCCCCTCCTTTGCACCCACTTCCCCTACATGAGATAGTTTACCCTACCATGTCTCTCCCCATCTCCTCCTGCCACCCTCCTCTCTCACCTCATAATTTCATCCCTTGAGTATTCTCCCTTCCCAACAAAATCAACCTATGCCCTCCATCCATATATAGCTGCAACCATACACACACACATTCACATATGTATTCATATGACCACACCCCCTTCTTCCATTATTTTCATAGTGAGAAAGATATCATCAGTCACAGATATTGCTTTTCCATATAGGAATGTAAATAGTTCAACTTTGATAAGTTCCTTTTGATTTCCTTTCCCTGATTACCTTCTCAGGCATCTCTTACTTCTTGAGTCTGGATGTCAAATTTTCTATTCAACTCTGGTTTTTTCCTCAAGAATGCTTGAAAGTCCTCCATTCCACTGAATGACCATATTTTCCCCTGAAACAAAATACTCAGTTTTGCTGGGTAGGTGACCCTTGGGTTCATTCCCAGTTCTCTTGCCCTCTGGAATATCATATTCCATGCCCTTCGATCCCTCAGTGTAGAAGCTGCCAGGTCCTGGGCTATTCTGATTGTGTTTCCACAATATTGAAATTGTTTCTTCCTGGCTGCTTGGAGTATTTTTCTCCTTGATCTGGGGATTCTGGAACCTGGCTATAATATTCCTGGGAGTTTTCTTTTGGGTATCTTTTTCAGGAGGTGATCTGTGGATTCTTTCAACCTCTATTTTGCCCTCTGGATCTAAAACATCAGGGCAGTTTTCCTTGAGAATTTCTTGAAGGGTGATTTCTAGGTTCTTTCCTTGATCATGGCTTTCAGGTAGTCCAATAATTTTTAAATTGTCTCTCCTGGATCTATTCTCCAGGTCAGTGGTTTTTCCCATGAGATATTTCACATTGCCTTCCAATCTTTCGTTTGTTTGGATCTGCTTAACAGCATCTTGATTTCTCATAAAGTCATTAGCTTCCATTTGCTCCAGTCTAACTCTGAAGGAATGAATCTCCTCAGTGAACTTTTGAGATTCTTTTTCCATCTGGCAAATTCGACTTCTCAAGGCATTCTTCTCCTCAATGCCCTTTTGGGCCTCCTTTGCCATTTGAGCTAGTCTATTTTTTAAGGTGTTGTTTTCCTCAGTCAGGCTGTTGACCCTCATTTCATACTTCTCCTGCATCCTTCTCATTTCTCTTTCGAATTTTTCCTCCACTTCTCTTATTTGATTTTTAAAGTCCTTCTTAAGGTCCTCTATGGCCGGCAACCCATTCGTGTTTTCCCCTGGGGCTTTTGGAGCAGGACTTCTGACCTCACAGTCCTTTTCCCACTCTATGCCCCCAAAATAGGAGTCTAGGGTTGCATTTTTCTGTTTCCTTTGCCTTGGCATGTTTCCACTTAATTGCTTGACTTTTGGGCTTGTTGCCACACTATGGCTTTAAGGCCAGCTAGAGGAATTTTCGTCCCGAACTTGTGGGGGGCAACTTCCGTTTCTGCCAAGCTGTAAACCCACCCACAACTTCCACCCTAGATCACAATCCAGATCCAGGGAGGTTAAAGCAAGAGCTATTACCCCCCGAGACTGATCGCTGGATTTCCCCACGATTTGTAGGCTGGGAGCCGGAAATGCCTCTGAAAACTACAAAATGGTGTGTCTCCTCAGAGGCTTCTAGCCCCCAGGGGAGGGAGCTGACGCATTCCCCAAATACAGGTCCCAAAGTCCATAGGACACTAACCTCTTACTTTGTCCTAGGCAAGTCTATGTTGATAATTCTGGAGTCTCCACAGTTCCTGGTGTTCTGGGGTTCCTCCAGACGGCTGCTGGCCCTGCCGCCCTGGGGCTAAAACCTCGGCCCATGCGGACCTGGGCTCGGCTGGGCTCGGCTCCTGCGCTCTGAGCTCTGCGCGCTGCCGGCTCCCAGACCACTGCGCTGGTCCTTCCTGCAGGGTGCTGGGCTGTCCTCAGCGGGAGGTTATCTTCTCTGTGTCGTTCTGTGGGTGCTGGGGCTCCAGAAGTTGTTCAGAGTCCTTTTTTACATAGTTTGTGGAGAATCTGGGGGCAGAGAGGCTTGGATGAGCTGTTTCTACTCCGCCATCTTGGCTCCGCCCCTCGGAATAGAGGACTTTCAAGCATTCTTGAGGAAAAAACCAGAATTGAATAGGAAATTTGACACCCAGACACAAGAAGGAAGAGGTGCCTGAGAAGGTAATCAGGGAAAAGAAATCAAAAGGAAATTATCAAAGTTGAACTATTTACATTCCTATATGGAAAAGCAATAATTGTGACTGATGATATCTTTCTCACTATGAAAACAATGGAAGAAGGGTGGGTGGTCATATGAATATATATATGAATGTGTGTGTATATGGTTACAGTTATATATGGATAGAGGGCATAGGTTGAATTTGTTGGGAAGGGAGAATACTCAAGGGATGAAATTATGAGGTGAGAGAGGAAAGTGGCAAGAAGAGATGGGGAGAGACAGGGTAGGGTAAATTATCTCATGTAGAAGAAGCAAGGGGAAGTGGTTACAAGGGAGGAGGAGAATAGGAAGGCAAAAAAGGCAAAACCACATTCTCATTGAATTAGGTTCAGGGAGAGAATGACATACATACTAAATGGGATATCTCAACCTGCAGCAGAATAGGGGGAAGGGGGATGAGAGGAGGGAAGATGGATGGGAGGGTATTCTTGGGGGGAGGGGAGGTTGGAAGTACCCACTATAGAAGAGGGACAGGATCATGTAGGGAATGGACCAGGTTGGGGGTGGGATGAGTGGGAGAGAATTATAAGCAGTCTTGTACAATATATCTACTATGATAATGTCTTGCATAGCTAGACATGTACAACATATACTGAATTACTTATCTCCCCAGAGGGAATGGGTGACAAGGGAGGAAAGAAATGGATCTGAAATTCAAGGTCTTAAGATTAAATGTTTCAAATATATAAAAATACTATTATTAATACTCTTTTGCTTGTAATTGGGAGATAAGATGTGCAGGCATTGGGACACAAAGATTCACCTTCCTCCAATGGAAAAGTCGAAGGGGGTATGGGAGAAGGTATGGGAGAGAGCAGATTGGAGGAAGCGATATCTTGTGGGACTGCTATTCTGGGAGGTTGGGCAGGAGAATAACAGGGGGAAAATGACTGTAACTCAAAATCTGGCAGAAATGAATGATGTAAAACAGAACTTAATAAAGCATTTGTTTAAAAAAAAAAGAAAGTTTCATACTGGAGAGACTGTCAAGATTTGTTACCTCTTGTCTTTCTAATGGTTAGGGACTTTTTTTTCATTTGACAAATTTTTATATGCTTTGTGCAAAGCACTAAGTAAGATGTGGGGGATGTCAAACATGTAAAAAATAGCTTCCTGTCCTCAAAGAGCTTATAATCTAGTAGGCAGAACCTACTATTATTATTTTTTTCTTTCAATTCAACATTAATTAAGTGGATGTCGATTTTCTCAGGGAGCACATGGGAGTTTTGGTCTTATGGAGAGAATTCTAATTCAATTCAATAAAAATTTATTAGACACTTATGTGCAAATTTCCCCACATGTTAATAGGCACTTAATACTTAATAAAAAGTTTTTTTATATAAATAAAAGCTTAGAGGAGGCTAGGTGGCACAGTGAGTAGGGTGTTGGCCCTGGAGTCAGAAGGACCTGAGTTCGGATCCAACCTTAGACACTTAACGCACACACAAACAAAAACCTAGCCATGTGACCTCGGGCAAGTTACTTAACCCCAGTTGCCCTCCAAAAAGCAAAAATAAATAAATAAATAAATAAATAACAAAATCTTAATAAATAAGCTGACTATAGGGAAGTATGTTAGGTGCTAGAGATACAAAGGTGAAACATGACCTAGTAGATACTTTCATTCCCTCAATGGGTTAAGATTACATGTACTCAGGTATGATAAAAAGGCTGGACCAGATGAGCTCTGAGGCCCCTTCCACTTGTGTATCTACAAGTCTCTGAGTCTGTGAATGTGAGCTCCCTTGGAGCTGAGACTGTTATATTTTATCTCTTGGATCTTGAGAATTTAAAAAAAAAAGTGACTAATTGGATATCAATATCTGCCGACCTGTGTGCCTACTCTCCCATCTACCCAAAATCTTTAAGAGAATCATCTATAGATGAATAAAGGGTGTCCTCAACTAGAATATTAGTAGGGAAGAGGCAAGCTTTCAAACGCAATAAGCAATGAAAGACAATATTTTCACCAACTCACAATTATCAGAGAGATGTACAGAATATAAAATTCTGTTTTGTGTATTGCTCATTGATTTTTAAAAAGCATTTGATTTAGTAGAACCACCTTTAGACTTCAAAATGAAACAAAACAAAAACCTAACCTAACAAGGTGCTTCCATGCATCAAAATCATTTGGGCTTCCTTCAAAGATGTAACAATGAAAAGTATCCTGTCCAATGGCCTTTTATTTTTTTTTTTGGAGGGCAATTGAGGTTAAGTAACTTGCCCAAGGTTACACGGCTAGATTTTTGTTTGTGTGTGCATTAAGTGTCTGAGGTCAGATCTGAACTCAGGTCCTTCTGACTCCAGGGCCGATGCTCTACTCACTGTGCCATCTAGCCGCCCCCCAATGGCCTTTTCTAATACATAACAGGTGAAGCATAGCAGAGAGATGTATTCTCGTTAAAGGTGGTGAAGGTGGTCTGGCACAAAATTCGGGTCAAAGAGGGATTGATTATCTGTGGGTGGGGTGCCCTCTAAAATATACTATTTGCTAACGACCTTGGGGCTAATAGTAGTAAAACAAAGGATCTTGTAGTCTTCTGGAAGAGATCTGTAATTGCTCACTCAAAGGAAGCCTGTCCATCCACACAGGAAAAACAAACCAACAAATAAAAAATACCAAGTGGATAAAGGATGTCTGTTGTCTGGATTTCAATATGTATTTGGATGGACACCTTATAGAACTTGTATGTCTATCATCTATCTATCTATCTATCTATCTCTATCTATCTATCTATCTATCTATCTATCTATCTATCTATCCGTCCATTTATCCATGTAAATGATGATCTAGGTCCAGAATTGAAAAGGAGGAAGGAAGCAGGTGGAGGGTAGCAGACTGAAATTCTTTCAGGAAATTGCACCCCAAGCTTCCCATAAAAGTATAATGAGTGTGTGTGTGTGTGTTTGTGTGTGTGTGCGCACCACACACACACACACACACACACAAACACACCATGGGTGCCACACCCAGATGTTTTTGCTTTTGTTGTTGCTGTTGTTACTGGAAAGGAAGGGTCCCATGCATAGCTTATATGTATGTTCACACAAATTTGTCAAAAGTGCAGCTGTACAATACAGGGATCCAAGACAATTCCAAAAAACTCATGGTAGAAAATGTTACCCACTTCCAGAGAAAGAACTATGGAGTCTGAATGCAAGTTGAAGCATATTATTTTCACTTTTATTTTGTTCTTTCTTTCTTGTGGTTTTCCCCTTTTGTTCTGATTCTTCTTTCACAATAGGACTAATGTAGAAATACGTTTAACATGATTGTACTTGTAACCTATATTAGATTGCTTGCTGTCTTGGGGAGGGGGAAAAATTTCGAACTTAAGATCTTATAAAAATGAATGTTGAAAAGTATCTTTACATGTAATTGGAAAAAATAAAATACTTTTAATGGGAAAAAAACAAAGTGAGGTTAAAATAAGGTACAGCTTTAGGGATGCATGGATACAGAAAATTGGAAATTTTCTGCTCTCCTCAGAGAGGGGATACTGAATTAGAATTATATCTCTCTGCCTCCATAAATACTGTTTAGAAACTAGGGAAAAATTTTCTAGCTTCACATCACTTTCTTGGTTTCTATCTCTTAAGCAGAAAGGAGTTCCTCAAGCTATGTATAAAAGCTTGACATACCTCTCACCAAATGCTAGTTACACAGTGTCAAAAGAATAATAGAGGATAAACCCATTTGTCAAAGACAATAGCAAACAGAAACCAGAAAAGTTATACCGATTAGAATACATCACACAATGCACAGAGTAAATGGACTTTCCTGGAGGTGAGATATTTTAGCTCAAGTAAGAGTTTCTAATCTCACTCAAGGGGAAATCCTCCAAAATCTCTAATATGGAAAACTGGAAATAGGGAGATGCTCAAGGCATGCTGGCTAGGTCTTTCTCTTCCTCCAGGTTCTTTTCCCTGAAGAAGACCTAAAACAGCTGGTGCCCTTAGAAGCTAGGACAAAAACAACTCTCTTTTCCCAAGTTCTCACAAGCGCCAACCTTCACACAGTCTGAGAGCTTCAAATCATTGCTTTGAATAGTCATTCTCTTCATGAATATGGAGAACATCATGCAAATGGCCAGGTTAGATTCCTAGGTCACAAAAATTAAAGGCCTATATTTTAAATCTAACCTACTGATAATATTGCTACAAGACAGTAAGATATGGAATACCATTGTCCTGAAGTACATAAGATGGACATCACCCAGAGGGCAAAGGAAGGGCCCATGGCAAGTGAGGGCAAGCTTTGACATGACCAGAGAGGAACTGGAGTAAAGGACATTAACAAGGAGGTGGGGGACAGGAAGAGACATGGGCTGTCCACATGGCAAAGACCGGGGAGTACTGGAAAGCTAGAGTGCTCCAAAGGCATCCTTACAATGCTAAGAGAAGGGAAAGAAGGTCTCCAGCACATTCGGTGGCTCTCCTGTGGCCAGTTTTTAGGTCAGAGTTGCATAGGACAGGCAGACACGGAAGGGTTGTGACCTGTATCCAGAATTGATGAATTCACAGATCTATTTGAATATTTGAGTATTAATTCAATTTGAGAAACATTAAGTGCCTATAGTTTACAGAGCACTGTATTAGAGGCTGGGAGAAGGGAGCAAGCATTTATTTAGTGCCTCCTATGTGCCCATCATTGTGATCCTCACAACAACCCTGGGAGGCAGGTGCTATTAGTATCTCCATTTTTACAGATGAGGAAACTGAGGCAGACAGAGGTCAAGTGACTTGTTCAGGGTCACACTGCTACTAAGTTGCTGGGACTGGATTTGAACTCAGGTCTTTCTGCCTCCAGGCCCAGTGCTCTATTTACCACATCACACAGGGGACATACATGTTTATTTGCCCCAGAGATAATAAGATCACAGAATAACAACCCTTTTTAGAGGTCATCTATTCCAATCGATTTATTTTACAGACAAGGAAACTGAAAACTAGAAGGTTAAGTGACTTGATCAAAGTCACACAGGAAGTAAGTGGCAGAACCCAGATTTGAATTAAGGTCCTATGACTCCAAGCTCTTGCATGGATCTTGCCCTTATGGAGCTTACATTCTAGCAGGGGGATAGGACACATACATAAGTATAATACAAAATAACACAGGATGAAAACCCCTTAAAGTTCAACTCTGATGCCTCATCTAGGAATGGAGGGGACACTGTGTCCTCTAGTTAGGTCAGCAGAGATCAGATGCTGGCAAGTTCTCCCAACTTAGAAAGCCTTTGAGGATGGACTGGGAGATGGACTGTATATCAGTTATATGACAACAGGATGAGCTGAATTCAGAGCAGGTCTCACTAGGAGCCTATCCACCTGATGATAGCTCCAGTGACTCATGTCCCTTAAGGCATAGGTGTCAAACATGCAACATGAGCTTTTCTCTCCCCTTGGCAGAAACCAGACTGAAATTTAATTGGGAAATATTTAACAAAATAAACAAAAAGACAATAAAACATAGATGATGTTAATATGTGGTAATCTGAGTCAATATGTGTGGCAGGAAGCTTTCTGTGTGGTTTACCGACCCCGTTTCTAGGTGAGTTTGACATATTTGCCTTAATACATGGTGTGACTGCTGTGTGTATTTGTGTGGGGATGGAGCCATGTGTATTAATTCATAGTTCCTGAAGTATGTGTAATGTGATAAATCCATAGAAGAAGCATGGCCAAAGCCTGATGTGAAGTGAAGAGGATCATTTATCAACTGGAGTGGGGTGACAAATCATAGCTGATTTGGTTCAACCACCCTAGTTAGTATTCTGTGCTGGTGAAACCTTACATATGTTTAGTTCTGGATGTTAAGTTTTACTAAGAGGCACCAATCATCTGATTTATTAAGTATCTTTATATATTATATATATTTATAATATTTATATATTATATATACTTATAATAAATTAAGCATTTATTAAGTACCTACTATATGCAAGAAACTCTGCTAGACATTAGGAATACAAAAATAAAAACAAAGGGTTTCCTACTCTAAAGGAACTTACACTCTAGCTACTACAGACAATGTATTTATTTTATTTATTTATTTTTTTAAAGCAATTGGGGTTAAGTAACTTGCTCAAGGTTATAAGGCTAGTCATTTGATTTATGCGTGGGTGCTCATTTTCTGAGGCCGGATCTGACCTCGGGTCATCCAAACTCCAAGGCCAGCGCTCTTACTCACTGCGCCACCTAGCCGCCCCTTTAGGGCAATTGGGGTTAAGTAACTTGCCCAAGGTTACACGGCTAGGTTTTTGTTTGTGTGGATTAAGTGTGGAGGCCGGCTCCGAACTCAGGTCCTTCTGATTCCAGGGCCGGGCGCTCTATTCACTGCGCCACCTAGCCGCCCCAGACAATGGATTTGTTACAGATGTATACAGAAGAGACGGTGGTTGAGCTTTGAAGGAAATTATGTACTCTAAGGCATGGAGCTGAGATGGAAGTGCCCTCCAGGCACGAGTCCTCAGAAGAGGGCAATCATGTTGGGGAATCTGTAAATCCTCAAAGCAATAAGCTTCTATTTAGCATTGGCATTGGCATAGCGGAAGACTGCAGATGCTTAATGAATACAAATCTGAAAGGCAGGTGGTATAAAGGAGAGAGTCAGGAAGGCCTGGGTTCAAATCCCACTTTTGATGCTTACTACTTGTGGATCCTGGGCAAGTGCCCCAGCTAACTTCCCTTTTCTACTAGGTGGTTGTAATCTGTAATGTGGAGGTTCAGTCTTCCAAAACTGACAAAATCAAAGATTCTCTGTAAATGAGGAGCAGATGAGGACTTGGGGATGGGTTAGCCTGGGGGGTCAGAGAGGGGACAAGAAACTGCTCTTAAAATATTTACAGGACTGTCACATGGAAGAGGGGATAAACTATTCTCTGGATAGAAGATACTGGGAATATTTAGGGCTGAAAGGGACCCGAGCAATCAGTTTGTCCAGTGACTCTCATTTTCCAGATAAGGAGGTTCAGAAAAGGGAAATGAGTGAGTAAAAGTCACACAGGCAGTATGGAGCCCAGATGAGATGGCCCCAGCTGCTCTGACTTCAGATTCTGTTTTAAATCACCAATCACCGTCAAGGAAGTACTTTCTAATGGCTAAATTACCTAAACAACGGAATGAGTTGCCTGAGAAGCCTTTCTAGTACCCAAAGTGGGTTATATCAACCCCAACCCTGTGGGGGGTGCTGGAACGATCCAGGGGAGCTGTAGTAGCCTCAGGTGTAACTGGGGAGTGTTGAATAGAAATAAGGGGCAGTGGAAGCATAAGGGAAGAAGAGAAGAACATTTTGAAAAATGGTTCCTACATCTTTCATCTATTGTGAAACAGAGTTAAAGCCATAGTGATTACATTATTTTCCAAATAACGAATCATAACGAATTAGTGGTCAAGTCCAATGAGAGGTCTGAACAAGCAAGTGCTGGCAGGCCAGTGTGTCTTGCATTGTTGGGAAGTCCAGCATGCATTGGCAAGAATATGTGCTTGTAATGAGTTTTTTATAATACATATCATATGGTTACATGATGCAAAATTTCAATGCAGGAAAAACCCCACAAATTTACAACAAATTATTAAATTTAAGATGCATTTTATATTTTTTGAAAAGATGCAAATTAAAAAAAAAAAAGAACCTATTAAAGAGTTAAAGAAAGTAGATTTCCAGGGGGGTGCTGAGGAATTTTTTTTAAGGGGGAGGTAGGCCAAATAAATTTGGGAACTTTTGCCATAGACAATCTTTAAGGTCCTCCCCATTTCTAAATTTCCACTAGTTGCCATGGTTCTGTAGTGAGCTCCCATTCCTGGAAATATTCGAGGAAGGTAGGGAGGAAGGAAACGAGCATTTTATTAAGCATCTACTATGTGTCAGTCACTGTGCTAAGCACTTTACAAGTATTACCTTACTTGATCCTCACAACAGCCCTGGAAAGTAGGTGCTATTACCCTCATTTTACAATTGGGGAAACTGAGGCAAGCAAATGACTTACCAAGGGTCACATAAAAGATAGTAAATGTCTGAGGCTGAATTTGAACTCAAGTCTTCTGACTCCAGACCCAACTCTCTAATGGGCCACCTGGGTGCCTTGAGAAACTAGATGGTCATGTGTATGGAATTGGGTGGGAGTCTGGATTGGATGCCCCCCATGACATGGTTCAATTCCAGGCTTCTCTGATGAGCTGGGGTAAGGGTGGGTGGGGGGATGTGAAGGGAAGACTGGAGTTAGCCCTACTCCCCTGAGGCTGGTGGCCATTTATGTGATTGATTTCAGTACCTGCCCAATGAGTCGGGCCTCCGAGACGAAATGCAGGTCCTCAACAGAATGCACCATGTTGTCCTTGTCTGGATAGGGCCCTTACTGCCTCTGGTGGTCCTGGTACACCCTGACTACATCAAACCCCTCCTGGGAGCTTCAGGTAAGTGCAATAGACCCTCCTAGCAAACTCAGGGCCATGGCCAGGGTGGGCCTGTTCTCTTCATTCTCCAGATTTCCTGTCTCTTCCCTTTATACTTTCTATGAAAAACTCCCATTTCTCTAGCACAGATATACTTCACCTTTTCTGCATCATGCAACCCTTTGGCAGTCAGTCTGATGAAGCCTATGGACCTCTTCTCAGAGGAAGAGAGGGAAGAAAAATAAAGAAATTTACATGATAATTTTGTTGTATATTTGAAAGGATAGCAAGTTGTGCACAGTAGATTAACATTTTCATGTACAAACATCTTTTTTTATTGTACTATGTTATAGAAATGCTTGTTTTATTCCATAAATTAAAAATAAAATAAAAAAAGAAATAAATATATATATATACACACACACATATTTTCTCTAATATATATAAATTATATTGTATATTATATATAATATATATTAGAGAATATGTATTACATATATTCTCTAATATATATGTTATGTTATATATTATATATACCCATATATTATATAAAATATATATATTTATTGTTTTCTCTACCCGAGTTCGTGGATCCCCTGAAATCTATCCATGTACCCTGGGTTACTTCTCCTAATGCTTTACATTCCCCAAGGTCTTACCTGTGAAGGTAGAAACTGAGTCTCAGAGAGGTTAAAGGATCATAGATTTAGTGGTATTAGAAGGTATTCAGTCCAACCCCTTCCTTCTAGAGATGAAGATACAGGCACAGAGTCACACTAGTAAGGGTCAGAACTGGGATTTGAACCTAGGTTGTCCTAATGAGATGGTCTTTCAGGTTTTTCCCAGATCTTAATCCATCATCCCCTGAAGTGTATTAATGTGTCTGTCTTTTTCCTTGGTGATTCTAAGGGAGCAGCTGAGGACCTTAATAGAGTGTGAATTGGATCTGTAGGACATATTGCAGGGTTCTGGCTCACTTTATGCTTGAGGGTCTTATGTGACTCATTGGAGATAATTCCCTATTTCTTTGAAGGTGCCATAGGGGAGGGAAGGAGGCAGCATTGCCCTATTGTACAGTTGTCTCTTCCTCTCAAAGGCAGGGGATCTCTATACTCTCCCCCTCCCTTTTCTAACCATTCTCTTATCTCTTCCCTCCACCCCCTCCCTACTTTGTGCCTAAGCTAGAGGAGCCTCCATTATCAAGTTGGGTTGACCTTGAACCCTGCTGGCAGAATAGACTGTGAGTTCCAGGGGCCTCTGTTCCTAGGGCCTCTCCACCTACTCAGGCCACACGAAGTGTCTCAATAGAGAGCTGTTGCTCAAGATGGTTGTTTTGTGTCCCATGTTGCTCAGCCACATTGTTGAGAAGGAACTCCCTTCCCCCTTCCCTGGGCCTGACTGGGCAGTTCACTCATTTGCTATGATTTCGTAGGTCTGGAATCCCACATTTTAGGAAGAACTAGGTCCCTTCAAGTCTCAGTTCAAGGACCATCTCCTTTGAGAGGCTTTTCCTGGTTGTGCTACTCCATTCTTGGAAATTATTTTGTGTTTATATTGTACTTATCCTGCTTCATTCTATTCTATTCCCCAGCTATATGGGGAAAAGTGAGATGCTGTGGGCTAGAAGTAAGGAAAACACCACTCTATTAGTTCTGTGACTTTGGGGTCAAATTAACCTTCTTGAAACTGCATTCTCATCTGTAAAATGGCTGGAAATGGGATTAGATTCTCTCCCTTCCAGCTTTGATAGTCTATATCCTAAGGGCCCCCCTAATCCTGATGTTCTATGTTCTAAGCCCCTCTTGGCCCTGACATTATGGTTTTCTTTTGTGTTTGAACATACCTTCTGGCTCTGACATTCTATGAGAGTTGCATGCATAGTGGACGGGATGCTGGGTTTAAACCCTGCCTTGGACATTGTTGTTATGTCCTTTCCCATTAGAATGCAAGCTTATGGACAGAAAGGATTGTTTCATTCTTTCTATTTGGATCCCTAAGACTTAACTGATACCTAGTTAATAAACACTGTTGATTGATTTTAGGTCTGACCCTGTGTATTATAAAATCCATTTTAGCTCTGATAGTCTATATAAGGGCTCTCCCAGCAGTGACATTCTGCAACCCCCCACCACCCTGTTCTAAGGCCCCTCCTACCTTTGACATTCTGCATTCTAATGGCCCTCCGAATCTTTGACATTCTGTGTTCTAAGGGCTCCCCCAATTCTAACATTCATTACTCTGATGGCCCTCTCAGGTTTACCCTTCTGGGTTCTAGGGGCCCTCTTAGCTCTGACATTCTCTGTCCTGAGGGCCCTTCCAGCTTCAATATTCTATGTTTTATGGTCCTTTCTGACTCTGGCCATCTATAATTCTAATTTTGGGTCCATGTTAACAAACTTCAGGTCCTCCTCCACTCCACCTCATATCCATGACACATACCATGAGTGCACATAGCAGAAGGGGGTTGAATTGAAACCTTTCCTCAGACACATCAGCTAGAGGCACTCCAAGGCATTTAATATTTTTTTTTCATTGCCTCACTTATCTCATCTCCAAGTTGGAACTAAAAAAATGCTTAGATTATCCACCATTGTGAGGTTGTTTGGAGGAAAGCATTTCGCAAACCTTAAAGCAACAGAAGAATACAAGTTGAGACTATTTCCCATCGGATCCTCACAAGAGGATCTCCTAAGAGCAACTGGGAAGGAAATCTATCTTCATTCTATAGATGAGGTTCAAGATGATATGCCTTGTCCAAGGTCACAGACTAAGCCAGAACTGAGCTCACCAAACAATTATTAAGCACCTCCTATGGACAAAAGGCACTGTTTCTCCATACTCACTGCTTCTACCAGCTGAAGGTTTGGGCCTTTGTACTCACTGTTGACTCAGTGGGGCTGGGTGTGTTGGGATGAGTGTATTCTCAAACTGGTAGAGCAATCCAGGGCCAGAGAGATCTGCTGGGTGGGCCTGCTTGAGGTCGAAGTGAGTCAGCCCTGAGAACAGGAATGAAGTCTGGGCGTCCTGTCCGAGGCTTTTGTGCATAGTGCCTTAGGCTTATTTTGGGGCCATCCATTGAGAGCCCCACCCTCCAAAAGCTCAGATCACATCCTAGCTGGCTCCAGGGACAGACATTAATCAAACCAGAACTGGGTCACCATCATCTCCGAGACAAGTTCAGTTTTCTTAATTCATTGGGGAAGGTCTTTCTAGCTCTGTTCTGAGTTTTTGGTGCATTGTTATGATCTGGGATTGTCCTTAGGTCCTTTGGACCATATACATATACATGCTGCCAACAGGAAGTATCATAGGCCTGAACTTGAAAAGATGTCTTTAGTGAAGAGCCCCAAGGTTCTATGTTTGTCTGTTCGATTTAACATTTTCATCTATGACTTCGATGAAGGCAAATTTTAATCTATAGAACACAGGGTCTATAGGTAGCTTTCAAGATGTCTGTGAACTTGCATGGGAGAAAAAAATGATATCTTTATTTTCCCTATTTCTAATTGAATTTCTAATTTATATTCCCAATTTCTAATTGAAAATTGGCATTGACTTCAATTATAGAATATAGGCAATAAAATACTATCCTTAGAAGGAGTCCATAGGCTTCACCAGGCTACCAAAGGGGTTCATTAAACCAAAGAAATGAACCCCAGGCATAGAGGTCATGCTCATCACATCTGCAGATGACTAAATCCTGGGAGAGATAGTTACCATGGATGACAAGAGTCAGGATGGGAAATCTCAGAGATAAATTCCTGATCTGCTGGAAATCTGGGTCCCCTGTCTCTGAGCAACTAACGGTCCTAGAGCAGAGAGGTGAGAATTTTGAAACTTGGAATGAAACTGTATAAGGACAAATATAAAGTCCTATATCTGGGTTTGAAAAAATCTTGCCTTTTCCACTTCCATGATGTCTGATGTAGATATAGATAGAAGGCATCTGATGCTTTCTATCTACTCTTACAGCTGCCAGCCTAGTTCAGGCCCTCCTCATCTCTCACAAAGGCTATTGCAACAGCTTCTTAACTTGTCTCCTGACCTCAAGAACCTCCCCACTCCAGTTCATCCTGTTGTTCAGCCAGGTCCAACTCTTTGTGACCCCATTTGGGGTTTTCTTGGCAAAGATACTGGAGTGGTTTTCCATTTCCTTCTCCAGTCTTTTTTATAGATTAAGAAACTGAGGCAAACAGGGTGAAGTGACATGCCCAGGTTCACACAGCAATTAAGTCTCTGAGGCCCTATTTGAATTCAGGAAGATTAGTCTTCCTGATTTCAGGCCTGGTGCTCTATCTACTGTGCCACTTAGCTGCCTGGCCCATCCCACATCCTGCTACAGAAAGTAATTTTCCTTAAGCATGAATATGAACAGGTGATTCCTTTATTCAGTCAACTGTCTCTAGTATCAAAAAAAGTTCCTCTGTTTTGCTTTTAAAGTCTTTTACAACCTGGTCCCAACCTACCTGTGTAGCCTCGTTGGACGTTGCTCCCCTTCCAACACTTTATGATTCAGTCGAATTTGCCTTCTCTCTGTTCATCACACACATGAACCCTCTTCTTTTGTCTCCATGCCTTTGCACTGGCCATCCCTTATACCTGTAATGAGTCACCTTGTTATCTTTACCTCTTAGGAGATTCCTTCTTCCTTCAAGATGCAACTCAGCCATGACATGAAGTCTTTTCTTTCTGATTCACTTGCTAGCATGTGGGTCTGTCTGTGTACATAAAATACATAATCCCTATTTTACAGAGGGGTAAACTGAGTCTTGGAGAGGTCACAGGATCTTAGATTTAGCACTCTATACTATGTTTATTACATATATAATATATATTATGTATAACATATACCTATAAATATGCATGTACATATCATATATGTATCTTTGTCCCCTTATGGTCTTATCCACTAGAGTATAAGCTTCTTTCTAGTAGAGATTCTTTGTTTCTTTATACTTATAGTTGTAGCACCTAGCACAGCACCTGGCCTATAATAGTAATAACTATCATTTATATAATATTTCAAGGTTTTGCCAAGCATTTTATAAATGTCATCTTAATTATTCTCCTGGTTCTGCTCCCCAGATTCTGCATTGGTTCATATAAGTCTTCCCAGTTTTCTCTGAAACTGTACAATTTTTTTTTAATATTTAGAGACCATAATTTGTTTATCTCTTCCTCAGTCAATGGGTATCCCCTTAGGTTCTAGTTCTTTGCCACCACAAAAGAAGGGCTATACATGTAAACTATTTAAAGGGCTGCCATAACTATTTTGGTACATTTAGAGCGTTTTTCTCTTTCTTTGATCTCTTTGGGGGTATTGGCCTACTTGTGGCATCACTGGGTCAGAGGTTTAGTAACTTTGGGGGAATGGTTCCAAATAGCTTTTCTGAATCTGCCCATTATTCTTTACTGCTGGTGGCCCCATGTGCTTGGCTCAGACTAAAGGCACATTTAATGTTACCATCAACACCGGAGGGGAGAGGAAGCAGCCCTATGGGGTTCCTGTCAGTTATTGCAAGTGTTAAATGGAAATCCTAAACATCTTCTTACCTTCCTTTGAAAAAATAAAACACTGTGTTTTCTAAAATGGTACTGCATACAGGTGCAATTTTTTCTTCACCAAAGATATACTGAGTTGCATAATTTTATTTAGAATGAAAATGCTATTTTTCTCATCAGAAAAAACATGACTAAAATGATTCTACAAAATTTTAATAGTCACTGTTCACTGTTGCACTCACATCATGGATGAAATCAGTATATAACTTCTGACTTGCAGTTCTATGCACCCCATCTTGGGATCTAAAAATTCAACCAAATCAAGATTTGCTGGTGATCTGAGTCAAACTATCAGCTTGGATTTAAGGGCATAGGGTTTGTTTGTTTATTGGGGGAGAAGAGGGATTGGATAAGTGGAGACTGAGGGAGCCAGTCTGGAGGTAGACATAGGGACTGCTGTCAAGGAGAGGAACCTACTTAAGCAGAGCTGGCAGAGGCCACATGTCCAGCCTGATCATAGACTGGGGACAGAAATCCTTAAACACTCCATATTCTTTCCCCACAGCGGCCATTGCTCCAAAGGACAAGCTCTTCTATGGTTTCCTGACACCTTGGCTGGGTGAGTAGAGTGCAGATTTAGGCCTCTGACTCAGGAGAAGGAGATTAAGCAGGGTGGTGGGACAATAATGGGTTTTAGGGGAGGGACTAGTATGTTGACATGTTCCTGACTCAAGATGGTGGCGGGTGACCCTTAGGGGCACTGAATTGATTGACTCTGCTCTGTTTCCATTACTTTCTCTCTTATCAGGGGATGGGCTGCTGCTGAGTAAAGGAGATAAATGGAGCCGGCACCGGCGCCTACTGACTCCAGCTTTTCACTTTGATATCCTTAAGCCCTACATGAAAATCTATAACCAATGCACAGACATCATGCATGTGAGTCTTCTTCCTGCTCCCTGGGAACAATGGAGTGTTGGATTTGAAGCTGAGGACCTGCGCTTGAATGTTGGCTTTGCCTCTTCTTCTTCTTCTTCTTTTTTTTTTTTAAAGCAATTGGGGTTAAGTAACTTGCTCAAGGTTACATGGCTAGTCATTATTTATGTGTGGGTGCTCATTTTCTGAGGCCGGATTTGATCTCGGGTCATCCCAACTCCGAGGCCAGCGCTCTTACTCACTGCGCCACCTAGCCGCCCCTTTAGGGCAATTAGGGTTAAGTAACTTGCCCAAGGTCACACGGCTAGGTTTTTGTTTGTGTGGGTTAAGTTGTCTGAGGCCAGATCCGAACTCAGGTCCATCTGACTCCAGGGCCGGCGCTCTACTCACTGCGCCACCTAGATGCCCCATGCTTTGCCTCTTCTACCTGTGAAACTTTGGGTAGTCACTTCTCATCTCTGGGACTCAGTTTCCTACTCTGTAAAAAGGGGGGCGTTAGGGGCGGCTAGGTGGCGCAGTGAGTAAGAGCGCCGGCCTCGGAGTTGGGATGACCCGAGATCGAATCCGGCCTCAGAAAATGAGCACCCACACACAAATAATGACTAGCCGTGTAACCTTGAGCAAGTTACTTAACCCCAATTGCTTAAAAAAAAAAAAAAAAAAGGGGGGGGGGCGTTGAACCTGACGATTTCTTTTTAAGTTCCTTCCCGGTTCTAATTCTATGATTTTGTGATTCCCCTCCTTCAGATCTGTTCTTTCTGCCCTCTCTAGTACCATCCCCTTCATTTTTTTAGGTCTCAGTGGATACTGCCATGTTTTGGCTTGCTGCCACTGGGCTTGGGCACTGCTGTTGGCAGGAGGCATTCCATCCCTTACTGATGATACTGCCTTTCTCTTGGACAGGCCAAGTGGAATCGTCGGGCTGCTGGGGCCATGGTCTCCCTGGACATGTTTGAGCACGTCAGCCTCATGACCTTGGACAGTTTGCAGAAATGTGTCTTCAGTTATAACAGTGACTGCCAGGAGTGAGTAGTTAGTCTGCTTCTGGTCTGGGCTGTCCCAGGGGGCCTTGATGATTGGCAATGAAGACTGGTGGGGAGAAGGAAACCATCAGCAGCCTGAAGCTTACTCTACCTCTTTAGGGATCCCCTTGAATGTGAGTGCAGGATTGCTCTTTCCAGCCTTACATCTCCCCCCACCCCCCCTAGGCCCTGCAAGGAAGCATTATATATGATTCTAGAGGAGGAAGGGATCTTAGACATCATCTAGTCCAACTCCTCCCTACTGGTCCCTCCCAGCTCTGACATCCTGTGTTCTAAGGGCCCTCCCAGCTCTGACATTCTGGGTTCTAAGGGCCCTCCCAGCTCTGACATTCTATGTTCTAAGGATTCTCCCAGCTCTGACATTCTATATTCCATGGTTCTAATTCCAGGTTAGAATAGGTTTAGGGCAGAATGACGAGGCTGGGAGAGCTTAGCTCATTTTGTCCCTCATACTGGAGGCCTTGTGTTTCCTCTGCCCTGCAGGAAGATGAGTGACTACATCACGGCCATTATTGAGCTGAGTGCCCTGGTAGTGAAGCGCCAGTACCGTATCCACCACCATCTGGACTTCATCTACTACCGGACAGTGGATGGGCGGCGCTTTAAGGAGGCTTGTGACACCGTGCACCACTTCACTACCGAGGTGATCCAGGAAAGGCGACAGGCCCTAAATAAGCAGGGGGCAGAGGCCTGGATCAAGTCCAAGCAGGGCAAGACCTTGGACTTCATTGATGTGCTGTTGCTGGCCAAGGTAACCAAGGGAGGGCCTAGAGCCATGATCAAAGCCTGACTTTGACTTGATGTCATTTCTCTGAATCATCCCTCACTCATCATCCCCTAGCAAGTCCTCTTTCTTCTTTCTCTCCTCCCTGAATGCCTCTTCCCCCTTTCCCTTCTTTTCTCTTTCCTTCTATTTTTCTTCTGCCTTTCCTCCTCATTCCTCTTCCCTTCCCCCCTTCCTCTTCTCCTCTTTCTTCTTGCTCTCCTTCCATGCTACTTCTCCTTCCCTTTTATTTTTGTCCTATGTGTGTGCACTTTGTTTCCCATTAGAATCTAATCTGCTTGAAGTCAAGGGCTATTTTGACCTTGTCTTTACTCACAGCCTGACACACAGTTCTGAACTATTTCTTGTGGATTGATTCCTACCTTTCCTTCCTTCTCTGCTGTTCCTTAACTCCACTTTGGGTAGCAGTGCCCTCTAGCGTCCTCCCTTCCCTGGGAGTCTGGAGGGTGGTTCTGCAGGGCAGACCAAGTGTCTGCTCCTGGAATGGCCTTTGCCTCTACTGGGCAGAGGTGGGGCCAATCATTCACAACTGGTACCCCTTCTAGGATGAAGATGGGAAGCAGCTGTCAGATGAGGACATCCGAGCAGAAGCAGACACCTTCATGTTTGAGGGTGAGGACCCCGGGAGGAGAGTGGAATAGAACCCAATTGAGAGGGAAACTAGAAGATGTGTTCCAACAGAGTTCCTTGGTCAGAGGGCTGGGCAGATCTCAGACCAGTGTTTGAGGCCAGACAGAATCATTTTGAGCCTAAGGTTGGAAGATAGTGAGGCCTCCTGCTCAGGACAGTTTAGCTAAGAATTCAGGGGGTTCTATTTAGGGTATTCTAAGGGCTTTCTGGGCCAGCCTCTGGCCTCATTTAAATTGTCTCTAGTTTTTCCCTAACACTACTTGGTGTGTAAAGTACTTTTTTTCCAGGATGTCTAAACCTTTCCACATTACAGATCCTAATAGCTATCCCATTTAAGGTTTATAGTGTACTTTGGACTCTGAGAGGCAGTGTGGTTCAGTAGATAGCATACTGGACTTGGAGCCAGGAAGAGCCTGGTGGGTTCTAATCTGACCACAGATACTTCTTACCTGTTCAGCCTTGGGTAAATCTGAGCCTAATTTCTTCATCTTCTCCAATTATAGCACCTGTCTCTCACAGTGGCTGTGAGGATCAAATAAGCTTGTAAGAATGCTTTGCAAAGTTTCCCAGAGCAGGACTATATAGACGTGAACTGTTACAGTGATGTTTTTTTTTACAACAGCTCCTTTGGGTCTGGTAGCAAGATTGTTCTCCCCATTTTACAGATGAGGAAACTGAGACTGAGAGGTTCAAAGAGATGATCCTGTCATCCTATGACTTGCCGAAGGCCGACTGGCTGGTAGGCATCAGTGCCCAGGTTCAAACCTAATGTGGCTATTCCCATTATACTTCTCTTACTGGGACTCTCATGGATCCCTATCCATTTCACTGGGGTTGTATCTTAGGCCGAGTGCAACTTGCCCGTAGGGACATAGCCAGCTAGTGGTGAGGAGGAGAGAAAAGGAGCATAGGAGGGAAAGGGAAGGGAGGAATGAGAGGCAGGGAGGGAGGAGAGAAGAAGAAAGGACTTTCTTAGGGGTGATGAGGGAGGGCTGCTACAGAGAAGCAGCATGAAGTCACAGTCATTCTTGGACCATGACTCAAGGCTTGGCCTTGTTTTCTAACTGGGTAGCTGCGTGCTCTTGTTACTGCTGTTGGATTAGGTAACTAATGGTGTCAGCCTCTTTTCATTCACTCTTACAGGAGAAAGGGTATACAGGAAGCAAAGTGGATAGTGCACAGGGGTTTTAAGGCTGTGTCTCACCTACTCTTCTGGAGGCCCTGCTGATAGATATGGCCACCACTGGTATTCATGGAGAAGGGCTAGAGATGTCCATTTTCACATGACCTTGTTCTTCCTTTTCTCTTCTCCCCTCCCTTCTCAACTCCCACAGGACATGACACCACATCCAGTGGCCTCTCTTGGGTGTTATTTAACTTGGCCCGACATCCTGAATACCAGGAGAAGTGCCGGGAGGAGATACAGGAAATTATGAAAGGGAGGGAGACAGAGGAGATTGAGTGGTGAGTGCCAGATGCGTCCCTGGGCCTGACACACCCCTCAGGAAGGGATCTCACTGGGGAGGCCCTACGTGACTATAGACTTCCCAGCCGCACAAGCAGTGGAATGGAAAGTCATTTCTAATGTTGCCTCTGGCATCCCTCCTGGACTTTCCCTTTGGTGTTGGGGGGTGGGGGAAGGCGAGGTGGGACACCAGTCAGCCTGGGAGGGAAGACAAGTTGTTTGACAATAGTCACTGAAAGGAAGGAGTGGGTGGGCCAAGGTCGTCTGAGCTCCGAGGGTTGAGGAGGAAGAGTGGTGGAACTGAGCGTTAGGGTGAGGCTGGATGAGTTTAGATTCCTAGGGAAATGAAGACCTTGAGTGGGAAAATGTGACTCTGGGGCTGGAGTCAGCTTTCTCTTATATCCAGTACAGCAATGGTGTGATGAGGAGAGAGAGGAAGGGAGACTGAGGCACTGTGGGGTGGGGGTAGGGAGCCACAGGTGCCTATCAGAGCTATTAAAGCTGGAATAGACCCCAGAAATGGAGACACTGTTGTCACACCTTGAGTCAGTGGCAGAGCTGGTCCTGGGGTCCCTAATGCTCAACTGGGGGAACTTGAGGCCAAAGGTCACAAGTGTGGCTTCTCCCCAGGGATGATCTGGCCCAGATGCCCTTCATCACCATGTGCATCAAGGAGAGCCTTCGAATCTTCCCTCCTGTCACCCTCATTTCACGACGCTGCACTGAGGACATCAAGCTGCCTGATGGGCGCGTCATCCCCAAAGGTACCAACCTGAGCCCTGGGAAGGAGACTCCTCAGGGACCTTGTTCAAGTCAGGCTTTTGTGCTCAGTCAGGCCCAAGAACTGGATGGGGAGCCTAGTATTATGTAGACTTTATGGTACGCTGTGGGGAGGTGAGCCAGACACACAGGAAATAGGTAAAGAAGCATTCATGGCTAGATGGAATAAATGCCAAAATGAACTTTGGATAATGGGTACCATTTGGAGTTTTATTTAATCCAACAAACATTTTTGAAGTGCCTACTATGTGTAGAAAAAATTAAGAAAGACACTGTTCAAATTCTAATGGGGCTTACAGTTTAGTAAGGGATAAGACCCACAAACATAAACCATAATAAACAATATTATATAAGGACCCTAGGGAGTTCTAAAACAAAGTGCCATGTAAAGTCCGAGGGAGAAGTTTGTTGACATTTGGAGAGAAGGGAATCAGGGAAGATTGCCTGGAGGAGATGACATTTGAGTGGGGCTTTGAAGGAATGATAGAATGGGTAAAAGAGAGGAAGGTAGGGGCATTCTAGGATTAGGAGAACTTAAGCAAAGGCACAGAGGTAGGAGAGTATGGAATGGGATGGAGTTGATCAGTTTGACTCAAGAATAAAGTGTTTGGAGGTGAGTAACAGGAAAAAAAGGATGCAAAGGTTAGGGGGCACCTGGCTCTGGAAGCCTTGAATGGCAGACAGAGGAGTCTTAACTATCACCAAGTGGTAATAGGGAGCTACTAGGGATTTGGAGCAGAAGAGAGTCACAGCTAGAGTTCTTTGTAAGGAAATTTATTCTGGCAGTGGCATGAAGGAGGGGTTGAAGGGAGAGTATTTGACTACTTTATAAAAAAGCTAATAATGGGGATGAGTAGATGGACTAAGGTTATCAAAGCCCAGAGGGTTGGTAAAGAAAAGGTATAAAAGTCATATGTGAGATTGATCAAGCTTAGATTCCCACCGGAGGACTTGAGTGGAATAAATATGGCCTTGGGTCTGCCCAAGTGGGTGTGGGAGGCCTATGGAGGATTAGGGGGTGGAGAAGAAGGCCATAGAGAGACTCTTGAGAAACACTCACTTTGAGGAGTTGAGAAGACAAAGGAGAAAGAGAAGGAATTAGAGAGGTGTGAGGAGAAACAAGAGTGTCAAAGGTCAAGGAAGATGAGGTGAGGCCTAAAACAAGAGCACTGGATGCAGTGATTAGGAGGTTACTGGGGAACTTGGTTGGTTTCAGTAGAGTGAAGAGGGAAAGAGCAGAAGTCCTATGATGAGACAAGGCTAGGGCTTTGGATGGTGAAGAGCAGGGAAGACACCCTGGGCAAGAGCCATAGTGTGGTTAGAAATGGAAAGGAGGATGGCATGGACAGGAGTTAATGAGATCAGGCTGCCTAGTGCAGAGGGTCAAGTGGTGGGAGATATCCATGGGGAGGCATTGTAGAACCATATCATAGAAGGTCCTGATACAAGACTGGAGTCTGTACCTTCTGTGACAGGCAATGGGGAGTCATTAAAGATTTTGGAGCAAGGGAGTAATGAGAAGTTATTTCAGGAAGATGCATTGGATTGCCTGTTTAGACAGATTGGAGGGAGCCAGAATAGAATCATGCTGGGAGACTATTGTAGCATCTTGGGTATGACTAGGACAGGGGCTATGAGGATGGAGAAGAAAGGATGGATATAAGGGACATTTTGAAGGGATAATCAGCAGGACCTGAGTTGGAATCCCAGCTCTACCACTTGCTGTCTGTGTGACCTTGGGCAAGGTAATTTTTCTTTGGGCATCAGTTTCCTCATCTGTCAGATGAGGAGTTGGATTAGATGACCTCTAAGTTCCCTTCTGATTTGATATCCTAGGAAATGAAAAAGCTGAGATTATGGGGAGAGGGCCTGTGTCAATTCAACAGCTATTTATTGCATACCTGTCCTATAAAAAAGCCTATGCTTGTCCTTGGGAGATACCAAGATGAAAAATAACAGGAGTACCTGCCCTCAAGGATTTTATAGTCTAATATGTGGGATACTCAGATAAGTGTGGCTCTGTGATCTATCCATTGAGAAACCTGGGAGAAGAGTAAAATTCACAAAATGCTGTAGGGGGAAGGGACCTTAAAAGTCATCTTATCCACTGCCCTACATTTTATAAATGAAGAAATTGAGACACAGAAAGGGGAAGTGATTTTTTTCAAAGCCATATGTTATTATCAGAGCAAGGACTGATCGACTGAATGAATGAGCCTCCTGACTTAGAATTCATGAGTTTGGAGGAACTGAATGAGGCCTTTGGTCTCATTAGTTGTTGTTCAGTCATGTCTGACTTTCATTTTGGGGTTTTCTTGGCAAAGATATTGTAATGGTCTGCCATTTCCTCCTCCAGTTCATTTTCCAGGTAAGAAAACTGAGGCAAACAGGGTTAGGTGACCTGCCCAGGGTTGCACAGCTAGTAAGTGTCTGAGGCCAGATTTGAAGTCAGGAAGATGAGTCCTTCTGATTTGGTGAGGATATGGGCAGAATAGAGAAACAGGCCGTTGAGAAATTTGTTCTTGCCTGGGGGATGAGGAGGAATCTGGGAAAGCTTCATTGAGAAGGTGGTGCCTAAACTGAGTCTTGAAGGAAAAGAAGGATTTCAAGAGTTAGAAGAGGAGGAAGCTGGCATTCTGAGCACATTCTGGGCACAAATTTAGAACTGAAAGTGACCTTAGGTATCATCTAGTCCACCCCCCTCCTCTTATAGATGAGGAAGGGGAGGCTTTGAGAGGTTGGGTAGCTTGTCCAAGCTCACGTAGGAAATCATTGGCAAAGCCAGGATTCAAACTCAAGTCCCTGTTCTCATTTTTGTCTCTGATGAAGAGATGGTTCTTTCTGTCAAGGAGACTCTCTCTACTAGAGGCCTTGATGCTCTCTCTTCTCCTCAGGGGGTTTGCTCCTTAGTCGTCTCCCCCTGTTTCTCCTTTCTAATCTTGAAGTTTTCCCTGTATAATGATTTATTTTCTTAATGCCTTAAGCATACTTAGGCCTCCTTCATGCATAAGTCTTCAAGGACCTGGTCATCCCCTCAAGCTCTCATCCCATATCTCTCCTCTCATTCACAACAAAGACTAGAATAAGATTTCTACACTTCTTGGTCCCCACCCTCCCCCCTCACTCATTTCTCATCCTCTTGTAATGTTTTCTGACTCCATTACTCAGTTAGAACTACTCTTTTCAAGGTTCATGGCATCTTTTAATCACCAGATCCAATGATCATTTTTGTTATCCCTCATGACCTTTGCACAAGTTGATGTTCTTGATATCGAAACACCGTAGATTTCAGTGATACTGCTTTCTCATGGTTCTTCTCCCTGTCTTACTGTCTGTTCCTTTTTATCTTCTTTGCTGGATCCATACCCAGTTTCCTAACCTTGGGAAGAAACCAAGGGTTCTCTCCTAGACCCTTTTTGCCTTCCTTTCCATACCCTCTCTCTTGGTAATCTCTTCATCTGTCATGGGTTCAACCTTAGCTTAAAGGGTCTTCCATTGCATCCTGAACCATATCCAGTAATCTTGATGAATATCTGGCCACTGGACCCAGATGGATCTGGAGTGGAAAGTGAAACTGGTGACCTTGCACAGCCTTCCCTCCTTCAAACCAAAGCCAACTGCAAATCATGTCATCACCTCCCTGATATCATGGTCCTCTTCAAGGACAAAGGCCAAACACATGGGTTTGTGTGTGTAGATGGCTCCCCCATAGACTAAGTTCCCTCCCTGGTCACCAACTGCTTGCTTGATTTCCTCACTGTCAAATCTGATGGCCTTACTTAGTTATCCTATCTGCTGCATGTAACACAGTTGGTCAGCTGTGTCCTGGAGACTGTGTCCTTTCTGGGTTTTTGTGGCCCTGCTCTTTCCTGGTTCTCTTCCTCTCTGTGTAACCGCTCTTTCTTACTCTCCTTTTCTGGGTTATCTACATATTATACCCACTAATTGTGAGTACTGCCCAGGGCTCTTCCTGCACCTTCTCCAGAGGCAGCTAGGTAGCTGAGTGGATAGAGCACTGGGCCTGGAATCAGGAAGATCTGAGTTCAAATCTGACCTTACTTAACCTGTTGATTGCTTTGGTTTCCTCAACTGTAAAATAGGCATAATAATTGTACCTATCTCCCAGGGTTGCTCTGAGGATTTAGTGAGGTAATTAGTAGGTACTTACTTAAAGTCTTGTTGCCTTTCTTCTTTTCTCTATACAGTCTTTCACTTGGTGATCTTATCAGACTTCATGGGTTTATTATAATTTCTATGCAGATGATAGACCTATATATTTAGGATCTCTCTTTCCTCTGAGCTTCATCTCTGCATTGCTAATGGCCTATTGGGTATTTCAGGTTGGATGCTCTGTAGATATCTCAAATTTGGCATATCCAAAATAAAACTCATTACCTTTCCTCCCAAACCCTCCTCTCCTCCCAACTTTCCTATTTCTGTCCAAGGTATCATCATCCTTCGAATCCACTAGGTTCATAATCTCAGTGTTAATCCCAGACTCCCCATTCTCCCTCACTCCATATACCTACATAGTTGTTAAATCTTGTCATTTCCATCTTCATAACATTTCTCATATCTGATCCCTTCTCTCTTCTCACACAGCTGTTGTTACCTTAGTTCTGACTTTTGTCACCTCTGGCCTAGATGATTGCAATAGCTTCCCACTGACCTTTCTGCTTCATCTTTCCTCAGTCCAGTCCATCTTCCACACTGTACCAAAATGATTTTCCTTAAGCACAGATCTGGCCATGTTTCCACCTATTCAATCAACTCCAGTGGTTCCCTATTGCTAGTAGAAGTAGGGGCAATATAAAAATATAAACTCATCTGTTTAGCTTTTAAAGTCCTACACTATCTTTGCACATTACTCCCTCTTGTCTGCTCTTCAGTCTAACCATACTAGCTTCTCTGTGTTCCTCTCTTACAACACCCCATCTGCCCTCTCCCTGCCTTTGTAGCGTCTTTCTCTCAATCCTGGAATATCTCTCCTAGTCACCTCTGACTCATAAAATCCCTCCCTTCCTTTTACACGAAGCCTTTTCTGAGCCTTCCAGTTGCTTTGCCTTTTTTTTTTCAGTTGCTTTTTGCCTTCCCTCCAAAATTCCCTATAATTTATTACTGTTTCTTCTGCTTATATTTAAGTGGTCCCTTATTGCCTATAGAATACAATATAAACTCTTCTGTTTGTTGGTTAAAACCTTGAGCAACCTGACCCCAGCCTGTAGCTCTAGACATTTCACATACATTCTGTATTCCAGATGAATGGTCTACTGAATGTTCCCCCACTCAGCATTCCCCCTCCTGCCTTTGTGCCCCTGCAGAGGCTATTTCTTGAATCCAGAATGCACTCCTTGCTTCCTTTGAGACTTGGTTCATGCACCATCTTACTTTCTTCTGAGAAGGCTTTCTTGATTACCCTCAGCTGCCAATGCTCCTTTCTCAAATGACTTGCTTCTTCTGCTTATTTGTTTGTATTTCCCTAGTCAAGCATAAACTTCTGGAAAGCATCAACTGTTCTGTTTCTCATTTGTTTTCCTATTCCCTAGCACCCAGGACAGATCTTTGCACACAGTAGGTACACAAATGCTTGTTTAAAATGCTTTATTTATATGCTTTATGATATTATGTTGTATATAATATCATATTCATAAATTTCAAATAATATCCTTCTCCCTTCCCCTCTATATATAGGCATCCCTATACCATTTTTTTTTTTTTTTGCTTTTTGGAGGGGGAAGGCAGGGCAATTGGGGTTAAGTGACTTGCCCAAGGTCACAAAGCTAGTAAGTTTAAGTGTCTGAGGCAGGATTTGAACTCAGGTTCTCCTGTCTCCAAGGCTGGTGCTTTATTCACTGTGCCACCTAGCCGCCTCCTTCCCTATACCTATGCAGAGAGCTTCTTCACTCTTGACCTTTATACAAAGAATAAAAATAAGATGGGGTTGGTGGTGGTGGAGGAGAGTAATTCGATAAAAACCGGCCAACATATCAGTTGTCTGATGTTATATGCAGTGTTCTAAACCTATGGCTCCTGACCTCGGCAAAAATGGGAAGGCGTGTTTTCTCAACTCTTCTTTGGAGCCACATGCAGTCTTTATAATTGAACAGTGTTTAGTTGCTGACTTTTATTGTTACTGTTGCTGTTTTGTTGTTCTTTCCACTTACATTTGTAAGTCATTGTAGTCACTGTATCTTGTTTTTCTGGTTCTGTTCGTATCACTTTATGTCAGTTCACAGGAATCTTCCGTGCTTCTCTTAATTCTTCATATCATTCATTAAGGAATAATAACATTCATTATAATAATGGAATAACGTTCCATTACATTCATGTAATACCATACTTTGTTTAGGTATTCCCCAAATGAAGAGTATCTACCTTGTTTCTAGTTCTTTGCTACCCCCAAAAGTGCTGCTATAAATATTTGAGCATACATATACATAAAATATATGTATACATAGATATATATGTACCTATATATCTCTATATGTAGTCTTTCTATCATTGACTTCCCCCCTCTCCATTCATAAATGTCTGTTAAATTGAACTAAAATGAATTCTTTGATTCCACTGTCCTCTTTACCCTACCCCCCATAAAACACTTTCCACTGTTCCAGGTTGATTTTTTAATTCTCCCCACTGTGGGGAGCACCATTCTGTGGGGCAGCCTCATTGAACCCAATGAGGAACTGCTTCTTGGAAATTTCCCTGTCCCTTTTCCCTTCATTCCCTCTGAATGACTCTAACCTCTTTCCATCTAGGGACTATTTGCCTGGTCAGCATCTATGGGACCCACCACAACCCTTCTGTTTGGCCTGATTCCAAGGTAAAGAAACGATGTGTTCTCTGTGCTTGGCTCCTTTCCTTTCCCATAGGAGCTAGGAAGTCCTGACTGCCCTACCTGCCCTGGGGAGTTGCCCTTGGAACATGGAACTGAAGACCAGGTCATTTGTGGTTGGGCCTTCTGGGCTGCAGCCCAGTTAGATTAGAGCTGGCTCCCAGTGAGCCTGGAGCTGCCTCCTGACCTACTTATTCTTCAACCCATAGCATCCTCTCTTTCTCTCCAGTCCTACCAAATAAGACTTACCAGGCAATTGGTTGGCCTCTTACTTGAATGACCACTAAAGATTAACCAACAAAGTTCCTAGGCCTCTGCTAGAACATCCCTTAGCCAGGTCTCTCTGGACACTGAGGGAGGGCCCTGAGGTGGTGCCTCATTTAACCAGCATTGGCTATGACTCCCTCCAGGTATTCAACCCTTACCGCTTTGACCCTGAGAATCCCCAGCAGAGGTCACCCCTGGCCTACATTCCATTCTCAGCTGGACCCAGGTAACCTTCTTACCTCTTGCCTTTCTATCTCTAACCTTGGTTCTTGTAGCTCCTTTTTTTCTAGAAACTCCAAGATATCCTAAGAGTCCACATTGCCAAGGCTGAGTCTGAGAGATAGGCAGCTGTGTTCTCTAGGAGGGTCTTCAACCAGTTCGTAACATTCCTAGAATGCACATAGAAAATTCATGGACATCTCTGCAGAGCCTGAGGTCCAAGCTGACCTATAGCTCAGGGAATGACCCAGATTGCTTTTTTCAGGGTGTAGGGCTGGGTGTATACTCTTCACTCTCCCTCCCTTCTTCCTTTAAGCAGTGCCTATGGCCTCCCCCCTTCCTCTACTGTCCTCTCTTTCCTTCAGCATCTGGGGTTGGGTGTATTCTAGTCAACCTCTCCCCATCTCCTTTCTTTTTCTGAGTCTAGAACTGAGAGTGTTGCTCTATTCTGCCCCCTTACTTACCCTCCCCCACATCCTCTAGTAGAGCTCAGAGTGGGGGTCATGACTTATATTCTGTGACCTTTCCTCGGACAGAAATTGCATTGGTCAGAGCTTTGCCATGTCTGAGATGAAGGTGGTTGTGGCCTTGACTTTACTTCGGTTCCGGCTCACGGTGGACAAGACCAAGAAGGTGCGTCGGAAGCCTGAGCTGATCCTCCGGACAGAGAGTGGGATTTGGCTAAATGTGGAACCATTGTCTTCCCAGACTACAGCAACTCCTGTGACTCAGCCCCAGCAATGAGCCCGATTCAGGGTGGAGACTGGAGGGAGTGGGAAACAGAATGGGGAGATGGCCAGAAGTCCTGAGGTCTGGAGCTGTGTGAACCCCTCCCTTTCCCTACTATTTCTCTCTCCTTGTGCTAGGGGTTGAGACCTGGTGACCTGGGGTTGGGATCACCATCACCCTTGGATACCCAAGGGTATCTTCCGTTGCCCTCCCTCTTGAGAGAACAGCCTTAGGGGTTGTTAGGAGTGGGGACTAGGGAGGGGGCAGCAGCTTCCAGCCACTCTCTGCTTTGTATGGGGCCATCCCATCCCCTCCTGGCTGCTGGGCTTGCTCTCTGGAAGCTAACTGGACTTCCTCAGCTGTAGGATAATTTGCTCTTTTTATTTTCATCTTATTTTTTAAGACAAAAGAGAAAAAAAAGAAAGAGAAAAGAAAATCAAAGGCCCTCATCTTGAATGCAGTTTTTCAGATCTGCCTGTACATTTCTGAAATTATGTGATTTTGTTTAATAAAACCAGTAGGATGTCAGGATCTATCTACTCTGTTTCTGCTCCCTCTGACGTTGGCAGTTGGTAAAGCAAGGGGGCCAGGCACACATCTGGACCCCCTGCTACTGGGAAGGCTTAGGGTCATGGACCTCCGGAGCTCAGGAGCTCTGAATCAATCAGGCTCAGTCTGCTTGGGAGTCACAAGAAAGTTTGGCAAAGGTAAGGTGATCCCCTGTGAAGTGAGGCACCACTAGTTTGCCTAAATAGCGGCAAATAAACCTGTCAGAAAAAGGGCAGGTCAAAACTCCTGTGCAGATCAAAGAGGGACAGCATCCTTGTGAAACAACTTTACTTCTAGCCTGGGCAAGAGAGGGAGGCCAAGCCTGAAAGAAAAAGAAAGAAGGAAAGAAAGAAAAAAGAAAGGGAGGAAGAAAGAAAAAGAAAGAAGGAAGGAAAGAAAAAAGAAAGGGAGGAAGAAAGAAGGAAAGGAAGAAGAAAAAAGGAAAAGGAAAATGAAAATTGAGGAGTGGCAGGGAGTGGGGTGGGGGGGAAAGAAGAAACCTTTGAATCAGATTCAATAGATAAGATATGGCATCTCATGATATGTAGAGAATGAAGAAATATATATGACTGATTAATTTCTCAACAGATAAGCAGGAAAAGGATATGAACAGAGTTTTCAAAAGCAGAAATGTAAACTATCCACAACCATATCAAAGATTGCTTCAGATCCTTAATAATAAAAGAAATGCAAATCACAATAACTCTGAGGTTTCAGTTCACACCCAGAAAATTGGGAAAGATGCCAAAAGACAAAGGCTAAGTAATGCGTAGTAGGTAGAGAGCCATGACTTCAGTCACTCCCTGGGTTACTCTAGCTTCCCAAGGAGGATATTGGCGAGGCTGGTTGGGGGAGGGGGTGCACAGAGGTATAAAAGCCCCAACACTGACCTAATTCAATCCACAAAGCCTTCCTTTGTATGTCCAAGGCCCAGTTCCAGGCCCTCAGAAGAAGAGACAAAAAGGAAAGTTCCCCATTGGCAAGCTTACTTTCTCATAGGAAGATGTAACATGTAGGCAATAAAGTAAATGCCAGATAATTTGAGGAGGAAGAGAGGACTAGACAAACTGGGGTGATCAGGAAAGCCTACTTATGAGAGGTGAGCCCTGAGCAACACTTTGAAAGTACTGAAGAAGGTAAGGAGGGAGGGAGTTGCAGGCACAAGGGATAGCTTTTGCAAAGCTTGGGAGATGAGAGCTGGAATGCTGAATTGGGGAACAGTCATTTGGCTGGAATGTGGAGTATGTGAAGGGGAGTAATGTGAGCTATCTGGAAATACAGACCGGAGACAGATTGTACTGGACTTTAAATGCCAAAACACAAGAGTTTCTATTTTATTCTAGAGGCCATTGGGAGACATTGAAAATTCTTGAGCAGGGTCCTGATATGGTCACAACTGTGCTTTTGGTTACAGCAAAAAAGTATCGCTATCTATGTTTTTGTAAATACGAGTACTTTCCCTCTTTCTTTTCTCTCTTTGGGGGTATAGGCCTGGTAGTGGTATGGCTGGGTCAATAGGTACACATTTTGGTGACTTTTGGGGTATAGTTCTATTTTTTTTTAACAGAATGGCTGGACCAAGAACTATGTTCAAATGTACCTCACACACTTATTAATTGTGATACCAGACAAGTAATTTCTATGTCTCAGTTTCCTCATTTGTAAAAGTGAGGGGGTTGGACTCAGCGGTTTCTAAAATTCCTTCTGGCTCTAAGGCTCTAAGGTCACAGTCCTATGACCAATTCACAGGTTCACCAACAGTGCTCCAATGTACCCATCTCCTTACAACCCCTCCAATAATTTCATTTTTCATTTTTGTCATGCTTGCTGATATGATGGATTCGAGGTAGAACATCATGGTTGTTTGAATTATTAGTGATTAGGAACATTTTTAATGTGTCTATTGATACCTGGATTTCGTTCTTTGAGGAGGGGAGATTAGGATGATACCCATTTCACTGGGCATCTCACTTTCCAGGGTCCTTTGATGAAGGAGGGTAGGCTCAGGTTTTTCTCCAGTGCTTAGGAAGATCAAGTGAGGGCATCAGGGTGTATAAATAACTGGTGATGGCCCTTCCCTTCACATTCTACTGCTGTTTCATCCCAAGTGGATTGGGAATGGCATGATATGCAGTCAGGAGATCCCCTCCATTGAGACTCCAGTATTGGGCCATCTGTCTGACTCCAGGAGGGCTTCTGGATGGGAGAAGCCTGGTGTCTGAAGCGTTAGGAGACTAACTTGTCAGCAGATGGCAAATGTTTAGCACCGTGCCTGGTCCTTAATAAATATATGTGAAATCGAATTGAATGTAGGGCATCAAGAAGATCTGGGTGAAAATGGATTGTGGAGGTGCTTAAATACGGGACTGAGGAATCATTTAAATGTGTGATCACAGCAGCTCCCTTTCTATAATATTTTAACATTTACAAAGTGTTTTTATTCATCCCCACCTTGAGGCAGTGTACAAGAATCATCATGTCCCTTCCTCTACTTCTTCCGGTGAGCTGAAGTTCTCAGTGAACTTAAACGACTAACTCAAGGCTCGAGGAATTCTAGCTCTGAGGCTCGGGTCCTCCATATTCAGCCTGACCCAGGATAGAGGCCTCTCTCTCCTTGGTCTTCCTTTGGCCCTTTGAACTCAATGCTAAGGTAAATGTGGAATGGTTATGTATCCTGGCGCTCCCTCTGCTGGAATGTTTTAGGACGACAGACTAGAATCAGATTTGGAGTGGGAACGAACGTTAGGTCCACCTGGTCCAATTTCCTCCTTTTGCAGCTAAAGAAACAGAGGCCCGAGGCATAATATGGGTGGGAAGTGGCAGATTCAGGATTCCTACTTTTGATTGTCTCTTCTCCATCTAGTTTTTAATATATTCTTATTGACTGATTTTTTCCTTGTTGCCTTCAAACTTGCCCAAATCTTTCCCGTATTTAGAAAATCTTCACTTGCTCCTCAAGCTTATCCCGTATCTCTGCTTTCATTCACAGCCAAACTCCTAGAAAAAAAAAAAAACCACAACAAAAAACAAACAACCTTTCGATGCTTGTTGCCAGCATGTTTTCACCTTTTTTCTCACTCCTTGATTCCTTGCCTTTTTGTTTCCATTCCTATGACCCAAATGAAGCAGTTCGCTCCCCGGCAAACAGTGTCAAATTCAATACTTCTCCCCCGATCCCCTGTTCCTTCATAACCTCTGTGCAGCATTATCCACTACTGACCACCACTGCCTTCTAAACTCTCTCCCTTAACTAGGCCTTTCTGACATTGTTTATTATGCTTCTATTTCTACATTCCTGATCAGTGAATTTCGGCAAAGCATTTGAGGAAATCTCTTATGCTATTCTTGTGATCAAAAGGACCTAGTTGATGGAACAGGTGAATTTTGGACTGGCTGAATGACCAGTGATTAATATATGCAGGAACCCCTGAGCTCTAACCTCTCTGATGAGCTCCAGACCAGAATGATTAAGTGCCTGTTAGACATCTCCACAAACTCAATGGGAAAATATGGAGCTTACCAAAACTTACCTTCAAAATCTGCCCCTCCTCCTAATTTTCTCACTCCTGTTAATGACTCTACCATATTCCTTAGGATTCTATCTGGAAATCTTGGAAGCATTAACATTTAAAAAAAACTATTAATTTTTTTGGTTATATTTGAAGTTCCAAACTGTCTTCCTCCTCCCTCCCCTCTTTCCTCCACTAGAGAAGGCCACCATTTGACACTGATATATTGTGTAACACCACTGGGCCAGTTGTCTTATGTATTGCCTCTGGACTCTGATGACTCTAGAGGAGAGAGTGAGACTGATAAGTGATCACAGCTCTGACTCACTTAAATCCAATGCACTCTCAAGTAAAGACATCACCCTCCTGATGTCATTGGTTAACTCTGAGAACAAAGGATGAACAGCAAACAACAACAATAACAATGTGAAACCACACTGTATACTTCTACTTATCAGTTCTTTCTCTGGAGGTGAAGAGCATCTTCCTTCACGGTCCTTTGCTGTTGATTTGAGTATTTGTAATACTCAGAATCACTTAGTCATTCACAGCTATTCTTTGAACAATATTGCTGTTACTATATATCATGTTCTCTTGGTTCTGCTTATTTTACTCTTCATTATTTTATGTAAGTCTTTCCATATTTTTCTAAAATCAACCTGCTTATCATTTCTTATTACATAGTAGTGTTCCATCACAATCATGTACCATAACTTGTTTAGCCATTCCGCAATTGATGGGCATCCCCTCAATTTCCAGTTCTTTGCCTCCACAAAGAGAGCTGTTACGATTTTTTTTTTTTTTAGAATGTATGGGTTCTTTTCCTTAGTCACCTTGGGAAGCAGACCTAATAGTGGTCAAAGGGTAGACACAATTTTATAACTCTGGGCATGATTCCAGATTGTCCAAAATTGTTGGATCTGTTTACAGTTCCTTCAACAGTGTGTTAGGGTCCTAATTTTCCATGTCCTTTCCTATATTTGTCATTTTCCCCTTTTATCATTTTAGCCAATCTTATAGGTGAGATGATATCTCAAAGTTGTTTTAATTTGCATTTCTCTGATAATGATTTAGAGCATTTTTCATGACTATACATAGCTTTGATTTCTCCATCCAAAAACTTCCTTTGACCATTTATCAATTGGAGAATAACTCATATTCTTATAAATTAGACAAAATGATCTATATAGTTTGAGATATAAGACCTTTATCTGATAAATTGTTGCACAAATCCCCCCCATTTTCTGCTTTCCTTCTAATCTTGGTTACATTGGTTTTATTTGTACAACCCCTTTTAAAATTTAATGTAATTAAAATTATCCATTTTATTTCTCATAATGCTCTCTATCTCTTATTTATTCATAAATTCTTCTCTCCATAAATTTTGTAATATGTTCCATATTTTTCTAATTTCTTATGATCTCTCCCTTCATATCTAGATCATTTATCCCCTTTGATCTTATAAATGATGTAAATAGTGTCAGATATTGATTTATACCCAATTTCTGCCAGACTGCTTTCTAGTTTTTCTAATGGTTTTTCCAAATAATGAATTCTTATTCCAAAAGCTTAAATCTTTACATTTGTCAAACACAAGATTACAATAATCATTTGCTACTGTATATTGCTTGGAAGCATTTTTTCTTCTTCAATTTCCCCCTCAGGTCCCACAGAATCATAGAATTTCATAGCTGGTGATACATACAGTGATTAATGATTGATTGATATCTACCTTGAGGAAGGTTCTATCATATGATACCATATGTTTTAAACTTTAGATATGTTCTGCTTAACATTTTTTCACTTGGTTGAAAGGGCATGTGGTGTGTTTATTAAATTTTTGGATATGATTCTGTGAGGGATAGCTGTGAGGGATAGTTGAAGAACCAGACTGAGATTTCTGCCTTTCCCATCCCATAGGCTAGAATAATAGGCCAAATTTATTGTAATGAAATTTTTTAAGGATAAATGTCAAGTCCTTTATTTGGGTTAAAAAAGTCAACTGCATGGGGACAGCTAGGTGGTGCAGTGAATAGAGCACTAGCCCTGGAGTCAGGAGGACCTGAGTTCAAATCCAGCCTCAGACACTTAACACTTACTAGCCGTGTGACCTCGGGCAAGTCACTTAACCTCAATTGCCCTACATTCCCCCCTCCAAAAAATAAACAAACAAAAAACCAACTGCATGAGCACAGGATAGAGTATATATATGTATAGTATATGGCTATAGAAAACCTCTGGGTATTCATGATGCCCAGTATGAGTTGACAATATGTCATAGAAGCCAATATGAACTTAGGGTGAAATAGGATATGTATAGTTTCCAGAATAAAGTAGTTGATAGCAGCATTGAAAGAATAAGGAGTATTTGACCTGGAGAAAAGAAGATTAAGAAAAATACCTGATAATTATCTTGAAGTAATTGAATGCTCACATGTAATACAGGGATTAGGCTTGTTCTTGTCTCCAGAGTTTGGGTTTAGGAGTAATGACTGTGAGTTACCAAGAAGTGGTTAGAACTTGTTGTAAGTAAAAAAATTTTTTTTTGGCAATTAAAATTGTCCACAAGTGGAATGGGCTCCCTTGGGAGGTAGTGGGTTCATCCTCATTGGAGAACTTCCAGGGGGAGGTGGGGATGATTGCTTAGTAGGGCTTCAGCAGAGATTTCCATTCTGGGGAATTGAGGAGGTTGGTGAACTGGAAGGTCAGTGTGTTTGAGGGTCCATTAACATGATATTCAAGTGCCAAATTATGAGGGAGGGTTTGGGGTGAAAATGAAGATTAGGAGAACTTCTAGAGAAAGGGGAATATTTTGGGAGCTGGTAGGACCCCCTCTGGTAGGACCTTGAATGCTTGTGTGTGGGGTGGGGAGCAAGCTAAACACATATTCCTCCCTCCCTATACTACTGGTTCATCTCATCTGTTATAGCCTTACCTTTGTCCCAATTTGATATAGAGAAATTTTCACCTGCTGTTACCTCCAGTCTCCAGCCTCTTCTGAGGACTGTAATATATAGCCTAGAGAAGGCTATATAGACAGATGAAGTGAACTTTCAGGAAATGCTTACTTAGTAATGACAGTAGGCCGACGATCTAGAAGAGACCACGAGGAGCAAGGAATATGTATATCACTCCCCTTCTTGGGCAGTGGGGCCATGAATAAGGTAGACCTAGTAATGGAGAAGGTTCAGGGATGTAGTGTCTTGCAAAAGAGGGACAGGAGAAGCAGTCAGAGAGATAGGAGGATATCTATAAGAACACAGTGTCATGGAAGTCAAGGAAGGAGAGCTATAGAAGTCAATGTTTTGGCACATGCCCCTTTGTATGCCAAAACAGTGTGATTCCAAATAAACAAAACTTATTCTGTTAAGCACCAAAATTAAAAAAAAATAAAACAATAAAGTTAATAATAGCTATCATTTATATAACATTTGTTATGTACCTGGGCATCATGCTAAGTACATTATAATTTATAATCTCATTTGACCCTTACAACTATCCTGGGTGGTGGGTGCTTTATTTTATACTAGAGGAAAATGAGGTTAAGTGACTTTGCCAAAGGCACATAGCTAATAGTTGTATGAGTCAGGATTTGAACTCAAGTGTTACTGACTCCAGGTCCAGCCATTGTGTCACCTTGCTGTTATAACTATTTCTGGCCTACCTAAAGTTCATTACATATGATCAAGTAAAGTAGCAGAGTATTTTTTTTTAAAACATAACTCACCCAATCTACCAATCTCAAAATATATTAGATTTGTATCAACAAGAGGGTGGCTAGGTGGCGCAGTGAGAACACTGGCCTTGGAGTCAGGAGGACCTGAGTTCAAATCCTGCCTCAGACACTTAACACAAAAAAAACTAGCCATGTGACCTTGGGCAAGTCACTTAATCCCAACTGCCCTCCAAAATGCCAAAAAAAAAAAAAATTTGTATCAATGAGATAAAAATATAGATATATATAAAAAAGATTTAAAAAAGACTGCTCAGGGTAAACACTGGAGAGTTCCCATTTGCATGATAACCCATGTAAGTTCTGGGGCATTCTTATCCCAACAAGTTGTAGGGGAAAGGTCAAGGACCTTGAATGACTGTGTGGGAGGTGGGGAGCAAACCTAATATGTATTCCTCCCTCCTTCCACTACTGATTTGTCCCTTCTGTTATCCTTTACCTTTGTTCCAGTTTGATATCAAGTAATTTTCACCTCCAGTCTCCAACCTTTGTCCCCATTTTGTCCTCTTGATTTTTATGCCTATTCATCCTAGGTATTTTCACTGAAAGCTTAGGTATGAGGGTTGATCTATTATTGTTTTCTTACCCACTTGTTTCGAAATCACATTCTGGGAGTTGTTTGCTTATTTGGTAAATATTTGCTAATGTCTACTCTGTGTAAACCTCAGGACTGCAGAAGAGACAGAGATTAAAGAAACCTTAAGGTACCTGAGAAGGGGATCCAGATTTCTGGACAACAGCTCAAAATATGGGGTTGATAGATACCTGGCCAGATGCGGAGTCTACCTAACAAAAAAAGATCAGAATGTTTTTGCCAGGTGTCTTGCAGAACTAATCAGGGCATGAAACTAAAAGGATGAGGAAAGGAGATTTTCCATCTTTATCCCTCAAGTTAGATACTATAGAGAATAGTCATAAAATGGAAGAATAGCAGCTGAGACACCCATAGCTGAGACATTCATAGGAGACAAAATTCAAGAAAAGTGACATTAGGTAATAAGAAGAATTAGAGGTGCTACTCCTGGGAGACAAATGACTTACTGGGATGAAACCTATGAGGGTCGTATGGTTCTGGACAGGAGGAACTTAGTTGAAGGAAACAGCATAGGTCAAGTAGGGGGCAAGATTGCATATTAAGAAAACATATTTGTCTAAGAAAATACAGGAGTCAAAGGGAGAAACTATGACAAAAAAAGTGGGTAAAGCTGAGAAGAGAGAAAATAAAAGAGATTTTGTCACCGTAGTGTGTCATACAGACCCACTGGATAGAAAAAGCAAATAGATGAGGTTGAGAAGGAGATCACAAGCCTGGTAGAAAGGTATGCTATAGTAATGATTGGAAATTTCAGTTATTCAATCAATCAACATTTATTAATAAACAGGTACCATCCTAAGCACTGGAGCCATCTACTCTTTTTGTGCTAAAAGCAGAGCAGATAATAAATGTTTCACTTGCCTTAGTGATAGTCAGAGGAACAAACAAGGAGAAAATTCATTCTGAATCTCTTTCAAAACAACAGGGAAGGGGGTGGCTAGGTGGTGCAGTGAATAGAGCACTGGCCTTGGAGTAAAGAGGACCTGAGCTCAAATTTGGCCTCAGACACTTAACACACACACACACACACACACACACACACAAAACTAGCTGTGTGACCTTGGGCAAGTCACTTAACCCCAACTGCCCTCCAAAAAACAAAAACAAAAAAAAACCCCAAAAAAACTCACACAAAAAATAGGGAAGAAATGGCTGCTGGGATGGAAATGATGGGAATCTCTGGAGAAGTAAGCATTCTGTCCTAGAGTTTATGATAGAAGAGGATATCTGGGTATAGTCTGATATGCTCTATATTTTGGAAAAGTAGATTTCAAAAAGTTCAAAGGAAAGACAGGTAGGATTCCACAGACTAAAATGCTTCAGGGGAAATTAGTCCAGGAAAGATGAAATGTACTTAAGAATAAAATTCTGAAGAAACAAATAGAAATTATTCTAATGAGAAGGAAAGTGGGATTTATCTGAAGAGATTGGTTTAGATGTACTTTTAATTCACCAATCAATTTAGGTTTTTTTTTTAAAAGAAATGTACAGACAATGGAAGCAAGACTAGGTTTAGTGATATGAAAATTGTGTTGGGAACACTAAAGTTAAGAATGAACTGAAGCTGGTGAAGGAATGGAAGATCAAAAAAGGGACAAGACCTTTGTTTCAGGTAGATGGGACAATAACAATATATGGTAGAGACAAAGCAATGTTGCTCAATTGTTTTATTTTGTTTCTGATTTCTATGAGAAGGAAAATTGCTGTTCCATTGGAAATGATGAAATAAAAAATAACTAGCAGGGAGTTAATACCCAAGAGAAATAAGGAGATGTTAAAATAGCACTTACTCCTTCTTTGAACAATTCACAGCACTTGGACCAGAGAAACATCATTCTTGACTTCTGAAAGAACTTGTGGATATGATTTTTGTGGGAGAGGTTGCGGCAAACAGGAGAGGTGCCATAAGATTGGAGAAGGGCAAAGAGACTTTTCAGAGACATAAGAAAACAATCTATGACTTCTAGACCAAGGATTTTGATTCTTCGGAAAAGTCTGGAATCCATTGTGAAAGAAACGATCATTGACCATCTAGCTAGGGGAAACAGGGATCATAAAGAATCACCATCACTTTATCAAGAACAGATCATACCAGACCAAATTCGTATCCTTTTTTCTTTTTGGGGGGTGAGGATTACAAAACCAGTATATGAAAGGAATGTAGTGCATTTCATACTATTCTTGTGGAGAAGGTGGGTAGATATGACTTACCTGAGAAGGGGTACTTTGGACTCATTCTCCCAGAGCAAGGTCACAACCATCAGGGTTGGAGGGGTACCCCTGAGGGGCTGTAGGTATCTTTGACTAATTCTATTGGCTTAAGCAAGTCCCCATGTTGGTGTTTCCCCAACTGTTAGCTGCCAGTGATTAGTGCCCCAGATCCATTTAATGAATGGACATCAGTAAACTTTGCTAAAGGGATATTTACTTCAATCACAAGGAAAAACAAAAGTAAAAACATTTTCCCCAACAATGTTAGGGTATCCTTTTCTATACCACTTCAGACTATCCAGAGAATGGGGTTAAACTTACCACAGTTTCAGCATGGCATTTGCTCTCACCATTTTACTGCAAGTTGATATGTTTCAGCTAGCACTGGGCTGTATCCTTCAGTTCATTCCTCTGGATCTTGATGCTGGGCTGCCTGGCCATAAAACCTGACATGTGTTCCAGCTCCCAGACTTTTGGTAACTTTTGAGGCTTGTAAGGCCATAGCTGTTTCCAATATTTTACCTAAAAGCAGGACAGAGGGCAAAGAATAGAGAGGGTCATATGCATGTACGATGGCTTCAGAGAGGGAGGGTCTATCATTGTCTCTTTGTCACATTCATAGATAGTGTAAACTTGGAGGGGTAGCTAACACTATTAATGAAACAATAAAGAACCAAGAAGATCTTGAACATTGGATTTAATCTAACTAGTTGAAATTCAATAGGGATAAGTGTAAAGTCTTGCCCTTATGTCCAAAAAATCAACTTCACAAATATAAGATTAGGTTAGACATCAGTTATTCTGAAAAAGATTTGGAGGTTTTGGTGGACTGCAAGCTCAGTATGAACCAACCATGTGAAGTAGCAGCCAAAAAAAAAAAAAACAAAAACCAAAACTGATGTGATTTTAGTCTGAATAAAAGGGGTATTTTTTCCAAGAATGGGGAGGTCCTGGGTGGCTAGGTAGCACAGTGAGTGGGGCGGCTAGGTGGCGCAGTGAGTAAGAGCGCCGGCCTCAGAGTTGGGATGACCCGGGATCGAATCCGGCCTTGGAAAATGAGAACCCACACACAAATAATGACTAGCTGTGTAACTTTGAGCAAGTTACTTAACCCCAATTGCTTTAAAAAAAAAAAAAGAATGGGGAGGTCTTAGTCCTACCCTCCTTTACTTCATTAAACCACATCTGGAGTATTGTGTTCAATTCTGGGCCCCATGGTTTAAGGCCACTGACAGACTGGAGAGTATTCAGGGTATACTTATCAGTATAGAAATGGGTATCAAATCTGTTGTTGGAGAATTGATGGAAGGAATTGGTGATGTCTAGCCTGCAGAAGCGAGGATTCAACGTGAACCTGAGAGCTGTCATCAGGTATTTGAAGGGCTGTTACATGGAGGAGGATTTGATTTGTTCTGTTCATCTTTGGAAAGCAGAAGCAAGAGCCACGAGTAGAAGGTGCAAAGGGAGCAATTAGCTGTGCAGTACAATTAGCAACCTTTTAGCTAATGCCATTTCAGTCACAGTCAGTGAAATTTATTAAGCACTTACTATGTGCCAGGAACTGTGCTAAGTGCTGGTGATACAAAGAAAGGCAAAAAAGCTCCTGACCTCAAGGAGCTTACATTCTAACGGAGGAGACTATATATAAACAAATAAGACAATATGTAAATAATAGGTACATACAAGATACATACGGAGTAGATGGAAGATCATCTGAGAAGGGAAGGTACTAACAGCTGGGGGAAATTAGGAAAGACCTCTTGCAAAAGGTGGGAAGGGTGAGCATTCCAGGCAGTGGAAATGTATGGAGGTGAGAAATGGGGAGTCATTTGTGATGAACATCCCGTAAACCAGTATGGCTGGATCACAGCATTCATGAAAGTGACAGAAGCATAAGAAGACTGGAGAGGTAGGTTATGAAGAGCTTTAAATGGTAAGCAAAGAGGGTCCTAGAAGTAATAGGGAGTTGCTAGAGTTCAGTAAGCAGGATGGGTGACACGGTCAGATCTATGCTTTAGAAAAGTCACCTTGTTAGTCCGGTGTGAGCGGGGAGAAGGGGATATGGAATAAAAACAACAAGATCTGACAATGGATTAGATTTGTGGGATAAGAGTGAGTGAAGATTCAAGAATAAGACACGTTGAGGTTGTGAGCCTGGAAGGACAGTTAGGACCTCTATAATAACAGGAAAATCCAAAAGCAAGGAAAGCTTTTTCCAAGAAAGATGATGAATTCTGTCTTGGATACTTTGGCTTGGGAAGCTTCTGGGACATTCAGTTTGAGATGACCAGAAATTATTTGGTGATGGATGACTGTAGTTCAGGAGAGAGGTTAGGGCTGGATATATAGATCTGGGCAGGGGTGTGCTGACAAATATTTAGCCACTGGTTCTCCAAACTAACTAACTAACTAACTAACTAACTAGATAGATAGATAGATAGATAGATAGATAGATAGATAGATGAATGAATAAATGCCACATTTTAAAGCTTAATCTGAATTATGAACATTTCCCCTATATTTCTTAAGACTAGACAATCACCAAAAAAATAAATCGAGCTCTGGCTTGTAGCATATGCCAATTTTTGAAGTGTAAATGTTCACGCTGAAAATTTAACAACTAGCTCCTGGAAGCCAGTTCCAGCACATGTCTGGGTGTGGGGATCGTTTGCATAGAGATGATAACTGAACTCTTTGGAACTGATGAGATTGCTAAGTGAGATCATATAGAGCAAAGAGAGAAGGGGGCCCAGGACATTTCCTCTGGGACACTGCACTAGCAGGCATGATATGGATAAGGAATCAGCAAAGGGGACTGAGCAGACTAGACAGAAAGAGAACCAAGAGGGTAGTGTCCTTTGCCCTAGAGAGAACCTAGAGAGAAAACAGATAGTATCCAGATGGAAAAGGTGATTGAAAGAGTCAAAAGCTACAGAGAAGTAAAAAAGAATGAGGACAAGATCTATGCCCCCCAAAAATTAACAAAAGAAGAAAATGACCCATAGGTACAAAAATATTTATAGCAACACTTTTTTGTAGTGACAAAGATTTGGAAACAGAGGGGATGCCTATCCATTGGGGAATCGCTAAACAAGTTATGGTATATATGTGAGAGAATACTATTATGCACTAAGAAATGATGAAGTGGATGGTTTCAGAGAAACCTGGGAAAATGTGTATGAACTGATGTAAAGTGAGGGAACAGAACTAGGAGAATAGTTTATAGATAACAAAAATATTGTAAAGACAAGCAACTTTTTTTTTTTTTTTGCTTTTTGGAGGGCAATTGGGGTTAAGTAACTTGCCCAAGGTTACACGGCTAGGTTTTTTTTTTTTTTGGTGTGTGTGTTAAGTGGCTGAGGCCGGAACCGAACTCAGGTCCTTCTGGCTCCGGGGCCGGCACTCTACTCACTGCGCCACCTAGCCGCCCCAAGACAAGCAACTTTTAAAGACTTGGGAACTCTGATCAATATAATGACCAAACACAATTCCAGAGGACTCATGATGAAGCATGCTGCCCATCTCCTGAGAGAGAGAGATGATAGAGTCAGAGTGCAGATTGACATACTTTTTGCTTGACTATACATTTTTGTAACAGGGTTTTTTTTTTCTTGTTTTCTTAAAGGGAGTAAGAAAATGAAGGTGGAAGGAATAGGAGGATCTCAGTTTGGAAATAAAAGAGTATAATTTAAAATGTAATCTTAGCATTAAAAAACAACAACAACAAAAGCTGAGGTTTGAGAAAAGACCATTAATTAGATTTTGCAACGAAAAGATCATTAGGAATTTTGGGAAAGAGAAGTTAGATGAAGTCAGAAGTACAGAGGATTCAGAAAAGCATGAGAGGAGAGAACATAGAAAAGGAAAAGGCCAAGACCTCAAATTGCAGATGTCTTTGAAGACAGCTACAGGATGCTAGCTGAGATAAAAGCATTAAGCAAGAGTTTTTAAGGATGGGGGAGATATGAATATTTCATTCATAGTTCTGGATAATTCCTTGTGATTCCTCTTCCTCCCTTCCCTCCAATCCCCTCCTTTCACTGCATTTCTTGTCCCCAGCTGGTATTGTCCAGGATGAAAGCACAGGCCATGCAGAGAAAAAGCCTGGTCTAAGCAGGTCTCCATTAGGCAGATGACAAGTCCAGTTAGAAGCTTGCTATAACTTTCCAGGAGAGAAGTGATATAGATCTCAGCAAGGGTGAAAGTTAGAGAATGAAAATAATGGGGTAGATGTAGAGGGAGAATGAACAGAATTTGGTGATTCTAGATATTGAAAAAAATGGGCAATCTCTGCCTTCCAGAAGGAGGCTAGTTAATGCCAGAGGCAGCTGGGTGCCAGGAATTCTCCAAACTGCAGGTGTCCCTCACTCTTTGGCTATTTCCTGGGGGTTGTTTTCTCTTTTTTTAATTTGAGGAAAATTGGAAAGGGATAGGAAGGGGATAAAATAGTAAAATAACAAGTAGTATTTATATACTGCTTTAAACTTTGCAAAGTTCTTTATGAATCTAATCTCCCTTTATCCTGAAAACAACTCTGGGAGATTAATGCTACTATCATTAATCACATCTTACAGACAAGGAAAGTAAAGTATACAGAAGTTAAAACATTTCCTCAGGGTCAAATAAGCTGGTTAACATCTGAAGCTGGATTTGAGCTCAGATATTTTTGATTCCAGGTCCAGCTATCTATCTATCCCCTGTACCACCTAGAAGAAAGGAATGAAAAGGAGATGAGAGGTGTGGGAAGGGAATGTGAAATAGGGAGTACCGTATTGGGACAGTTGGGATGGAGGATCTTGACTTTGGGAGAAGTGTTGCATTTATCTCTCTAATCAGGACATGTTGGTTGGGAAAGGGAAGAGAAGGGGAAGAGCAGGAAGGTAGCTATTAGTGTAGGGAATGACCCAAGGAACCTGGCTTCTAATCTCTCGTGCCCTTTCACCTACTAATAATCTGTGCCCATAGACCTAGGACAAAGCCTTTTCTGGCTTGTATCCCTCTCACCTCCTTGTTCAAACTTTTGGCCAGACTCTAGTCTGTTTCAGTGATCCTTACCTCTTGCCTGTGGGGGTGGAGTCTGAGGTGTGGTCTAGAAGACCTATGATCTGGCTTTGGATAAAAGTGAGGAGAAGGAGGCATCCAGAAAACAGGAGGTGACTTTGGTTTTCCAGAACTACAGAGAGCAAGAGACAGAGAACAGGTATTAAAAAAAAAGTCTTGAGCTATAGAGAGTGCTGCTCGAGGCTGTAGGAGGCAGGATAAGGGTAAGGAGGCATGGATGTGGGTATAGGAAGCTAGGATGAGGAGAAGATAGAGGTGAGCCCAGAAAGAGACTGGAGAGGAGGCTGGGGAAAAGCAGGAATCAGAGGGAGCTTGGACATTGGACAGGGCTGGGCATAGGGGAATTTTCACTGCAAACAGAATTGAGTGGGAATTGGGCTGGTTGAATTGTCCTGAGTTATCTTGCCTTCATGTGTTAAAGGGTATTTTCTCTTATTGTCATGGTTCAGCTCTGCTGAAAGAGACCAGCAGACAGGTATTAGGGAGAGACCCGACATTTTTTTCAGAAAAAAAATAACCTTGCTACGTACCTGCCCAGTATTTCTGGGCATCAATGACTGTTATTGCTAACAGTAAGGTCCTTCTGTAACATTGGTTCACCTTCAGGTCACATTGGCTGGAAAACTGAGTAGGAGCTCCATGTTACTTGGAGGGCTCTGAAGACAGTGGATGAGAGGTAGAGAGATGGATGCCTGAGCTTAGGGAATGGATGTTGGAACTGGGTATAGAAAAGAGGAGAAATATGGAGACAGGGCAGGGTAGGGCCCTGGAGGATGTACATTGGAAGTCAAGATAACAGGCAGAGAGAAGGATCATGGTCATTTGGGGTAGCAGGGATAATAGCCCTGGGAATCAATCCAAAGAGGAGGCCTGGAGGTCCAAGGCCATTTGGGGCCTCTGAAAAAAGAGGAGAAAACTGAAGCTAGTCAGCCTCCAAATCCCACTTGGATTTTGTCGTGCTTTCTTTTGTCTATTCTACTATGTCTCTGTGTTCAATATTTCATTGCCTCCAAGTCTGTTAATATTCTTTCTCTTTCCTACTTCCATGAGCACATGCTCAGGTCTTTTAAACTGAAAATTTATTAAATTTTTGAATAGAAGTTAATTCTAGACTAAAGGTAAAAAATGAGCTCCCAGGAATGTGACTGAGGAAGGGCCTTTTCCTGGATGAAGAATGTAGAACCCCTTCTTTGGGGCAAGACCCTGACAAAAATGCAAACTGTTTGCCTGCCAATGGTGTCTAAGTTCATTGGCACCAAGAACTCATTTCAGTCCTTTCTGAATGCTCTCCCCGCCCCCCCCCTTAATAGAGGGAAGACTGTGAGGGTAAGAGATTACAAATCACCAATCATGTCTAGTCTTTTTTAAAAAAATAATTCATTTAAAATTTAATAGCATTTTATTTCCCCTCCCCAGTTTTATGTTAAAGAAGCTTTCAGCATTCATTTTTTACAAGATTGAGAGTTCCAAATTTTTCCCCTTCTTCCCTTTCCTCTCCTTTTCTGAAAATGGTAGACAGTTTAATATAATTTATACATGTAGTATCACATAAAAATATTTAGTCACAGTTGTGAAAGAAACAAATTAAAAAAAACATGAGAAAGAATAAAATAAGTTTAAAAAATGCTTTGATCTGTATTCAGAGTCTATCAGTTCTTTATCTGGATATGGATAGCATTTTCTTTCATTTTCCATTCTATCTCTCACATGCTGGCCATATTGCTTTCAGCTTGATCCACTGGGAGGTCCTGCCAGAATCTTTTTGTTGCTCTGGTTTTTGTTGCTTTGGTTCACTTGTGCATACTTCTCTCCTAACAGGTAGAACCATTAGTGAACTTGGTGCTCTCCAAGGCTTAATTCCTCATTGGTGGAGGTGCATTGGGCTGGTGGAGGGGGCAAAGCAGAAAAACTGGGACTGGAGGTCTCAGCTTATGTACATGCTATTTGTGAAGGGGCTAACACCAGAGAATCCTGGGCAAATATTATCTTGAATGTACCGTTTCTAGTGAAAAATGGAAGCCTCCTGTGACTTACTCTTCTTGTTAGAGGAATCATCTTGCAAACTCAACTCATAATAAGCAACTTTGGATGGAGGGAGAGGGTATAGTTATTCAGTAGCAACAAGGGTTCCATAATAAGCAATTCTTTTTCAGGGGTGGTATAGAGTGATTATTTTGGGAACTTGTGAATCCAGAGGTTTGATGATTAACATGACAAAACAGGGGGGAGGGGGTCTATGAAAGGTTCCACTTGGCCTGATCCTTACGGACAAGACCATAGTCCCCATAGAATCAACCAGAAGGAGACTCAGCTGGGCAGCCCACTTTATGTCTTTTAAAACTGCAGCCTATTCCAAACACCACTCAAAACAAGGGGTTCGTGAGTGACTTGGTAAATAGTGACCATCAAAATACTCAAGTGGGAATATTGGTTTTCTAAAACCCAGAGTCCAATTAGTCTCTAAGCTTCCTTATTTGACTTTAGATCATTATAGACTATATCCAGAATCATTCAGGTTCTTCCCATCTTCTGCATTCCATTTTGTATCTCTTACTTTATTTCTTTCAAATACTCCTGTAGTCTTTGCTACCGATGTATTTTCTTTCCCAAGGTCCTGCTTTTAGTTGTTGTGCAGTCATTCTTTTATTCTAGGTTTTCCTCTTGGATCATTCTTGTTCCATAATATTTCTTCCCAGTGTTCAGTATCTTCTGTTTATTAAAAAAAACCTCTAGCCTCAGTTTTTGATTTAGGACCTAGTGCTAGGGCCAGACTCAGCCCTCTACTATGTTCTTGGATGAGGTGACCAGTCCTATTTGATTCTGATCTCTGTTCTCTGGATTCTCTTCTCTGGGTGTGGTTCCCTATTCTCCCCTCAGAGGGATGACAGATTTCAGTGTACTGGGTCAGAGCGCATCAGTTCAGGGAACTGGATAGTCTTCTGATCTTCCTTGGACATTTCCAATTGGAATGTCACTTCTACTGTTGTACCCAGAAAATGGGAGCAAGAGCCAAGTAACAATTTAGAATTAGACCCTTTATTATACACCATGTTGGCTGATTAGGCCACACATGGAGGGCTGATGAGATACCATCTCAATGTCCCAGGTTGTATAGCAGAGATCTCAGGTAAAGCCTCAGCTTTTAAAGGGACGCCAGGTGGTCAATGGTTAGGTATTATGTAAGCAGAAACTTGCAGAGGCCACAATCAGTTATTGGTAAGTACACACCTTAAAATTCACGCCAGAGCCAAGTCTCCCTGAGTGGAAGCCTGCCTACCTCCCTGAAGATGAGCTGACTGGGTAAGGGTGAAGCTAAACCCTGCAGTCTGTTCACTTCTGTGAGGGAGAGCTGAGGTTGGGGGAAGGGAAAAAAATAGGGAAAAAGTGGGGCCAGGCACCACACTGTCTCCTCTGAAGCTTCTTTTATCAGCACCCAGTGTGTCTTCTGTGTCTTTTGGTGGCTTTCTTGATCATAATTCTGGGTCACCTTTCATTCTCCATCTGGGACTACCTTGCTCAGCCACTGCCACTGCCATCCACCTCTCCTTAGGGTTTATCCTATCAGAACCCTGGATGTTGATCTAGGCACTCCCACCTCTCCCCCGCCCCCTCCCCCATCCCCTTGGGCAAAACAGAAAATGCCTGATCCAAGTGATTAGATCTAATTTAAGCGAACATCCTAGTCCACAAACAAACTCGAAAGAACGACGTGACTGTTTCCTCTCAGTACAACCCAGATGAGGAATAGAAAATATATTTCCTCTAATGATCACACCACAATATCAGACCTCTCATGTGACTGGGTTTACCTACACCAGTGACCTATGCCATATTTTGATTTGCTTCTCTTGAGAAAAAACAACTGGTAATTGAGTAAATTACTCAATGTTTGATGTTCTGAAGGTTGGATTTCCAAGTGTAATTTATAGAGTCAGATAGGTTGCGGCAGTAGCTAGATTGTTGGAAAGGTTGTTCCAACTTCAAATCTGGCTTTAGACATTTAACTAACTGAAGGACTCTAGGCAAATCACTTAATCTCAGTCACCCTTATCTGTAAAATAGGGATAATAATAGCATCTGCCTCCATGGTTGCTTTGAGGACAAAAGAATATAAAATATTTGTTAAGTGCTTTGTAAACCTTAAGGCATTATGTAAATGCAAGCTTTGATGATTATGATGATGATGCCAAAGTCTAGGTACTCTTTCCTACATTTTGCATTTGAAGGTATTCTTTTGCAAAAAGGGCATTTGTGATATCATGGGAGCTCTAGATAAAGGTTTGCTTGAGTTATGAGGTTGGAAACCAGATACACAGAGAGTTTAGAAGAGAGTGAGAGCAGAGTAAGTGGAGTCAGAGAGTACAGACAGCTTATACAAGGAATTTGGCTAAGAAAGGGAGACAGAGGGCTTGTGAAAAAGGTAAGCAGGGTCTACTAAAGTTTGCTTTTTAAGGGATGGGTGGCAGTTGTGTTTAAGGACAGCAGGAAAAGAACCAGTAGAGAGGGAAAGATTAAATATGAATGAGGGAGAGGATGAATCAAAGTCAAAGTCATTGGCCTAGAGTTTGCCATCTCCTTCCATCTTTCAGAAATCAGACCCTTCAACTCTTCCATTCCTGCAGATCATTCATTCAAAGTGTAGCTAGAGCCCCCAGGTCTTTCAGTGTGCTAGGTAGCTTTGCTCATATCTGGAGACTTGAATCTATTGAGGGAAGTTGGATGGCCCTTTAGTCTCTCTCTTTGTGTTTCTGTCTCTGTTTCTCTCTTCCTCTCTCTGTCTCTCTCAGTCTCCTCTTCACCAGATTTCCATTTCTGGCTCATCATTTTTTGCTCTATCTTTCTTAGTTCAAAGATAGCAGAAGCAAAATGAGGCTTGCAGAGCTCATCCCATTCACCATCATATATCACTGTCCTCCCTCCTTCCCTGAAAAATGGTTTTATCTCTCCTTTGATGCTCCTTTCCCCTGTAATACAGTCCCCAAGTCTCCCATTTATTGTCCCCCATCTATCAACAGCTTTGGTTCATTCTGGCATTTAGTAATATATTACTTGATGAGGTGCAGGCTCTGGGAACCTCCTTGAGCTCTCCTTGGGTCTTCACTCATTTACTGGAGTCTGACCTCACTGACTCCTCCTGACCTCCAAACCCATTACTGGAGTCTGACCATATCTGACTCCTCCTGAAGACCCTCCCCAAACTCCTCCTCTAGACCACCCCTAGATTCCTCCCACAACCTTTCTGTATATAAGACCCTATCTTGCCTCCACATGGTGTGAGAGCACCATAGAATTTTCCAGCACAGACTTGCTCTGTGTCAGATGATTCTAGCCTGCTTACCCAATGCAAGTGTCACAGATACCGAGGCTCCTTAAGAGTCTACCCAATAGGGGGCAGCTAGGTGGCTCAGTGAGTACAGCAATGGCCCTAAAGTCAGGAGGATCTGACTTCAAATCTGGCCTCAGACACTTAACACTTACTAGCCTAACCATATGACCTTGGGCAAGTCACTAAACCCCAATTGTCCCTCCTCAAAAAGCAAAAAAAACAACAACAACCCAACAACAACAAAAAAAGAATCTACCCAATATGATGAACTTGTAATAAATTTTCCTTTTCTTTGGCTGAGTGAAGACTTGAGTCTAATTCATTTGGCAGGACCTGGCATGTTGGTATTTTGGGGTCTCAATGACCCTCCTCCCTACTGACTATTTTTGAAAGTCTTGTGTCATACTTTTGTAGGTATCCTTGGTTACTTTTTCTTCCTTGCACTTTCTCTGTAAGCTTTTGAAAAACTTGGTTTGGTTGATGTGCAGCCACATCGGTCATGTTATGTAGCTGCCGTTTTCCTCTTCAGAATAATCTCTGCCTGTGTTTTAATCTTCTCAGGCCTGAGTTGACTCTCTGCATTCCAGTCTCTTCTCCATCAAGCCATTAAAATTATTTTCTTTTCTGAATCTATCCCCCTATCTAGAAGGCAATTTTTTTGTAAAAAAAACTTAAAAAAAAAAAAGTGGGGTAGAGTCAAGATAGCTGAGTAGAAACAGAACTTCCGTGGAGCTCTCACCCACATCCCTGTCAAAATTATGTAAAAGGGGGACTCTGAATGACCTCCATAACCCACAAAATAACACAGAGAAGCTAACCTCCTGCTGAGGACAGCCCCAGGGAGTGGCCAGCACAGCCCTCTGGGAGCCAAGCCTAGGCCTGAGCCTAGGCCTGAGTGAATCGGAGGTTTTAGCCTGAGGGCGGCCAGACCAGCAACCAGCTGGAGGGACCCCAGAATACCAGCAGCTGTGGCATTTCCAGAATTATCAACACATAAATGCCTAGGACAAAGTGAGAGGTCAGTGCCCTATGGACTTTGGGACTGGTTGGGAAAGCAGGTCAGTTTCTTCCCCTGGGGGCTAGAAGCCACTGAGGAACCAGTGCAGCTTGTACCACATTGCCACATTACAGCTTCAGCTCCTGGCTTGGGAACTGTAGGGGGATCTGGCAATCAGTCTGGGGGATAATCACTCTTGCTTTACCCTTCTTGGATCTGGATTGTGGTCTGGGGTGGAGGTCTTGGGGTGTGTGACCAGCTTGCCAGAGTGTGTGGAGGCTTCAGAGAGGCCACCCAACTAATACCTCTGGCAGTTGAGAAAACCCCAGCTCCCCTGGCTGGTGGCAGAGTCCTACTGTGGCAACAAGCCCAAAAGTCAAGTAATTGAGTGGCAACATGCCTAGGCAAAGGAAACAAAATAAACAGAAAAATTCAACATTAGACTCCTATTTGGGGGGCAAAGAGGATCAAAGCATGGAACAGGAGGAGAACTGCGAGGTCAGAAATCCTGCACAAAAAGCCCCAAATGAAAATATGAGCTGGTTACAGGCCATAGAGGACCTTAAGAAGCAGATAAGAGAAGGGGGGGGGATTGGGAAGAGAAATGAGAAAGAGGCAAGAAAAGTATGAAATGAGAGTCAACAGGCTAACTGAGGAAAATAACACTTTAAAAAATAGACTAACTCAAATGGCAAAAGAGGCTCAAAAAGCCAATGAGGAGAAGAATGCCTTAAAAAGCTGAATTTGCCAGATGGAAAAAGAATCTCAAAAGCTCACTGAGGAGAATCATTCCTTCAGAATTAGACTGGAGCAAATGGAAGCTAGTAACTTTATGAGAAATGAAGATGCTGTTAAGCAGATCCAAACAAATGGAAGAATAGAAGGTAATGTGAAATATCTCATGGGAAAAACCACTGACCTGGAAAATAGATCCAGGAGAGGCAATCTAAAAATTATTGGACTACCTGAAAACCATGATCAAAGGAAGAATCTAGAAATCATCCTTCAAGAAATTCTCAAGGAAAATTGCTCTGATGTTTTAGAACCAGAGGGCAAAATAGAGGTTGAAAGAATCCACAGATCACCTCCTGAAAAAGATCCCCAAAAGAAAACTCCTAGGAATATTGTAGCCAGGTTCCAGAATTCCCAGATAAAGGAGAGAATATTATAAGCAGCCAGGAAGAAACAAATTCAAACACAATCAGGATAGCGCAGGATCTGGCAGCTTCTACACTGAGGGATCAAAGGGCATGGAATATGATATTCCAGAGGGCAATGGAGCTGGGATTAAAACCAAGAATCACCTACTCAGCAAAACTGAGTATCATGTTTCAGGGGAAAATATGGTCATTCAGTGGAATAGAGGACTTTCAAGCATTCTTTTTTTTTCCTTTTGGAAGGCAATTGGGGTCAAGTAACTTGCCCAAGGTCACACGGCTAGGTTTTTGTTTGTGTGTGCATTAAGTGTCTGAGGTCGGATCTGAACTCAGGTCCTTCTGACTCCAGGGCCGATGCTCTACTCACTGCGCCACCTAGCCGCCCTAACTTTCAAGCATTCTTGAAGGAAAAACCAGAGTTGAATAGAAAATTTGACATTCAGATACAAGAAGCAAGAGATGCTTGAGAAGGTAAACTGTGAAAAGAAATCATTATGATCTTATCAAAGTTGAACTATTTACATTCCTATAGGGAAAAACGATAACTGTAACTGATGAAACTTTTCTCAGTATGAAAATAGTTGAAGAAGGGTATATGAGCATATGAATACATATGTGAATGTGTGTATATATGTTTTCAGGTATACATAGTTAGAGGGCACAGGTAGAATTTAATAGGAAGGGATGATACTTAAAAGGTGAGGTTAAGAGGTGAAAGAGGAATATAATGAGAGGAGATGAGAAGAGACAGAATGGGGTAAACTATCTAATATAAAAGAGGCAAGGGAAAATGATTACAAGGGAGGGGAAGAACAGGAAGGCAAAAAGGCAAAACCTTATCCTCATTGAATTTGGATCAGGGAGAGAATAACATACATATTAGATAGGGTTTCTCACCCTACAGGAGAGTAGGGGAGAAGGTGATGAGAGGGGGGTCAATGGAAGGGAGGGCAGGCTGGGGGGGGAAGTTGGAAGCACCCACTTTTGAAAAGGGACAGGACCAAAGTGGGGAGTGGACCAGGTGGGAGGTGGGATAAGAGGGAGGGAAATATAGTCAGTCTTTTACAATATATCTACTCTGGTAATGTTTTGCATAGCTACACATGTACAACATATACTGAGTTGCTTATCTTCCTTTTAAAACCAAAAATTTAAAAACTATATAAATACTATGATTAATACTATTGTGCATATAATTGGGAAATAAGATGTGCAGGCATTGGGGCACGAGGATTCACCTTGCCCTACTGGAAAAGTCGAAGGGGGTATGGGAGAAGAGATGGAAGAGAACAGATGGGGTGAGGGGATATCCTGTGGGACTGCTATTCTGGGGTGGTGGGTAGGGGAAAAATAGGGAAAAATTGTAACTCAAAATCTGGCAGAAATGAATGATGTAAACCAGAAGTTAATAAAGCATTTGAAAAAAACCAAAACCAAACTTAAAAGAAATCAGCTCAGTATACCTAATACATCAACCTATTCTGATAGAGAAAGGGAGGGGAGTGTTTATATAGCTCTTACTATGTGCTAATCATTGTGCTAAGAAAGTGCTTCTTACAAGTATCTCCTATGATTCTCACAACACTGGAAGATAGATGCTGTTGTCCCTGTTTTTTCAGGGGAAGAAATTGGGGCAATCAGGGTTAGTGACTTGCCCTGGATCACACAGCTGGTGAGTGCCTGACGCCAGGCCCAGTACTGTAGCCTCTGTACTATCAGGTGTCTCATGACAGTATATACAATGTTCCATACTCATTGTCACCTTGTCTGCAGAGAAAGAGGGTACTATCCTTTCCTTTCCCTTGACAATGATGCCTGGTTTAATGTGGTCCAAGTTGGCATTGGTTGCCACTTAACTCTTTATGGAAAATCATACTATATATATATATATATATATATGTATATATATATATACAACATGCTGACTCATATGAAGTTTCTCTTCCATTATCCCCTCCTCCCCCAAGAACTTTCTCTTGTCTAACCATGCTGCCCTTATCCTGCATTCATGAAATTGATTTTTAAAACTCAAGTGTGGGGTGTATGTATTGCCCTGTAACATGTGTGTGTCCACATGGGTTGTCAAAATGTAGCTCACGGGGGAGGCACTGATAGATACCCCTGGAATTCAGCTTCTCTCTATTAAGGGAAGACTTTGATTTCTGTCTAATGTGGAGCTGGAGAAGGGACCACAGCTAGCTGCTGGCTTCTCTGCTCTACTCTGAGAGAAGGGGTATAGACTAGAATTATATCAATCTTCCCTTCCCCTCAAACTGATAATTTAAGGGTACAATTTTTTAAAACAAGAAAACCCACAAAAAAAAACCAACTAGTTTTCCTGGTTACTCTTCCTTAAAAAGGGAGGAACTCCAAGCTTGTACCTGGAGGTTTCATTCCTCCTCCTCCTCCTCACCAAATGCTCACATGAAAAATCATAACAAATAGTGAATAGTGAGTAAACCTATTTATCCAAGTAAATTTCAAACAGAAATTGGAGAAATTCTACAGAATACAATATACCAGAAAATGCATGATTTTTCCACCAAGAGAGAGGCCTGGGTCTCACCCCAGGAGAAGTTCCTTAATGTCTTTAGGGAGATAAGCTACCTGGAAATCAGGGCTGGTTTTCCCCTGAATGTCTACCTTCCATAGTTTGTCTCTCCGGAGCAAGAATGAAAAACATCTCCTCTCCAAAGTTATATCAATTCTACCCTTTATATAGCCACTAGAGGCCCCTTAAGAATTTCCTTCCCCAAACCAGAATCCTGCCTAAGCAGAAACATCTAAAAATTCTAAAACCTGGGTATACAAGCATTAGACTTTATGCTTATATCTATCCCTATTAAAGTTAATCTTATTAGACTCAGCCTAGCATTTATTTGCAAATTGGATAAACAAACTTTCTCTCTCTCTCTCTCTCTCTCTCTCTCTCTCTCTTTCTCTCTCTCTCTCCCTTTATCTAAATCATTGATAAACTCATTGCTAAAGTCATTCATAAAGAGCACAGGCCAAGCACAGATGCCTAGGGCACTTCACTGGAGACCTCCAGACAACCTGACACCAAAGCAGTGATGCCTTCTCTTTGAGGACAGCTGTGCAATTCATTTCCTGTTGTCTAGACCACCTCTCACCATCTTCTCCACACTAGTATGAGGTACTTTATAAAATGTTTTACTAAAGTCTAGGTACACAAACTGTGTACCTTTTGACTCAACTGTCCCACTATTAAGTCTATAGTTCCAAAGAAATTAAAAAAAAAGAGTACAAATTATTTTTAGCAAATATTTAATTTAATATTTAATCTATTTAGCAAAAATATTCATAGCATCTCCTTTTATAATAGTCAAAATTGGAAACTAAGAGGGTGTCCTTTTTTGGGGAATGACTAAACAAACAGTGGCATATGAATGTAATGGGACATTATTGAGCTATATGAATTGTTGAAGTGGACAATTTCAGAGAAAACTGGAAAGACACATCTATGGCCTAATACAGATTGAAGTGCACAGAAACAGACACGACAATCTATAAAATGATAGCAATATCATAGAACAAAGCAACTTTGAGAGACTTTAGAACTCTGATCAAAGGAATGATAAATCATGAATCCAAAAGAATCAAGATGAAATGTGCCATCAATTAAACTTTGATTGAATGATCTGGGTGAATAGGGGAGGTGCCATAGGGACTGATTTTTGGAATCGGGAAGAGGGAGCCTGCAAACTCTAGACCAGTGAGCTTGATTTTGACTCATCCTCTGCCTCACAAATCTTTATTCTTTTCCTCTTTACTGGTTTCTTTCCTGCTTCTTCGAAATACAACCAACTCATCCTTAACTTACATTAGACTCTATTTATAATCTTCACAAGGGGCTTACCTGTGAGGCAACAAACTTAAAATGCATAGAGAGATACATTTGAAGAAATGAAAAATATGGAGATTTATTTTTCTCAACTATGTAGACATATATTAAGGACTTTAATTTTTGTGTTCCCCCCAAACCCCACAATTTAGGTTAGAGACAGTGAGAGGGATGGATTCATAAAAAAGATTGTTGAGAAATAAAAACAATAAAATATTAAAAAACTCTAAAGTCTAGTCAAGCTAGATCTACAGTGCTTCCTTCATTTACTAGTTCGCCGTATGTGCCAGAAAAGAAATCAAGGCAAGTCTGGAATGGCTGGTTTGTGATGAAGTCATGCTGTCTGTTTTACTTTCTGTTCTTGTTGTTGTTCATTCATTTCAATCATGTCCAACTCTTTGTGATTCCATTTGCGGTTTTCTTGTCAAAGACACTGCAGTGGTTTGTCATTTCCTTTGCCAGTTCATTTTACAGATGAGGAAACTGAGGCAAACAGGGTGAAGTGACTTGGTCAGGGTCACACATCTAGTAAGTGTTTGAGGTCAGATTTGAACTCAGGAAGATGATCTTCCTGACTTTAGGTCTGGCTTCTATCCACAATGCCACTTAACTGCCCTTACATAATGCTATTAAAACCAAACCAAACCAAAACAAAAGAAACCAGTTCCTTTTGAATGACATATAACCCACTGGAGATGTATTCCTATACTGAGTTTCATCTTATCTAGGTTCAATCAGTTTTGTATTTTTGCCAAGAATCTCTTTTTTTACCCTGTTTATAGCCCAGATTTTGCACCTTCTATCTGAGGCCATGGGTTTTATGGCTCCCTCTCTTCTTGATTTATCTTCTATAAATTCCCTGTCTCCCCACTTGTCATTATTCTTTCCATGCCATACTTGCTCCTCTAAGCAGTTCCAGAAATTGCAGAGAGATGTGGGCATTTGTCTCTCTCCCTGCCCTTTTCAGTTAAAAGTCTGCTTATTTAGATATGTTATCATCTGGCAAATGAATCCATTGCCTAGCTTTCCTATTCAAACTGCCTGTGAAGGATAGGCTGAGGCTTCTGTGGTTTTACTTTTTTTGATGATTCACTTTCACAGGAAAGTCCTGGCCTCTCTGGATTGTTTTCCTGAATCAGGGACCCTGTATGTTGTGAATCACACATCACCTTTCCCCATATGTAAATCACTATGATTTCTGATATACAAGTCCTCTAGGACAAGGTATTAATATAGCATCGGTACAAACAGACATCCCTACTCTCTAGGCTCTCTATGCTGATTTTGTTACCCCAACCTACACTCACCGTCAGTGAGTGAGCTTACCGTCAGTGTTCTCTAGATAACCTATGTGCCTATTATTCATAACAGTAGCTACTGAACCCCTACTGGTGTGCTTACCATTTAAACAAATCAGTCAAGATGAAACTATTAACTCAATTGTGAGTGAGCTTACTGTCAGTGTTCTCTAGATAACCTATGTGCCTATTATTCATAACAGTAGCTACTGAACCCCTACTGGTGTGCTTACCATTTAAACAAATCAGTCAAGATGAAACTATTAACTCAATTGTGAGTGAGCTTACTGTCAGTGTTCTCTAGATAACCTATGTGCCTATTATTCATAACAGTAGCTACTGAACCCCTACTGGTGTGCTTACCATTTAAACAAATCAGTCAAGATGAAACTATTAACTCAATTGTAAAACATTTACTAAATAGTACAGAAGTAGGAATAGCCATATTATAGTAGGCTATGCCTAAATCTGGGTCATATTCTCCTACAATGCAAATGGTGTCCATTTGGAAAAACAGCACAAAATTACAAAAAGCTAGCTAGGAGGCACATAAGTAGGGAAACACATTTGCCATGGGTGGCAACTCATGACTCTTCACTGTAGGCCTTAATAGCCTTGTTTTCCTTAGGGAACAGTCCATACCATAAGTCACATGTTGAGCACTGCCTCTTTACCCTTGACTGATTCACTTGACTTATTCCTTGACTGGGCTCTAAGTCAACTCTTTTGGCAAAAGTTCTTCCCCATAAACTTGGGATCTACAAAACTATTCAAAGCTGCTACATAGGTTAGGTTTTTTTTCCCATATTAAGCCAGAGGCAGCAATAAAGGGAAAGGCATATCAGCCTCTTTTTCTCTACACAACTCTTAAGCAGAGTATTCTTCTTTTTCTAATTTTTTCAGCTACTAGTAACAGAAGCAAAACCTTTTAAAAAAGGCATTTCCTGGGGGACAAAGCAGGTTCTAAGTTATTCTCTTAGACAAGCTGATTTTCTATGAGCCTTCCACTCAGCTGGGCTTAGCTACTTTCAATAATCAAGAGTTGGTGTGAATTCTGAGCCTTTCTCTTAGTTGGGCCCAGCTGAACTTGACTCTCTTCAAGCGTCAGGGAACAATCTCAATTCTTTATTCTCTGCTTTAACCTTACTCTGCTTCACTGGTCCATGACTTACTCCAGCTTCAAAGCAGAGACTCCTTGTGTGAAATGACACCTTTCTCTTAGGGTGAGAAACCAAAATCCACATTTCTGCCAGATATGGCAGCAAATATTCAATTTTTCTTACCATACACTTACCATAACATTACTTACACTTACCATAACATTTTAGCCATCAGGATTTCCTAGACATCTTCTTCAAGGTTTTCATAGTAGTCATGTATAAATTAGCTTGTGGGAAAAAAGGGACATCTTTGACTCTAATAAATACCTTTTCTCTGAGGGTCTATTTTCTCTCAGGTCCTCTCAAAACTGTCTGAATCTCTCTCCTAGTACCTTTTCGCTGAGGAGCTTCCTTCTCAGAAGGCTGCTCCACCTCTGTGCCTCCAGAAATGCCTATGTTTGTGGTTTTTTTTCCCCCAATTAAAATTGTCCAGATTTGACAGGGAGCAGCTCCTATGTCTGCATTCATGAAGCTTCTTCTTGGTCTGGGGTGTAGACTAAACTCCTAGTTGCCTAGGGCATCTTTGCATTTCTAGAACCATTTATTAATGAGCAGGCAATCTTGGGCATCCTAACTTAGGGTATGCTTTTCTGATTCATCTTAGTTTATTTGTTCAGGGCTCAGAGCTCCACACACATGTCGTTTTAAGAGGCCCCTAAAAGACCTGCTAGACAGTGGAATTTTTACTCAAACTATGAAGCTTCACAATCTGCCCCCAAATTGTCTTTCTATCCTCATCCCTAACCCTCTCTGTGGAGATAGGGCCTGGCAACTACTTCTGTGAGTATTTCAGGTCCTGGCCTACTCAGAAACAATAATCACTGAAGATTAGGAAAAGAAGTTCTTGGCTCTGAAGTCTTTGGGATGGTCAGATGGTTCAAATGGTTAACTGTTAAACAGTAACAGTTGGAATGGCATTGAAGAAGAGGTATTAGTTAGAATCTACTTTTTGTGGCTATATCCTATGATTCATGGGACCTTGCCACTTGACATCTGAAATTTCTTAATTGCATTGTTTCCCTCATTAGAATATGAGCCCCTTGAGTAAAGGAATTGTATTTGCTTTTATATTTTTATCCCCACAATGGTTGTACATTGTAAGAGCTTAATAAATGATTTTTTCTTTCTTCTTTTGTTTCTTTCTTTGTTTTCTTTTCTCCTCTCCTCCTTTCCACCTTCAAAACAGGAAGTTCTGAGCCCTTGGGCTCCTATCAATCACTGGGAAAATAGTCTTTTGTCTGTAAACTTAATATAAAACAGCAACATTACCTGTCAAGCAAAAAGGCTAATAATGAAGGCTTAGGCCAAATAAGGGGGGGGGGGTGAGTGTTCAGGACTAGGGAAGGGATGGTACCATTGTATTCTGCCCCTTTTCAGGTCAATCAGGGAGTATTTGTGTCCAGTTCTGCTCTCCACGTTTTAGGACAGACACTGACAAGCACCAAAGGAGGGCAGCCAGGATGGAGAAGGGCCTTAACTTCATGTCACATGAGGTTGTTTAAAAGAACAAAGGTCTGTACAACCTGGAGAAGAAATGCCTCTGGGGAACGTGACAGCTGCTCCTGGGATCTGAAGACTGTCTATGGCACAGGAATCTGCCTCATTCTGTGTGACTCCAGAGGGCAGGACCAAGAGTAATTAATAGGTGGGAGAGGTAAAGAGACAGACTAAAATGGTGTTGTGAGGAACAGAATGGGCTTCCTGGGATGGTAGTGAGTTCCCCATCACTGGAGGTCTTTAAGCAAAGGTTGGATGCTTGTGTATGTTCTATCTTTTGCAGTCTAGGGGTAGTGGGAACCCAGAAAATTTAAGGGCAAAAGGCATGGGTTCTGCCTTGAGAAAATTTGACTCAAGCCTTCTTTCAGGCAGGGACAAGGTTTATTGAAATACTGGTTGGGGTTGGCGAGATTCCTAGTGAGTCTGCTCTATTGGGAAGAATCTGAATAATTTGATAGATGAGACTGACCCTTTTTATAGGGAAAAGATCCGTGGGAAGATTTGGATGGGACAAGTTGTCTGGGGTGCCTGGGAGGTTGCAGAGAAAAGGTCTAGACGGAATTCAGGGTGGGAAGTGGCCAATGAAGGACTGAGGTAGGTTAGAGATTACAGAGAAACGGAGGTGTGGGTGTGGGGCCACAATGAAAGGACAGTTGAAAGGTTCCTGGGATTGCTGATGACCCTGCCATGGACTGGGCCCTTTGGGAAAATCCAGGGGCTTTCCCTTTTTGGGATCCAGGTCCCAAAGACTTGGCATTTTCCTTTTAAGTATTCAGATCCCATCCCCATCACTATCAACCCAACCAATCAATAAGTAAACTTATGTTTAGCACATTTTCTTTTTCTTTCTTCCTTTCTCTCTTCTCTGGATCTCTCTTGTTCACTTAAGATGAGGAAAGAAAAAAAAAACACAAGAAGGAAAAAGACAGTCAAGGGTCTTGCAAGCTTGCTTAGGTAGGGCACATTTTTTTTTGTAGCCACGTGGAGGCTGGAGGGAAGATAAGAGAAATCAGCCTCAGTCAAAAAGCATTTATTAAGTATTTACTATGTGCCAAGTACTGTGCTGGAAAACAGCTCACAAATTTCCCTGATAGAGAAGAAGAGAGAAGTGGTGGGATGGTCCATCCCTTGTGTACTTAAATTTAATCATCAGTTCTTCTAGCTCAAACAATCATTAAAGGGACTTCATCATCTATCCAGCTACTTAGCTAGCAAAGGGGTTGGTGAAGGATTCCTTGTTCAAGGAGAGATACACCCTGTTTTCCCCTTTAGAAACTTGGGATTCTGGGACTAGGAATCAGGCCAGGAAGAGACCCAACCTCCAGAGAGGGAAGTGTAGGGAGGTAACATGAGCCAGCCCCATTGTTATAGCTGCTCACAAAGGACTCTGAGTCCCAGGTCTAAGAGGGGAGCCTGGAAGGTACTGATAGGAACCTGAAACCAGGGGCACATTCCTCTGGCAGTGCTCCTGGGGACTCAAGACAATCCCTTCCCACTCTTTATATCACTTTATATCCAAGAATATGGGAGAAGAATGCTTCCCCTCTGCTTCACCCTATATCTCCCACTACAGGATGCTGCCTGGCTCTGAGTGGCTGTCTCACCAGCTGGGCCTGCCAGGACTGGAGTTGAGAGTTTCTTCAGCCTTGATCCTGATCTTCCTGACATTTAGCACCTGGATCCTGGGCAAAGGCCTTATCTTCTTTCATCAACTCTATATCAAGAGCCGCCAACTTCGATGCTTCCCTGAACCCCCCTTAGTGAGCTGGTTTAAGGGTCATGCAGGACTGGTAAGTGGGGACATCTGGGTTAAGGGATAGGGTAGGGGTGGGGGGCTCAGAGGATAGAGAGTCTGTGGACTTCAGTGGGTAGAGGGTCTGAGCTTAAGAATGGGAAGAAGGCCTGGGAGGGCTGGGGGCACACAGCATCTGAGGGCACTAAAGGGCCAAGAACCCAAGAGGATGAAGGAAACTGAACATTTGAGCCTAGAATGGGGAACTGAGAGGCTGAGGAGCTGAGCAGGCCTTCTCTGGGGAAGGATGAACTGGGGGCTCTGTTTCTCTGATGTCCTTGATGATGCTAATATAGTAAGAGGTTCCCCTATAGTTACTCCCTGGAGTTACTCTTCATCAGTACCCTCCAAGAGGGAATGGAGAAAGGTTTTGCTTTCTCAGTGATATGTGCAGATAAGAAGAAGGCAAAGAACCCAGATGGGATCTGGGAGCCACCACAGGATGAGAGGGAGCTCAACTTAGTCTTTATCAGGGGCATAGATCCCTCAAAGGCTGTTTGAGGTGATCTCTCCTGTTCCTCCACTTTAGGCTCCCCTCTTACTGGGTCCCTGCCTAAAACATAGCCTCCATCTCCCTACCTACTTGGTCCCTTGTGCCCAAGACAGCAGGTGTTTTTTACAGTGTGATTGAGCCTTCTGTGGGCAGCTAGGAGTCTTCCCCTTTCCTTCATCACTTGAATTCTTTTCTCTCCCTACTTCCCCTTTTTACTTCGTGGACCCTTAGTGCCTCACATGGACCTCCTGTGTTATTGGACTTTGACATCCTCCAAAGTGAAAATTTCTGTCTGACCTGAACCAATGCCTATCAGAGAATTCCAGAGTTGGCATGGGCTTCAGAGGGTATCTAACCTGAGCAAAAATATACTCTGTTCTCAACAAATGCTCATCTAAACTTCGCTGGAAGACTCCTAGTGACAATGAACTCACTATTTCCTAAAGCTACTCTTTTCATTCTTTGACAGCTCTGTTGGTTAGGAAGACATTCCTTACATCAACCCTTAATTAATCTTTGCAACTTCCTTTGATTGCTCCTAGTTTTGTTTTCCAAGAGGCAGGCAGTACAAGTCCCCTTTCTCTTCTGGTTATCTAGATGGCTCCTGTTTTTCCGTCTTTTCTGCTCCAGACTAGGCATCCCAAGGTCCTTCAGCCAATTCACCTATGGCATGGTAGATAGTCTCTTTACCATACTGGACCCCTTTTCTGTACCTTCTCTAGATTGTCAATGTCTTTCCTAAAACATGATGCCCCAAACAGAACTCAGTGCTCCAGATGTAGCCTGACTCGGACGAGGATAGTCAGACTATCTTCCTTATTCTTTGATGATATACTCCTCTGAGTGTTGCTCAAGATCGCTGTAAGCTCCATTGATTACCATGTTGTAGAGTTTTGGTAGGAACTCAAAACAATCTCCCTGGCCTACATTTGGGAGACTCTCTCCTCCTTCCTTTCACAATGGATAAAGCACCGGACTTAGGGTCAAGATGCTCTGAATCATGTCACCTGATTTAATTTCTGTGACCCTGGACAAGTAATTGAACCTCTCTACCTTAGTTTCCTTATATGCAAAAGAAGAATAATAGCACCTACCTCAAATGGTTGTGAGTGATAAATTAGGTAAAACGTGTAAACTATTTTGCAAACTTTAGTCTATAAATATTAGCTATTATTATTGCTGGCATTATTATGGCTATAATTTTTTCTTCTTAAGTCGTGTTGCACTTCTTCCACCTCCATGATCTTCACAACAATGGTTTAGCAATCACTTTTTCTAATTCTTTCAAGCATGGGAGGTGCAGCTTATCTGATCTTGATAGACAATGACTTAGGTTTAGGTATTCTAGCATTTCCCTTCTTATCCTGGGCTCCAACTTGTCCCATTAGCTATTTTTTCTGTCTTTTCTAGTCTAATGCTTATTCTTCTTGGAAGAAAAAACAGACACAAAAATGAAAGTGAGTAGTTAGACCTTTTTGCTGTCACCTGTTATCACTGTCCCTTGTTACTATTATTGCTGAGGAGCAGTCCTATCCTGGGCAGGTAGGTCATGCAGTGGCTAGAGGGCTGGGCTTAAACCAGGAAGACCTGGTTTCAAATCCTTCCTCATACCCTTACTGGCTATGTAACTGGACAGGTCATTTAACTTCTGTTTGCCTCAGTTTCCTCAACTTTAAAATGGAGATAATAATATTACCTACATCCCAAAGTTGTTGTGAGGATCAAATGAGATCATATTTGTAATAATACTTAGCACAGTGCCTGGTACCTAGTTGGCACTATATAAAGGCTTACTCCTCTCCTCCTCCTCCTCCCACTCCCAATACTACTACTACCACCACCACCACCACCACCACCACCACCACCACCACCACCACCACCACTACTACTACTACTACTACTACTACAACCACCACCACCACCACCACCACCACTACTACAATTAGCTATTCCTTCTTTGGTCTTCCCTTTCTTCCCAACATAACTACAACAGCTCTTATGTTGTTGTTAGCATTTACTACCAGCTGGATTCTCAGCTTATTCTGAACTTGGGTTCCTGATATCACTCTTACAGACTGTGGCATTCTTTTGTATTCATTCTGTTTTCTCCCTTCATTTTCGTGTTCTAGTCAGATGCTGCCAGTGACCAAGCCAACACTAGCTCTGAAAAGATTTAGGTTCATGTTTATATATGTGTGAGGGCATTTAAATAATAATAATTATAGTAACTATAATTTATATAACACTTAGAGATTTTCAAAGCACTTTATATATTTTATCTCTTGATCTTCACAAGAACTCTGAGATGTAGGTGCTGTTACCATCCCAATTTTACAGATGAGGAAATTAAACGAACACAGGTTAGGTGATTGGCCCAGGGTTACACAGCTACTAAGTGTTTGAGGCTAGATTTGAATTCAGGTCTTCCAGATTCCAAGTCCAAAACTCTATCCACTCCATCACCTACCTGTCTCATCATCTTTTCTGATAGCCCTATTGCTTTTACCATCGTTTTTTTTAAATAGTGCCATTTCTGTCTCTTCTATAAACACATCTAGGACTGTTACATTAGAGTCCAAGTATGGTGGCTCTGTTCTTCATGGTGGAAAGAATTTTTTCCTAAAAATTTTTCATCAAAATCTTTTCAAATCCTTTCCATATTTCTTTTGACTTTTATCTTCTTTCCAGTTTTGCCTTTAAATGCTTTGGAATGATTTTGCTTAGTTGGGCTTCTCACCAAACTTTCTTTAAAGTCATTTGACCTCTACTATTTCTCTGTTTTATGATGTGAGACTATTCATAAACTTCCACCACCCTATGCAGTAAAATTTTATAGAGAAGTTGATATTCTAAATCTCTGTTGCCTATGGCTCCCTTATCTTTAAACCTTGCAAATAAGTGTAGCACCAATGCAATATTCACAGTGCACACGATCACAATAAACACTGTGACTGTAAGTATTGCTTGACGTTCGAGAGCAAAATATACCAGATTCTCCAGATAGAGGATAGAACTGAAGCATTTATTTAGACACCAGAAAACCTAATCCCCAAACCAGTAAGCCGGTTCCATCATAGTACCAAAGATATTCAGAAGCCATAATAACACTGCAAGCCAGGCTATTCTTTAGCCTTCCCACAAACCAATACTAGATCAATATTTACTCATAAAACACAATCTCCTTGCCTGTGCTCCTCTGTCCCCCATTGTCTGGCTAACTCTGATTACCAGCTTCCTGTGGGTTCTGGTTTCCTTCAACAAACTCCTCTCACCACAGGCTCCATGTGACTACATTCAGCCTATTAGGGGGCAGAATTTACTTTCTTTCTTCCTTTTTTTTTTTGCTTTTTGGGGGGCAATTGGGGTTAAGTAACTTGCCCAAGGTCACATGGCTAGGTTTTTGTTTGTGTGCGTTAAGTGTCTGAGGCCAGATCCAAACTCAGGTCCTTCTGACTCCAGGGCCGGCGCTCTACTTACTGTGCCACCTAGCCGCCCTGCAGAATTTACTTTCAAAGCAGGGGAGGTCTTCAAACTTCCCCCTAGGTCTATTAAGGGGCAGGGAAGATCTTCAAATCCCATTCCCATTATAATAAATCATGTGTTTGGGCACTAAGGTGATCTTTATGTCCTTTATTCTCCTTTTTATGGTCATTGGCTTCCATAAATTGTATTTCTGTGTGAAATTATTGTAATTGAGACATGTGAATGCAAAAATTACATAGTCATAGTGATCTTGTATAGTGTCCAAGCTAAGCAGTGATCTCCTAAAGATGCTAATATTTGCTGATTATATCATGCTGGTTTCACCAAGTATTTTTTTTTTTTAAGCAATTGGGGTTAAGTAACTTGCTCAAGGTTAAACGGCTAGTCATTATTTATGCATGGGTGCTCATTTTCTGAGGCCGGATTTGATCTTGGGTCATCCCAACTCCGAGGCTGGCACTCTTACTCACTGTGCCACCTAGCCGCCCCATGGTTTCATCAAGTATTGAAATATTGTAGTTCTCTTAGAAGAGATCCATAACTATTCTAATAGATTTGGCCCAACCATTCACATAGGAAAAATCAAGTGGATGAAGAATGCCTGCTGTTATAACATGCGGTTAGTTGGACAACCTAATGAGCTTTTATATACATGTATATATGTGTATAAATATATATGTATATTTGTATTTATCTATTAATGTATAACTATTTCTTTGACAGACACTGCAGATAGATAATGATTTATATCTAGAATTAAGCAGCAAGATGACAGAGGTTGCATTGCCTTTGGGACATTGTAAAGTTTGCTCAATGATTCTAAATTCCCAGAAACAAAGATCTATCTTTTAATATGAGTATCACATGAGTGTTATGTCACTATGAACATTATAGTTTCTAAGAATTAAAAGTTAGTATCATTCTGAGGGCAATGGGATATGAGCAGGTTGCAAAATATTACAAAGGAAATCTGGAGAAAATGATTCTGTTAAAGAAATTTATCATAGAAAAGATGAGATGGTCATTTGGAAAGAGTAATACATGGATTACTTGTGTGTTCGTTCCTCTGGTATGTCTTCAATATCAAGAGAAAGCAAAGAAGGCTCCCAGCAAGTTGAGTAGACCCTTGGGGCAAACTCAGGGGAGCACATGGACAAAAGTGGTGAAGAAAGAACAGGTATGGATTAATTGTGATTTGTCCAATTAGAAGAAACACTCAAATTGATGAAATCACCAAATCATTTGATTATTTGAGAATTTTCTTGTAGGTGAATTCTGTTTGGTTTGAGTCCCATTCCAGTGTGGAAGGGTACATCTCTAAAATCAATATGGTCTAGATAGTTAATTAATAATTTTCTAATAGGAACTGATGCAAACAACAGCATGGCATTAGCAAAAGCATTTAGTTGGTATAGAAAGTGATTATTTGGAATACAAAAATAACTAATAGAAATAATCTTAACAACTATTTGCTACAATTTGCTATGTTTCTTCTTTACTTTTGTCTGTTATAGCCTGATAAAAAGCTCTTTCCACTTCTTGCTTCCTCCCACACCCCATTCCTACTTTCTTTTTTTCTTTTCTTTTTGGAGGGGGAAGTCAGGGCAATTGGGGTTAAGTGACTTACCCAAGGTCACACAGCTAGTAAGTGTTTAAGTGTCTGAGGTCAGATTTGAATCAGGTCCTCCTGACTCCAGGGCCAGTGCTCTATTCACTGTACCACCTAGCCACCCCTATTCCTACTTTCAAGCTTGGGAAAATAGGCTAAGATTCCTGACCCTGATAGATCTCCCAGGTGGTTGCAGCTCTCCTTTTGGCTTAGGTACTGAGATAAACTGGTTGTTTCAACTTGAACAAGTCACAACCTCTACGAATTGGTTTCCTCATCTGTAAAAGATAATAACAACAACAATAAGACAACAACAACAATAATAATCTCTCCCCACCCTTCCTTTAAGACAAAATAAGATGAGGAATTTGGGTAGTTAAGCCAGCAGAGGGCACTGTGACCCAACCCATGATATCTGAATCTGGACAGGGTAGGGGCAGGGAGTGCATGCTGAAGGCTCGGGAAAGCAGCTTGTGTGTTTTATAACAGTCAGTCTGCAGTTGCTCCTGGTAATGGGTCCTTCTGAGCTACAGACCAACCTCCCTGACTTGGAATCTCTACTGTTGTCAGCTATCCCACTTCTGGGTCACTCCCTTGAATCCTGGCAATCTGAGGACCTGACTTGGATGGACTTCAGTATTTCACCCTCTTCAACCCCTTTCTTACCCACTCCTATGACTGCCCCATTAATGGCTGATACCATCCTCCTGTAGGTTAGTACCCTTTCAGTGTCAGCATTCTCTGGTCTAAACTCCTTCCAGTCTGGATTTCATTTCTATTTATGTCCTAAAATATTTATATCACCAAGTGCTTAGCACATGCTAAATGTGCTTAAGGCATTTATTAAATATTTGACTGATTGACTAAGGACTGGTCAGTTTCTGATATTCCATGTTATAAGGTCCTTTTCTGAATGTCTGTGTTGGACACGGTAAACTTCCTTCTACCCCTGACATTCTGGATGCTACCAGTCCTAACGTCCTGAGTCTAAAAGTCTGATTTCATAGAATCAAATTATAAGTGGGTTAGGTCATCATAAGAGGTCACTAAGGCAGGCTATGAAGGTGGTCTCTTACTGGCTCCCTCACTTGGTTGTTCTGGGATTCTGGCTACTTCCCTGAGCTCCCTACTGCTATTTTCTATTTTTTCCCTCCTTTCTACATCTTTTGTTGCCTTCCCTCTGGAATCTGCCTTTTTTCGCAATCAATTAAGCAATTAATGAGAATTTGTTAAGGTGCTTGCCTATGTTGGGGATTGGGGATGCAAAACCAAAAATAAAATAGTCTCTGCCCTCAAAGAACCTACATACTCATAAATAATAATATTGATAATAATTAGCATTTATATAGCCCCTATTATATGCCAGATGCTGTGCTAAGTACTTTACAAATATTATCCCAATTGATCTGGTAGGTGCTATTACTATTCCCATTGTACAGCTGAGGCAAAGAGAGGTTAAGTGACTTACCCAAGGTCACATAACCAGTAAGTGCATGAAGTAGGCTTTGAACTCAGGTCCTCCTGACTCCAGGCCCAGTGCTTCTTCTTCTGTGCCACCTATCTGCCTCAGAGGAAATAACATATGCAAATATAAGGCATATGCAAACTATGTATATCTATATATTGATACACACAGAAAATATATATGATAATATGTATTAGTCAATCAATCAATATGATAATATTTTGGAGTAGAGGCAGTGGCAGCTGAGGGTAAGGAAAAATCAGGAAAAGCTTCATGTAGAAGTTGACACAAGCTCTGAAGGAAGCCAAGGATCTAAGAAGGAGAGATGAGGAGGGAGTGCATCAGGCATGAGAGACAGCTAGTGCAAAGGCATGGAGGTGGGAGATGTTTGAAGTACAATAAGGAGGCAACTTTGATTAGTTTATATAGTGTGTGGCAAGGAGTAATGTGCAGTTTGCTGGAAATGTTAGGACCACATTGTGAAGAGCTTCATAAACCACATAGAGGTAATAGGGAGCCACTGGAGTTTATTGAGTAGGGGAGTGACACTGTTAGATCTGTGTTCATCTCTTATTGCTCATTGCTCCTGGAATAGAAGGCTGGATTTGAACTCAGGTCCTCCTGACTCCAGGGCCAGTGCTCTATTCACTGCCTACCCACCCCTCAATTCAACATTCTAATCTATGATCTTTTGAAATCTTGACTTTCTAATTAAAAGGAATAACAATAACTAGCATTTATAGAGTACTTTAAAGGTATGCAAATTGCTGTACATATATTATCTCACTGGATCCTCACAATAGCTCTGTCAAGTAGGTGCTGGTATAATCTCCATTTTACAGATGAGGAAACTAAGTCTGAGAAAACTTAAGTTACTTTCCTGGCGTAATATAATTTATAAATGTGTGAAATGGAGTTTGAACTCAGTCCAAGGCTCTTACTCATTGCACCACTTAGAATTGTCATCCTATAAATAATTAAACTGATTGCTAATATGGACACTGAGGAAATTTGCAGAGAGAGATATAGACTTAAGTAAGCTTCTAAGGATCAGGAAGGTTGTCACTGTACTGTTTGCAAAATTTCCCCTCTGTGTGTTTCCTGGTATAATTCTTGGAGTAGTGTGTTTGTCCTTCCCCTTGTTTACCTGGTGTGATGTGGCTCCACCTGGTTGCTTCTCTGTGATAGGAGGCTTCTCATTCTAGTACAGGCTGTTCTCTAATAGTAGAGATGGTTCATAAACACCACCTAAGGCATCTCTAAAAAGATAATTGCCTGAAGCTTGGATCAGTCCCTTCTGGTTGTGTTTGAGAGTTTCAAATATAAAAGGGAACAGTAAGAGCAGGAAGAAAGCATTGAGAGACTTTTTATTTCTTGGCACCCCCACTAATGGCGGGAGGCCCCTGTCTTTCAAGTCTCAGCTAAAATCCCACCTTCTACAGGAAGACTTTCCCAATCCCTCTTAGTTCTAGTGCCTTTCTTCTATTGATTATGTCCTATTGATCCTGTACATAGCATATCTCTACATTACTGTTTGCATGTTGTCTCCCCTATTAGATTGTGGGCTCCTCAAGAGCTGCTACTGTCTTTTATCTTTCTTTGTAGCTGTAGTTCTTGGCAGAGTGCCTGGTACATAACAGGTATTTAGTAAATGTTTATTGAATAACTGTCTTAGGGATTAGCCTGACCCAGCCTGGATGATGGGGTTTGATGTAATGTTAGAGGCTGGGCCCTTGTGTCTCCTTCCTCAGCTCCAAAGTGAGGACTCTCAGAGAAGCTCAATGTCCATCTCAGCAGCCCCAAGTTGGGTGGGATGGTGTTAACTGCCACACACATCTCAAGAAGTCCTTGGTGCCTGAGCTTCAGGTTAAATGGAAACAGGACTCAGTGTGGAACTTGGTGGCTTCCTCCTCATCAGCTAACTCTTTTCAAGAGACTGGGGATGTCACTTTCCTCAGACCCTGTTAGAATGTTGGTGTTTTGCTGATATTGGGTGCTAGGGAGGCTTCTTGGCCCTGGAAGGGCATCTTAGCTCTATTCCCATGTATATCAGGGATGAGGCCACTCCTCTATTCCATTGGCACCACCTACTCTTGCCCTTCTGTTCTGCCCTTGTGGGACCTTGTTGGACACTACAGGCTGTAATGTTCTGCCTCCTCTTCTCCTCTCCAGTGTCTGGAAGGTTTCCAGGATTTTATTTCTATTAATGACAGGGAAATACACAGAGAAAGCCAAAAGGAAGGTAGGCCAGTGATTTGGGTTCATCCTCTTTGTGGTGATCTTTTCCGTCAAGAAATACTGGAGTACCTGTTGGGGTACTCTTTCCTTTCCCCTCTCTCCACCCCATCCCATGTCACCAATTAACTCTGACCAAAGTACCTCAGAACTTCTGAACCTTTGGAACTTACAGATAGTTCCTTAGGAAAGAGTGGGGCACATTCATTTGGGTATTGATGCTTATTCACCCAAGACCACAAGAGTCACAAGAGCACAAATACAAATGAGGTGGTTCCAAAGTTCAGGCTCAGGCTTTCCCTGGGTCTCCACCTCCCCCGACAGGGTAATGTCCAATGAGACTTCCAACTGAGGGTGACTGGGCAGGACATGTACTTTAGCCTCCATGAACTGTGGTCCCATGGTGGCCAAGGGGTAGAAAAGAGGGAGATGCAATTCCATCTACCTTCTTCACAGCAAGTCCCAGAGCTACAGGATACCAGCTCAAGGGCCACAGGAAGACAGATCAAGAGAGGCAGAGTCATTGTCCTTTTCAAGATCTATAATTCTATAGACTCTTCTGGCTCAGTGACCAATGTCAAACCTTTGTAGCACTGAGTTACTCACATGTGGACAGTTAGAAACAGAAAGTGAATCCTTGCACATGATCTGTGTAACCTCTATTACATATGAAATAGGATCATACACATATACAGCCTTCCTTCCTTTGTTCCTTCATTCCTTCCTTCTTTCTCTTCTTCCTCCTTCCCTCCCTCCTTCCTTTTTCTTCTTGCTTCATCCCTTTTTCTTTTTCCTTCTTTCCTTCCTTCCTTCCTTCCTTCCTTCCTTCCTTCCTTCCTTCCTTCCTTCCTTCCTTCCTTCTCTCTCTCTCTCTCTCTCTCTCTCTCTCTCTCTCTCTCTCCCTTCCCTTCTCTTTCTGCATCTATAACCAAGATAACTAGGTCAAAGGGTATGTACCAGTTAGTGACTTTTCTTAAATAATTGTAAACTGTTTAGAATGACTGAATCAATTCACAATTCTGCCAACTGTGCACCATTGTTCCTGTCTTTCCACAGCATTGAATGCATTTAGTGCATTTGTTACCATCTTTTCCATGTTGCTAAGTGAAACACCAGAATTTTAAACTTGCATTTCTCTTATTAGTGATTTTGGAGAAATTTTCATATATTTGTTGATCATCTTCATTTCTTTTAAAAGCTGTTGGTGTCTTTTGACCACTTCTTTACTGGGAGAATGGCTCTTGGTCCTACATATTTGTGTCAGTTCTTTAAGTATCTTGAATATCATCATATATTTATCTGAGGGATTGTATACAATTTTTTTTTCAGTTTAGGAGGTAATGTCTTCAATTACTGCAGGAAACCATGGAAGAGAAATTAGAATTGTCCCACTTGACCACAGTGGGCAGAGCTAGGAGTAATGGATGGAAGTATAGAGAGATTTATTTAGTGAAGTCAACAAAAGTTTCCTAACAATTATGACCAACTAAAAATGGGGTGAACTCTCTTGAGAAAGTAGAAGCTTCCTCCTCACTGGAAGTCTTCAAGAAAAATCATGAGGGCTATTTGTTGAGTATATCTTCCAGTAGATTCTTGTTTGGGTGGGTGTTAGATCAGATGGCCTCTGGAGTCCCTACAATTCTGAGACTCTGTACCAGGCTTGGACTGCTTCTATGATGCCATACACCCTATTCTACTGGTTGCATGAGGGAGATGTCCTTCAGAAAAGCCCATACATCTGTACCCCTTTGGGAATCTTCAGTTTTTTCCTGATCATGAGAGGTTTGGCATTTCCTTAAAGCTTGTTTGAAACTGCTGACTTTTTCTGTTGCTTTATTTACAGATCACACCCACTGAGGAAGGCCTAAGGAATACTATTAAATTTGTGAAAATTTTCAGGGAGATCTTTCTATTGTGGGGTGGACCCAGGCGTTCAATTCTTTTTGTCTGTCACCCAGACTACATCAAGCCTATCACATCAGCTTCAGGTATGTAAACCCTGGGTCATGGTTACCATGGCAACATCTATCCCTGCCTGCCCCCTCAGCTATTCATCAATACTCCCACTGACACATGTGATCATAGAACACCTTATACAGTGAGAAAAATCAATAGTTGCTGCCTTCAAGAACTTACCTTCTCCTTGGGACAGGGTATAATAATAGCTGCTAAATGTAAAAAGAGGCAATAGGGAAGGGTTGAGGAATGGAAATGCGATGGAAGGCAAAAAAGAAGGAGAGAATGGTGGGAGAAATAAAGGAGGAGGAACAAAGAAGGAGGGGGACAGAGAAGAAAGTTAGAAGCTAGTAGTTCCTGTTATATATCTAGGTCTATGTCTATAGTTATAACTATACCCATATCCATATCTAATCCTATATCAATATCTATATCTATATCTATATCCATATCCATATCTATACTCACATCTATATTTATGTATATCCGTCATTATATCTATATCCACATCAATATCTTTCTATAACTATATCCATATCCATACTGATATTTGCATCTATACCTGTATGTATATTCATGTCCATATCTATATCCATCTCTATAGCTATATCTATATCCATATCTATATCTATAATAAATTGGAACCAGTGGTCCAGGGAAGGCACTGGAATTAAAGTGGGAAGGACTTTCTGGAGAAGGTAAGATTTTAACTAGGACTTGAAGGAAGCCAGTGGAGCCACAAAGTAGAGATGAAGAGGGAGAGCATTCTAGGGATGGGAGATAGCCAATGAAAAGGCCTGTAATTGTCTAAGGTGCAACAAGGAGGATAGTGTCAATGAACTGTAGGTATAAGAAGTGTAAGGAAAAAGAAAATGGCAAAGGCAGTGGCAGGGCAGCTTGTGAAGACTTTTGAAGGCCAAGCAGAGGGTTTTATATACTTTTGTTCAAAGAGGGCAGGGAGAACCCCTGAGTATTTCTCCCCTTTCACCCACTCCCTGATCTTTGATTCCTCCTCCCCCCTGCAGGGGAAGATGGCCTAGGCCTGGAAGAATCTTAGCATTGGGCAGGAGCAGAGGCACCAAATACAATCACTACTCTATCTCAGTTTAGTTTTTCTGGGGTCCACACTGTGGATAGATAATCAATATAGTAAAAAATAAAATAGGAACAAAAGAGAAATCTGCATGTTTTTTGGTAACTTGCATAGTGCTTTCAAAGACCCCAGGTTTCTCCCTGAAACTGAAACTGATTTTTAAAAGAATACCATGTAGTGATGAATCATAGAACACCACCATCAAATGCCACCACTGTACTGAGTGCATACAAATACAAGCAACCCTGTGCCCCCACCCAAAAATATCCTAAGCAAACCACAGTCTCTGCCTTCAAGAGCTGACATTTTAATGAAGGAAAAGGGGAGAGAAAGGTGAGGGAAAGGAGATTCAAAAGCCAAGCAGGCCTGTGCCCTTCTTCAAAATGGAGACCCCAGACATCTGTCATGGGAGAAGGGGGACTAGAGGTGGAGGGATATTAGATGTGAGAAGGTCACAGGGTGGGGTGAGGGAAGTTCCGGCATGAGAGGACATCTGAGGCATGGTGGAGAAGTCAAACTTACCTGGGAGAATAACCAGGAGTTCTTAAGTAAGACAGGCAGGAATATGGGAAATATTGAAAAGCTTTCCTTCCCCATCATCTGTGAGGCCATGTCTGGTCCCATGTCAGGGTGGTATCTGAGGAATAAGAGGCCAGATCTGGGTCATGCTTTGGTCATTCCCAGAGTTCTCTGGGACAAACCTGGGACCTTCTTGGGGTTTTGTCCAGGTAGCACATCAGACTATGTCTGGTTGTTCTCCCACATCAAGCCTCCTGCTCTTGCTCCCCACCCAGCCTTATTTGCTTTACCCGTGATCTCTGCTGTCCTCCTCTTGTTTTCTCTATCCTTTCCATGTTGAGTGCAGGAAGAGGATGGGTTGGTATTGGGGATGGGTAATGGCAAAGGGAAGGAAGCTCCAGTCCCCTATTTCCTAGTTTGAGACTAAGTTCCCCTCCCTTCTCTTCCCTCTTGGCTATTTTGTGGCACCTTCCTCCTCCTATCTTCACCATATGGTCTTTACATCACTCCTTGAAATAACACATATGTCTCCACAGCTCACATTGTACCCAAGGACCAGCTTTTCTATGGATTCTTCAAGCCTTGGCTGGGTGAGTGATAGTCAAGGGAAGAAGCACTAGGAATTGAGAAGATCCCTGACGAGAAAATACTCAGGATGCTTTTGACCAAGGAGATTATTACTAAGGGATTGAGTATTAATGGACCAAGGTAGAATAGAATCTTCAGAGGCTTAGTGTTTGGGGATGGGTTGAGGGCTAGTGCTTGTGGGTGAAAGATGTAGGGATAGGGTTAAGTAAAGGATTTGTATGGAGCCTAGTTTGGGGGGAATGCTGTGGTATCTGTGTGTGGGGTAATGGTTCTGAGCAGTTCATTATTGTGGTCTGGGCATGGGTTTCTCCCACCATCTTTCTCCCAGGGGATGGGCTGCTTCTGAGCACAGGAGAGAAATGGTACCAGCACCGACGCCTGCTGACCCCAGCTTTTCACTTTGACATCCTCAAACCCTACATAAAGATCTTCAACAAGTGCACAGACACCATGCATGTAAGACTGGAAAAGCTGTGGGTAGATAAGTGTTGACCACAAGAGGCCAGCAGTCTAAATGGAATGAATTCCCTGTTAGACCATATTGTATTGCAACAGGTGTGATGGTGGCCAAGACTATATATAGCAAAGGGACCGAAGTTTTTTCCCTAGGGGAAAAAAGCAATTAGAGGTTGCTGCAGTGCTTCCGAGTGGAATCAACAGAGTTTAGGATCTGGTTAGTAAGAATAATCAGTTAAAGAAGGAAGCCGATAAAGGTACACTTGAGTGAGGTCCAGGTGTGTCCTGCTCTGCGCCCTCACTTCCAAATTGGATCTTAGTCTTACATGGCGGTCTTCCCTGAACCCCAAATGATGGTGCATTTAGTCTACCTTGCCCCAACCATCATTTGTGATTGGTATTGCTGACCCCAGAGTACCTAGTTATGTCTCTCAGTTGTCCCACCAGCCTCTTTCCCTGAATTTAGACTGAGGGGTTGTAGTGGTGGAGCAGGAGCCCATGGTCACCATCACATGTGAACCTTCTCCAGTACTTGTCCTTTCAGCTCAGTTTTCTGTCCATGACTCATCTCCTTCCAGCATCCCATGAGGCAGAGAAGTCAGTGTTAATCATTCCATTTTTTACAGATGAGGAGGGAAGTTGAGCCCAGAGAAATAAAATGACTTGCTAAGGTTGCACACCATAGGTCACACAGTAACATAGTTCAGGTTGGGTCTCAGTTCTCCTGACTCCTAGCCAATGACTCCCTCTAACCCTAAGGAGAGCTCTGACTGATCTGTAGTCCTTACTTGGTTGCCCATGAAAAAAGAGGTCCTTCTCTTGCCTTCTCTGGCATTTTTCAGGGACTCAGGGCAAAGGTTCAGCTCCTGGGAGGAATGCAGACTAACACTTATGATTTCTTTTTGGGCAGATGAAATGGCAGTGTCTGTGTGTTGAGGGGAGCATCCGCCTGAACATGTTTGAGCACATCAGCCTCATGACGCTGGACAGCTTGCAGAAATGTGTCTTCAGCCATGACAGCCAATGTCAGGAGTGAGTCTCAACCCAGCTCTCAAGTTTGAGACCACAGAAAGTAGTAGCAACATAGTCACAGGGTACAGGGGAAGGAGACCCTATTGAAGGGGAATGTTCACTATTAGGGATGAGATGTAGGATGGTGGAGGAAGAGGGGTAGATCAAAAACTTACATGGAAACTGGAGGCCCTAGAGCTGATTAGCTATATGTGGTCCTTAATATTCTAAATCCCACCATCCCATCCCTGGTCTGCTTCCTTAGATGGAGGGACAATGCTTCTAGAGTCTCCCTGGACTAGTCTTGGTAAAGTATCAGTGATTATTTCATCACCAACTATTTACAAATATGGCAATTCCAGTATAATAGGAACTTAATGCATTTATTATGTTCCTACCAGGTGCCTGGTGCTGTGCTAAGCACTGACTATATAAAGATATCAATGAAACAGTCTCTACATTCAAGTAGACTATGGGATAGGGAAAGACAACAAGTACACCTAAAAATAATCTAAAAAATAAGAACAAGTAAGCTTTTGGGAGTGAGGCACTCACTTGTCACCCCTTCTGATTCTCCTTCTGGTTCAGTTTCCCTTTTCCTTCACCTATTGGCATCTAATGTCTCCCATAAGAAATTTCTGGGTGATAGTATCAGTGAGTGACTTCAGGAAGAGCCGCTATATGAGGCAGATGCCAGAAGGGCAGCGGGAGAATGTCCTTGGCAGAATTGGCCCCAGAGGTCAGTGTCCTGGCTGCCCTAAAGAGTGAGGTGTCAGGAAGTACTGGCCGAAGGTCAGTCATGCAGAGAGGAGGCATTAAGTGATGATGACATCACAAGGGAGACTGGGGGTCAGGGCCAGGAGAGAAGATCCTGGACGGAATGAAAGGCAGACAAGATAGCACCTCAGAATTAGAGGCATGTCAATAGAGAAGTAACAGAGGTGTCAGGGAAAGTGCAAGTGGTGTCAAGCAACCTGAGTTCAAATCTGGGCTTAAGACAATCAGTTCAGTCGTTTTTCAGCCATGTCTGACTCTTCATGACCCCATTTGGGGTTTTCTTCTTGGCAGAAATCCTGAAGTGGTTTGATTTTTTCTTCTCTAGCTCATATTATACCTGAGGAAACTGAGGCAAACTGGGTGAAGTGACTTGCACAGAGCCACATAGTTTAACAGTGTCTGAGGCCAATTTGAATATAGGAAGATGAGTCTTCCTGCCTCCAAGCTGATGGTCTATCCACTGCACCACCTGGCTGTCCCTTTTAAGACAATACCTCACATGTGAAAGGGAGTTAGTAATGAATACTTTACCTGAACTACAGGCTCATCGTGAGCTTTATAAAGTTGTGGTATTTTACAAATATATTGTTCTTGTTGGTGTTGTTGATACTTAATATTCACTTCATTGAGGCAGTCTAGAATTGAATCCATAATATCTCCAAGGTATACCTGTGTATGCAATCTGCCACCCATCCTCAGGGTTGGGCCCAGATATCAGCACAATCAACAAAGCAAGTCCATTGTTTTGTTGGGCAGGAAGGCAGAATCTGTTGCTATTCTCTCTTCCCATCTGGTGTTTTCTGTCATTTCCTACAAGTGTCTTTTCCTTCCTAAAAGTCCGGGCCTGTCTTGCCTGAACTAATTGGGATATTATAGAGCTGACTAGATTGACAAGAAAGCAAGAAACTCTGGTGAGACCTCTGTGTGACAGAGTAGGAAAGCCCTTCCTAGCAGTTTTCATTTTGTATCCATTTTTCTCTCTTTGTGTGGTGTGAGTTCTTGGGAATCTTATTCAAAGAGTTATATTCAAGCAACTGGAGATGTTAAGCATGATATAAACCAGAGAGATGGGAAGAGATGGTCAAGCACAGCCTTTTCTTTAAAAAGTATCTTCTCAGTCTTTCCCTGTTCTCTGGGGGCAAACTTGGTCAGAAGTGATGGGCCTATGATACTCAAAGGTTAGCATTTACCACATGATAGTTTAGGGTAAAAGCTGCGGGCACAGAAAGGGAGGTATACAAAACCACATCTGGAAGTATTGTGTTCATTTCTGGATGCCATGTTTTGAACATCATAAGGCTATAGTGTCCATAAGAGGGTAAATAAGGTTGAGAAGAGACTGGAGACCACACCATACCAGGTGATTAACTGAAGGAAATGGAAATATTTTATCCCTTAGAAGAGACTGCTTGAGCGGGAGGAAGAGGGAGGTAATGTGTTGTTCAGTGGTGTCTGACTGTGACCACATTTGGGGTGTTCTTGGCAAAGATAATGGAGTGGATTGGCATTTTCCGTTCCAGCTCATTTTACTTATAAGGAACAGAGGCAAACAAGGGTAAGTGACTTGCCCAGGATCCCACATCTTGTAAGTGTCTGAGGCTGGATTTGATTTCAGGAAGATGGATCACTCTGACTCCAGGCAGGGTGGGTATGCCACTTAGTTCCTCCAAGGGAAGTGATAGCTATGGTTAGGTGTAAGATTTTTTTCTTTTTGGAGGGCAATTGGGGTTAAGTAACTTGCCCAAGGTCACACGGCTAGGTTTTTATTTGTGTGTGTGCGTTAAGTGTCTGAGTCCGGATCCAAACTCAGGTCCTTCTGACTCCAGGCTCTACTCACTATGCCGCCTAGCTGCCCCGGGTGTAAGATTTTCTTATGCAAATGCTTTATTTTCTGAAAAACATAATAAAAGGACATCTATGTAAAAAAAAAAACCCAGGAAAATGGTTTGAAGAAACCCAAATAGTTTGGGGTTCTTAGAGAAAACAGGCTTTCAAATGTAAGTACTAAGAAAATGTATTTGAAAGCAAATGACATGCAAAAGAACTGAGTGGTTTTAGAGATCACTGTAACACATTGTTTTCCAAGAGCTAATCTGAATCTTCATATTTTCAGGACTTTACTGATGGACAGCTCTGCATTGTAGAACTCTTTAGGGGCTATGAGATTTTAGTCTAATTACTATTTGTGTTATAAATCAAGAGCTGTCCTGGCTGTTTTGCCTTACAATGAAACAGTTTTAAAGGAGATTGAAGAAAAAGGCAGGCTCTGCAGTTGCCCTGGGAGCTGCTTGGTTTGGAAGAAAGCTTATGCTAGGAGCTGACTGGAGTAAAGAAGAATCCTCTGTGGTTAAAAGATCTTGTTGTGTAATGCCATCTACAGCTTGAGACAGGGAAAACCCCTTAGGAGGCATGACTACATTGCCCGTCACTGCCATTTCTATATGGGGAGGGAGGTACTCTTCCATAGCTCAGAGAACAAATCGAAAAATTTCTACACGTTCCATACTTATAGGAACTGCTTGGCATGGAAAAAACAAAGCAATATTGTTTACTAAAAGAGCTTAATGCTGCTTCCATGGCCCAGGAGTACTAGAGAAGGGTCTTCCTTCAACAGGGGAGTCTAGAGAAGTGCAATAGGAGTGGTTCTGCCCAGTACATGACAACATTGCAGACAGTTATCTAAAAAGGACTTTAATACCTGGACATGGGTTTCCCTGCTCTTTCCTTACTGCTAGGTTTCTATAGTTTTGTGGCCACTCTCCCAATCCTTGCAAACCAGTAGGAGAGTGTGACCCAGGGTTTATGGGTTATAAATATGTATTATGTTAGGTTTTGGTTATTCTTGCTTTTGTCTTCTATTGAATAGCAAATATTTCATGTTTTAGAGTCACTGATATCATTATGACTGTATAAATGGGAAACATGGTCAAGAGGCTCAGAGTGAGTGTAGCAGCATGGCTGACCATGACCAGGTGAACTTCTGGGAATGAGTTCCCATCCCACGCCCCTGGACTTGACTCCCATCTTCCTCTTCCTCACCCCAGGACTGCCCCTTTGAGTGCTGGTTACAGTGAGGGATTTATCATTATTTACTTTAAAGGGCAGAACTAAGTCTAATTAGTGAAAATTATAGAAAGGTAGCCTGAGATTTGATATAAGGGGGAAAACCCACTTCCCAATAACTAGAACTGTCAAAAAGCTAAATTTGCTTCTTTTGAAAGAGGCATGTTTTCTATCACTGGAGCTCTTCAAGTAGATGCTGGGGCCCATTAAGAATACTGTAGAGGGAATTCTTGTTCAGGTCCAAGTTGGCCTTCATGCCTCTGAGGTCTTTTCTAACTGAGATTCTGTGATTATGTATTATGGAGAAGGAACAGATGGGATTTGTGGCTGAGAGGTTTTAAGCCTGGGTGACAGACTGGGGAGAGGTTATGTCAGTGACTAGGGCAGGCAAGTTGGAAGGGGGCTGCTTTGGAAGGAGCTATGTGGAAGGAGTCTGAGCTATGTGGTGTCAGAAGGGGTAGGGTTCTCACTTGGCCTGACCCCTGACCCTCACCCCCATACTTTGCACAGGAAACCAAGTTCTTACATCTCTGCCATCTTGGAATTAAGTAGCCTTGTGTCAAGACGCAACCAGCAGCCCCTCCTGTACTGGGATTGTCTATACTACCTCACCAGCCAGGGAAAGAAGTTCTCTAGGGCTTGCCATGTGGTACACAGCTTCACAGATGCCATCATCCAGACCAGGCGCCAAGTCCTTGATGAGCAAGGTACTGAGGCCTTCCTCAAAAATAAGATCAAAGGAAAGACCATGGACTTCATAGATGTTCTGCTACTGACTAAGGTGAACATTAGAGTTACAGGGAGAAGTAGGAAGGGAGGGAGTCTTTCAGAAGCCCTGAGGAAACATGGGGAGGTGGGAGAGAACAGCCAGGGAAAGAAGAATGGCTTGGTTGGCAAAGGCAGATTCATGGTTCCATAACATATATCCCAGAGCTGAGACATATAGAAGAGTGTTTAATGGGAAAGTGCCCCTTTACTTTCCTCCCATGTGTGGAATGAAATAGCTACTCCTAGCCTGTTTTTAGGTACATGAAAGGAGTAATCTGGTTTCTATGTATAGCTAGCTGGAATATGCCTGGAATCCTATTAACTACCCTAGTATACCTAGAAATAACCTCAAAGTATATCCCCTGAGGTTATTTCTAGGTATAACAGGGTAGTTAATGGGACTCCAGGAATATTCACAAATATTTCTGTGGTTCTGGGTATATCAAGGGTAATTTCCTATATTATAGATTTATCTAGGAGTACCATTAAGGATGCTTCTGGCTATATCAAAGGAGAGTCTAGGGTATTTTGGAAATACCTAGAATTTCTGTGATACAAATGTTCATGAGAGAGAATATTAAGGAGGAATGGACAAGACCTATTAGGGGGTAGGGTACCTATCAAGGTATCCTCCCCCCAGCCCCCACCATATGCTATAGCTAGGAATAGGTCTTTAGCTTAGGAAGGGATTCATGCTTTGGGGAAGAGTCCCTTCTAAATACAAGTTTCTATTTTTCTAGGTGTGTCTTCCAGCAGTATGAGATTCTGGGTAGTCCTTGGCATAGTTTCTGAAGGTTTTGATCCTATCAGGTGACTTCCATGCTATGGTTCTATAGGAGTCCAGAGGACAGTTTCAGGTGCTTTAGAAGGGTATGGGGGTATGAGTTATGCTAAGCATTTGGCCTAGGTCTCAAGGATTCTAGGTATGATACCTGACACTATCAGTAGTGCCTTGGGTTAGTGAGATTCTGAGGAGGGGATCCCAAGTAGAGCTGCTCATGGGAAGGAAGGAAGCCAAGAACCTACAGTTATGTACCATTACAGGATGAAGATGGGAAGGCTTTGTCAGACGAGGACATTCGGGCAGAGGCCGACACCTTCATGTTTGAGGGTAAGGGGAGATAGAATTGGAGGGTCTGGGGCTAAGGGTGGTGGGATTTAGAGGGTATTTCCCCTTAAGAAGCCCATTCCTATCTTATTACTGATGTCAGCCTCAGTGATTCCTGCTTTGATCAGGGCTAGTCTCAAAGGAGCTGCCCCCTTAGAGCCTGTGCTGATTTCAGAGTGATAATGATGTTCCTTCTCACTCCACAGTTCACTCATAGATACCCGCTCACCACCATACCAGTTCTCAAGATCTTCTCCCTTCCTTTCAGGCCATGACACAACAGCAAGTGGCCTCTCCTGGGCCCTCTACAACCTGGCCAAACACCCAGAATACCAGGACCGCTGTCGTCAGGAAATACACGATCTTTTGAGGGGTCGTCAGTCAGAGGAGATTGAATGGTCAGTGTGGAATGAGACTGGGAGGATTCCTATGGGAGAGGTGATTAGGAGCTCATCCCTTGAACCTTCCTGGTCACAGCTGAGGACATTTCCCAAAATATACACCCCCAAACGTCACACTAATGTCACTAGAGCTCTACCTCTGTAGATGACAGGCCTTGACTATCAAAACAACTGTCCCCTAGCAGACAGGAGGGTTTCTTAACCTTTTGATGGTTTTCTGGATAACTCTCCATAGATACAACCCAGGGCTAAAAGGTAGGGAGATTTCTGTGCCAAAGACTCCATCCCACATCCTGGCATTTCTTATTCTCTCTTCTTCAATCACATCTCTGTCACGGTTTCCAACTTTCCCTCCTATCCCCATACCCCAACTCTGAAGACTCTAGACCAAAATGTCATGGTCCTGTCATATTGCCTTCTCTCTATGTGGGATTGGGTGTCTGAGTACCCCTCCCCCAGGATAACAGGTCTGCTCTCTGCAGGGATGACCTGTCCCAGATGCCCTTCCTGACCATGTGCATCAAGGAAAGTATGAGACTGCACCCACCAGTTGTTGCCATTGCTCGTCAATGCACCAAGGACATCCAACTACCTGATGGGCGTGTGATTCCCAAAGGTAGGCTTTACCCAGGCTTGCATGGCAAAGGAAGGGGGAAGCAAGCTATGACAGGGGCTGCACCTGGGGGTGGTACAGTGTAGGAGAAGGTAGAGAGCAGGTGTCAGGTTTTCTTCAGGAAGTGACTGAGGAACTAAACTTGGAAGGCTGGTGGGGAAGGAGTGGTTGAGGGGGATTGATGTGTGAATGTATGGAATTAGCAGCCCATCTTGGGCCCTCTGTCTCTTCTTTCTTACCAGGGTGCGCTTGTACAATCAGCATTTTTGGAACCCACCACAATCCAACTGTGTGGCCCAACCCTGAGGTACCCTGCTCCAATTCCCCTTATGTTATCTGACTGGACCTAGGGGGCAGGGACACTCATGACAAAGGGTTGCATCTTTGCCTGGGAAGAATATAGGAGAAGCCCAGATGTGCCTCTAGGGAACAGAGCCAGGAAGGCAAGAGACCATAACACCAATCTCCTCCCAGTGGATGGTCTGCTACCTTAAAAGAAGTTTCCTTGCTTCCCTGGTAGAAGTCTTCCTTCCCAGCATGGCCCTGGGCCATCCTCACCATCCTTCATCTCTCCTTTTCCTTCAGGTCTATGATCCATACCGCTTTGACTTGGACAACATCCAGAAGATGTCACCCATGGCATTTCTTCCATTCTCAGCTGGACCCAGGTAAGGCCATGGCACATGCTTTCCCATTTGCCTCCTTGAAGTCCTGGGGAAATGTCCTCACCCTTCTGGGTCATTGTGGTCAAATCCATACCCTCAAGAGAGACTAGCCCTATTGCCAGTAGATAGAGAGGCTCCATCGTTTGTGTGTGCATGTGTGTGCGTGTGTGTGTGTGTGTGTGTGTGTGTGCGTGCGCATTTCCATGCACATGTGCATATACACATGAGTGGTGGTGGGGGGACAGAGTAAAGCTGGAGTCAAGGTAGGGGGATTAGCAGACCTTCCCCTTGCACAGGAACTGCATTGGCCAGACCTTTGCCATGTATGAGATGAAGATTGTGCTGGCCCTCACTCTACTGCGATTCCGAATCTTCACTAATGAAGAAAAGCCAGTCCGAAGGAAGCCAGAATTGATCCTCAGAGCAGAGGATGGGCTGTGGCTGAGGGCAGAGCCGCTACAGACACACCTCCTAAAAGCCCCCCAGAATTGAAGGATGGGAATTTCCTCAGGTCTGGGACATGGAGCCTTGGAGACTGCTAGACTAGTTACCCTTGTCTTGGTTGTAAATCTTCTGAATAAAAGAAATTTAACCTGCAAATTCATTTTGCTTTGTGCCTTTATGCCATGAAGTAGAGGCTGGTGAGAGAAGATACGAATCCCTGTTTCTCAGTTCCAGGAAGAAATGTTAAGAATGTGGGAGTGTGGGGGAGAGGGGGAAATGGCACCACAATTGTCTAGAAATATCTTGTTAGACTGATCACCCATCTATCTGATAGCAAAGTAGTAAAAAGTCCCCAACCAATACCAAAGGAGAAACAAGCTATAACAGACTATGCAAGAACATGGTAAAGTGATTGGTCTCATGCACTGGTATCCTTGGATAAGAGATGAATAGTCATAGTATTGGTCACGGTTCTTAGAGCTTTCAGAGTTGTTTCTTTTTAAATCACTATCTTTGCTGCTGGAAATATAATGTTGAAAAGGCACATAGGCCTCAAAGAACTTAGCAGGAATGGGGAAACTGTGGCCTTAAGGTCACATGTGGTCCTCTAGATCCTCAAGTGTGGTCCCTTTTATTGAATCCAAACTTTGAAGAACAAATCCCCTTAATAAAAGGATTTGTTCTGTAAAATGTGGACTCAGTCAAAAGGCCACACCCAAGGACCTACAAGGCTGAATATGGTCTCAAGGCCCAAGGTTCCTCACCCCTGGCTTAGAGTTTAGTGTAGTGCAGTTGGGTATGGCACATGTACACAAATCATTACACACCAAGCAGAATGTGATAAGAGAAAATAAATAAGAATCAGAAAGATGAGGATCACCTCAAACTGTAAGAACAAGAAAAGCTTCATGAAGGAAGTGATCCATAGCTGTGCCTTGAAGGAAGGCTTTCATCAGGTGGAGATGGAAGGCACGGGAAGTCAGAGAGGAGATCATTCCAGGCCAGAATGTGCAGGAAAAACTAGAGTAATCTAGTTTGGCTCAACATAGAGTATGTGAAAGGGGAGAAGCATAAAATTGCTTGGAAAAGTAAATGGAAGGTGTGTTGTGGAGACTCTTGAATTCCAGGCTAAGGGTTTTCTATTTTGTTCTCTAAGCAATAAAAAGTCACTTACAAATTTAGGGGTATTATGGGATGTTATAGCTAGATCTGTGTATATGAAAGATTACTTTCTTATACATTACTTTCTTAGCCCAGATATAAGAATTAGAGACAAAGCCTTGAAGGACTAAGACAAGTTAAGAGGCTATAGCAATAGTCCTATAGTCTAGATCATACATGATCATATATCAATGGAGCACTGCCACTGTGAGTGGAGAGAAGGGGTCAATGTGAGAGAGACAGAGATCGAATCTAGAGGGGTTAGTAACTAATTTAATGTGGGCAGTGAGTGAGTGGGAAGGGAAGTCAAAGATGACTGAGATTTCAAGCTCAGATGTCTTAAGAATGGGCACATTTGGAAGGAAGGACAGATTCAGAGACACATTAGAAGCAGAGTTCGGTTTGCAATTTGGCAAGGAAGAGAGCTACTTCCTATTAAATTAGGCTATAGGGCTATGGTGAATAATATTATATGTAAACTGAATGATAGAAACATCAAATATTTATAATAATGATCATCTGGTCAATGGAGACTTATTGTCATTCCCAGCTTGGGACTATGACAAAGAATCATTTCTGAGGATGAATTGTCATCAGGATCCTTGTAGGATGAACTGGAGGTAGAGAATAAATTAAGAGGTGATTGACACAGTCTAGTAATGAGCTAGTGAGTGGCTTGGATGAGTGGTTCACAAAGGCATGACATGAATTTTCTCTAGATGAGCCACAGGTTGTAACTGTTGTAATTTTGTGTCCTTGCACAAATCTATCAAATCTCCTGTAGTGTGCCATATTTCTTCATGGCAAAGAGTGATATTGTGCTGTGAGCAGAAAAAGTTTGGTTCAGATATTAGTGCAGTCATCTGAGGTGGTTGTTGGACCTGCTGAATCAAACCTGTTGAATAGGAAGGCAGCTGCTGCTGCCAATAATCTGATGAGCCAGTCATAGCTCAGCCACATCTAGAAGTCTGGGCTTTTTTCTACATTCAGTGGAATATTACAGAGCTGAATGTGTTGACTTGAGATCTAGGAAACCTAGTGAAATCTCTGTGTGTCAAGGAAGAACAGCAATGGGAGACACCAGCTTACCTGAGTGCTTTTCATTGTGTATCTGGGTTTATATTTCCCTGTGTTATATCTGATACTGAGAAATGTCTAATGTGGTCTTATATATGTTCTCCAGGTTCATGGAGAAGTAATGATGTGGCATACACTTAGGAGAAATGACAACGTAACATAGTGAAGAACAGCTGTTCCAATAAAAATGTTTTCTGAGCCATTTTCTGTTTTCTTGGGCACATTTGTGTCAGAGGTAACAGGACAGAGGTACTCAGAGACCATAGGTTCCTTATGCTGGATTAGGAGAATAGCTCTGAGGCAACAATATGACACTGGAGGAAAGGTTTTGAGATTTTGTGTTCATATCTGGACGGCATGATTTAGGAAGAACTTGATGTAGCTTAGCATTGGTATGGGGATCCATGATGTTACTTTGTCCTGCTGCATAGTGACACATGAGCAGCTTTCCAGAGGACTATTACTGTGAACAGCTTCAAGGTTCTGATTATGTACTATAGTGAACTCTATTTATTCAGCAGTAAATTAAAACAAAACATTCACAGAAATCAAAGTACAGCATTTACAATGTTATGATATAACAATTTATCACTAAAATGGCCACACAGTTTTCACCAAAGTTGTCACATAGTTTTAAACACAGTACAATGATTTAGTAACACAATCATTTAGTAACTCAATCATTTAATAAGTCCTTAATTCAATCATCCTTAAGGAGACTTGCCTCCTTAATGAGCACAAAGCACAAAGGTCAAAGTTCTCCACCCCAGGTCACATTGTCTTAATCTCTTCAATCAAAAAGTCTTCTTTCTTCTTATTGGAGATGTCTTTAACTCAGTCATCTAAACTTAAAGGTCAAAGTTCTCTGCCCCTAGGCCACAGTCAATCATGATCTCAGTTTGCATTAAATACCTGAGGTCTTTTCATCTTGACTTAAGGCAGGCTCCCAGCTTCCATTGTTCCTCTTCCATGGTCCCAGCTCCTGCCCAAATCTACCCAACTGTCACCTGAGTTCAAAGGCAGATAGTTCTCTGTTCCTTGTCCAGCTCCTTGTGTAATTTCTGTTCCATATTTAAGCTCACAGTGTCTAGTCCATCTCAAGTCCTCTACAGTTTCTGTTCCTGGGAAGACAATGCTTAACGAAGCCACAATAGCATTCATAAACATTGCCGTCATCCTCATCTATTCACTTTCTGCCTGTGAAATCAACATAGGCCCAACAATAAGGTCTCAGAAATTAATACAAATCATCTGTACAGTCCCAGGACCTCTGAAAACTTCAGTAAGACCCTCCTGCAGGATTTATATAAACATACAACAAGAAAATCCTTTTTCAGGGTTTCTGAACCAGCAGTAAGGTCACAGGGCTTCTGTAACATCAGCAATGTGCTCTATCAGCAGACAAATCTGACAAAGTAACATCAAAACAGACAGAAAAGTACCAGCACCACAGCCATGCTCCCTCCCAGTTCTCCTCTCTTCTCATTTCTCAGTTCTTCTCAATTCTGTTCTCAGTTCTTCTCAGTTCTCAGTTCTCTGTTCTGACACCAGAAGTTCTGTTCTCCATTCTGTTCTCAATTCATATCAGTTCTCAGAACTTCTCAGGATCCTAGAAGTTCTATCTCAGCAATTCTGGCTCTCTAGTTTGGACTTTTCCTTATATATAGTATTAGCTCCTCCCTGGTCCACCCCTTCCTGTTACATCAGCAACTTCCTCCCACTGTGGGATTCACAAGCTCTGGATCTTAATACTTAATACAATCATGAACTGAAACAAAGTGCTAAGTACCTGTTTGATTGCCAATACAAAGGGCATGGAAGATTTTCAAATCCCATTACCATTACACTTGCTGCCAGCTATGATGCCTGGCCTCTTATGAGTATACTCTCCCAATTAATCTAATTAGCTCAAATAGATCCTATTAATAACCAAGCTGGTTTGAGCTTTTCTTTCTTTAGTATCTCAGTGTTCTCTTCAAGGGTATTCCACCCTACAGCTGGCATACTGTGATGTTTAAAAAAGTTCAGAAGACATAATTGCCTGGTAATTAATATTTTTATTAACAATGATAGCATTTTATTAATAAAAATATGGTCATTTGGTCACCTTTCTCTTGGACCAAAGAGGAATCATGGTGTTGGGCTCACAGTTTATATGCTCTTGGAAGAGTTGGGGTTCCTGAAGGTGGCAATCAACTCTTATTGGTTAACAATTAATGAGTGGTGGACTTTATCAAGAGAAGTCCCTCCAATGAGGGCCTGGGGGAGTGACATCATGTCTTCCTTGGACAAAGAGACTATCTCTACACACAGACCACTCTTAACCTTGGGCAATCTAGACAAAGAGGCTACCGCTACCCAAATTTGCTTCAGTGGAGCACAGTGGGGTGCATGACCACAACTAATGAGAAATTTAGTTCAACCTTCAGAGACTGAGCTTTGAAATGAAGACTCCAGAAAAAGGGTTAACTCTGGATCTCTCCAAATCACTGTTTATTAATAATTATTTCTCTCAATAACCAGGGAAGAATAGATCTGCCCTCTTATTCCCTATCGGTACCTGGTTATCTTTTGGAATAATGAGTTTCATTGAAGAAATCTATTCTCAAGATGTGCTCTTGTGGGACAGATTGTGGAAGAAATTACCCATTTTTCTAGTCTAAAATAGGGCAGTTACGGACTCTTTTTTTATCTTTATCTTTATTTCAAGGGAGACTGATAGCAGAAGAGGTGGTACCAATGGTTTTAATAGTGGTGGTGATGGAAATGAGGGGGGCAGTGGCAAGGGTGAGATTGGAATTTCTCATCTCCAGCAGTTTTTAATGTCTGTCTTGGGGAAGAACTTGAAAGAATAACTCCCACAAACCTGAGATATCCTAGATAATATTACATCCATGACTACAGCCTCAACATGGTAAAGGGAATTTCCTGGGCAGTGCTCACTTCTGGGGTTTCCTGGAAAGTAAATTTTTGACTTCGAGGATTTGGCTTTCCATTGAAAACAGGGGCATTTCCTGAATATTGTGCCTTTTAGTTCCCTGGTACTGAAAGGAACGGAAGCAAGGGAGTAAAAGCCAGGATATAGAAGATTAAAGGACCTAGACTTGGCACACACTTTAAGAGTGAGTTATTTAAGTGGCATAACTCTGACTAGAAGGGGAATTATTTGTCTAGCATGCTGTGTATGCATATCCCTTTCAGGGGAGACTATGCTCTTCAGAGATGTACCACAAAACTGAATATCTATTTGACTCTTTTTGAAGTGCAAGAACTTGCTGGACTGTTAGAGTGTGGTCTATCGGTCCTAAATTCATTTATTTTCATTCAAGTGCAATGGTAATGGGATTTGAAAATCTTCCATGCCCCTTGTATTGGCAATCAAACAGGTACTTCGCACTTTGTTTCAGTTCATGATTGTATCAAGTATTAAGATCCAGAACTTGTGAATCCCACAGTGGGAGGAAGTTGCTGATGTAACAGGAAGGGGTGGACCAGGGAGGAGCTAATACTATATATAAGGGTGGCACTATGACCATGGGAATTTGATGGAGTCTTTGTGGAAAGGGGGTGGCACTGAAGCTAGAGAACTTCCTGAAGTAAAGCTTGAGAAAGAAGAGGATTGCATTTGTTTCTTGGTGGGTTGTTAATCTTTCATGCGTTTTCTTTAGTTGTTTATGCCAGAGGTAACAAGCAGGAGACTTCTTGGCAGTGTTAGGCCCACAACACTCTACAGTACTGCTTGAGCTAGATTAAAATATAATGGAAAAATATTATAAATAAATAAAAGTACAACAAAACATTGATAATGTTAATATATGCTTTTCTAGTCAATACATGGCCCAAAGGGATCCTTATGTAAGTCCCTGATTCTATTTGAGTTTGACAGTACCGGTTTATGGGATCTTAGGAGTCATTTTCATTTTTTGTATTTTCAGTGGAGCAGAAAAAAGTCTGTGACTTATGCAAGTGTTTGGTAGCTGTGCATACTGCTTACTAGTATCCCCTTCCCCCCACCCCCCCACGATGGCATACAATCAAGTATAGGATCTACAAATACTTTCACATTAGATATTAGTCAGGTTACAAAGGCTGATTGTACCAGATGGAATGAAAAATGGTAAAGAGGAAATAAAACCAAACAATAAAAAGAAAAATCAAGTAGTTTGCTTCAATCTGGATTCAAACTCAGGTCTTTCTAGTTCTTTCTCTGGATGTAGACATCTCTCTCCATCATGAGTCTTTTGGGATTGACTTATATCACTTCATTACTGAGAAGAGTCCAGTCTATCATAGTTGGTCATCATACATATGTTGTGTCTGTGATTGTGTACAAATTTCTCCTGGTTCTTTTCTCACTCAGCATCAGTTCATATAAGCCTCTCCATCACCTGACTTATTTTTTAAAAATCATATCTGAAACTTCTTTTTTAAAAAAGCAATTGGGGTTAAGTAACTTGCTCAAGGTTACATGGCTAGTTTTTTTTTTCTTTTTGGAGGGCAACTGGGGTTAAGTAACTTGCCCAAGGTCACACGGCTAGGTTTCTGTTTGCGTGTGCATTAAGTGTCTGAGGTTGGATCCGAACTCAGGTCCTTCTGACTCCAGGGCCGACACTCTACTCACTGCGCCACCTAGCTGCCCCACATGGCTAGTTTTTATTTATGTGTAGGTGCTAATTTTCTGAGGCTGGGAACCAATCCCAGGTCCTCCCAACTCCAGGGCCAGCACTCTTACTCACTGCGCCACCTAGCTGCCCCTGAAATTTCTTAAAAGATATAAATTATGGAAATAGGAGATGTTGGGGAGAGGGGAGGTTGCTTGTGAAGACAGGCACACTAATACTGTTGTTAGAACTGTGAGTCAATCCACTCCTTCTGGAAGGCAATTTGAATTGATGTCAAGAAGGTGACTGAAATGTCCATACTCTTTACCTCAGAATGGTATATTCCAAGGAAACCAAAGAGAGGTCCTCTATACAGCAAAATCTTCATAATGTTCTTCTTTGTTGTAGAAAAGAATTCAAAGCAAAGTAGTTGCCCACTGATTGAGGATGAATAAAACTGGGATACATGAATATATTGGAATATTACTTCTTAATGTGATGATTATAAAGAGTACAGAGAGATGTGAGAATACTTGAACGAATTGATCTAGAATGAAGTAACTAGAACCAGCCAAACAATATGCAAAATAACTACAACAATATAAATGGAAAGAGGGGTGGCTAGGTGGCACAGTGAGTAAGAGTGCCAGCCCGAGTTGAGGGGACCTGGGATCAGTTCTGGCCTCAGAAAATTAGCACCCACATAAAAATAACTAGCTGTGTAACCTTGAGCAAGTTACTTAACCCCAATTGCTCAAAGAAAAAAAATAAATGGAAAGAACAAAACAAAAGGAAAACCCTCAACGGTGTATAATTATAGTGACCAAAGCTTATCCCTGAAGAGGAAATGTGGGAATCTTTCTTTCTTCCTTCTTTGCAGAGATGGGGAGCTATGGGCAATATCTGTGTATATATTTCCAGATTTGATTAGTTTTGCTGAAGTGATTTTTTCTTTATTATTCTTTGCTAGAGATGTGGTTGGGTGGGAAAGATGGATTGGGAAATAAAAGTAATATAAGAATAAAAAAAATGATTACAGGGTTGAATGAGACTAGATTTAAGTTCTAATATTTTGTGATTCTCTGGAGAGTGATTTGTTTAACTCTGGATGAGAGTGAATAAGGATAGTCACACTCTTAAGTTACCCAGAGCTTTAGATGACTATGACTTCCCTTCTCAGAAGGAAACTTTAATCCTTAATGTGCTTCTACAATGCATGAAGCCTTCCCGCCCCTCCCCCCCAGATGGATTAGGGATCTGGGGTCCACTCATCAATCCTCACACAGAAGTGATAGTGAAGCTGGAACATGTGGGCAACATCATTGTTCTGGACAATGGAGCCCCAGTCATTTTAAGGAGACATTTGAAGAAAGTACAAATATAACCTCTGAAATGATATGTCCTTGAAAATTAAGTGACAAAACCACAATCCATGAAACACATTGAAGGAACCTCAAAATTTCCCAAAGAAATTGCTGATGTCATCAAGGTGATAGGCACTCTGGTGCTGGGTGCATGCAAATTCACTACAAATTCCAGATATGAGTAGAATATGGCAAACAGCAAGTTGGGTTCCAATACTTCGGTGCTTTGTCTATCTATGTGATCTGTGCAAGAACATCAATTCTCTCAGAGACAAATTATACAAGAACATTAGCTCTTCCTCTGAAATGGTTCCAGAACAACTGGACTTTGGAGATTCCCTCATAAGAGAAGACTAAAAGTCATTATTGAGGTAGTTCAACAGGAAGATAGATATGTTCTTACTGTATGGGTGGGATGTGCTCAAGCTCATTGACTGATTAATTACCATTCAGGGAAATGTCTGTTGCCTGGGATGGATGATCTCAGAAGCCATCCCAAGAATTTGCTGGTTAATGACATCATCACATCATCATCCAACAGTCAATATGAATTGACTCTAGTGTTATTATTGAAGAATAGAAGAATATGAATGTGTATTGATTGCTAGCCTTTGAATAAAGAAGATGAGCCATCATGAGGATTCAGGATATAGTAGGTTATCCTTTACATAGACAGTGGTTTTCAGTACTGGATTTCCACAGTGGCTACTACCTGACTGCTAAGGCAGAAAAAGACAGCAAGAAGATTGCTTTCATATGCTCAATCGGCTGCTTACCAGTTTGATCTTAATACTGCAAGGAGTGTCTGGGAAATTGTTAGTTCCCAAAGACTAGTGAAGAAAGTAGTTGGATATATGAACTAAATATCAGCATATCTTGATATCATTATTGATTCTGGGAAGAGTGAATTTTATTAAAATGTTGAAGTGACTAAAGGAAAAGGGCCTAAAATTTTTCATGGGCAAATGTCAAATTTGTACAGTTTCTGCTAAGTCTATAGGTCATAGCTCCAAAAGGGGTGAGCACCCACACAGAGAAGATAATGGTGCCTCTGATTTGTCCATGTTCAAAGAACCTTAAAGATCGAAAGAATTTTCTAGAATTGGGCAGTTATTGTCTCTGATTTGTTAGGAACTATACTATTGTTGCTAAACCACTAAACGGCCTCATTCAAGATTCCTGAGTATGCTGTTTGTTATCTTATAATGAAGTCACATGCGTGGTGGTTATCTTGTGATATGTAGGTGAAGCTGATTTAAAAACTAGAAACCATTCTAGAGAACTAGAAATAGGCAAGGGGCAGAGGAGACATTCCAGTAGAGATAAAAGAGGTTTGTTTAGATCAGAAAAATAATTTTTAACCATGGGTAGTGTTGATTCTCTATCTCCCAAGTCATAGAAAAATCATAGGGCCAGCAAGGAATTTTCTCAGGAGAGGTCCTTTGTTTCCCTGGAGGAGAATCTAGAAAAGCTTGAATTTGATGTGTAACTTATTAACTATGATAGCAAATATCTGAGTTTAAAAAAAAGGGATATGGTTGAAAGGATTAAAGGTCTTTTATTTGTATTTATTTATTTCTAATTTAATTTTTTTCTTACATTTAAAATTCCAAGCTATATCTTTCTCTCTCTCCCCACCCCACACTAATGAAGGCCACCATTTCACACAAACACACATTCACTAAGTATTCTCTTGGTACAGCTCTTTCATCAGATCTTTTAGCCACCTCTACCATTCATTGTGAAAATAGGGTACTGTGGTCAATAAGCCTTCTGTAGAGGTTATACTTTTTATCTGTTCTTAAGTTTGTTCTTGTATATCTTGTGCCTGATCTGGAGTTCTTGGCTGAGGTTCTAACTTGAGGGCCACTTGTAATTCAATCTTTCATCTACCAGAGGTGTTGTGATTAATATACAACTGTTCTTAAATCAGCATACTCAAACAATAGATATGAAGTTTGTTTCAGTTCCCTTAGTCAGGTTTTGGAGTCAATAGTCATGAACCTCTCTGCTCATCCTGGTTGTTCCAGAAGATACAAATATTTAGGATAAGAGCAAGCATGCCAATTGGACTCCAACTGGAATTCTTTCATTAATTTTTTTTCCTTTTTCCAAATCTTCTATTAGCTACTGAATTTTGAACCTCTTAAGACTGAATTAAACTGTCATTTATTGTCTTTTCTGAGATTCAGTTCAACTTTTACCTGTTACTATTATTAATATTATTAAAAGTATTCATGAATTGAAAGACTAGAAAGAGATAAGGGAGAGGGATAATATGTGTTCTGCTTGAACCTGGAGAGCAGAATTAGGATGAGGCAGGGAAAGATCTGTGGTTGATGTTACGTCAAAAAGTGAAAGCAAAAGCAAAAGCAAAAGCAAAGTATTAGAGCTGTCCAGAAAAAGAAAGGAAGGACTGTTTTAGAAAGAAAACGCTGTTGGGATAATTTATTCTTCAGACACATCTTAGAGTAGATAACCTCTAGGAGCCCTCCCAGTTTGACTTGATAAACGATGATCTATGAAGACATCAGAATACAGAGAAAATGAAGTCTGAGCAAGAAGATGGAAAATAGTCACGGGGCCAGGTATAAAAAATTAACCAGCTAAAATGGGAAAGGTTAGTGAGCTACTGACTCTGTCTTAAACCTTAAGTGGCATGAGATATCAAGGAGAAATGAAGAACAGAGATTGACTGAAGGGGCAGGAAAAGGAATGGGGGAAGAGGGTAATGCCAGGACCTCTCAGATATAACTAAAGCGTTATCAGGTAGAGAGTGGGTGAACATTTGTCAGGGCTGATGAATCAGAGATTTCTCCTTAGGTATGGGTATAAATGGATGTTCTTTGATATCATTTCCTATTTGGGGAGTCTACTAACCTAGACCTAGCCTCTCTCTCCAGTTAACCACTACGATTATTCAGAGAGTTGAATAATTGTAGAATTGAAAGGACATTACAGGTCAACATCTCTAATTTCTCATAATTAGTACAGATGGATTTATCACTGTGACTGATCTGCTGAGGGGAGGGGCTAAGAGCTCCAGAGACTGAGGTCCTAGACTATATAGACCTCTCACCTCTTTCTAGAGACTAGGTTTGAAAACAGATTCTTGGCTTCTATCCCCTGGTCCTACCATGATTTTCTTGGCACAGAGACTCACAATGTGCCAATATATTGGGTGTAGAAGTGTGTTTTATTTAGAAGCATAATGATAAAGACACAGAAGATTGGAAAAGAAGGCAGTCATCAGGTTCTCATGCCTGCCCAAGGCCAGAGAAAAAGTCCTTCCATTAATCCTGAGGGACTCCTTGGAGGTGTGTCTCAGTTCTAGAAAGATGCTTCAGTGGCTCCACCTTCAGCCACAGCCCATCCTCTGCTCTGAGGATCAGTTCTGCCTTCCTTCGGGCTGGTTTCTCATGAGGTAGGACACGGAATTGCAGCAAAGTGAGAGCCAGCACAACCTTCATCTCAGACATAGCGAAATTCTGGCCAATGCAGTTCCTGCTCAAGGTGGATGGGCCCTGAAGTCAATAAGCTTCTGAGAACCCTTTTCCCTTCCCCACCCACTGAGGATGGGGGCTCCATAACTCAAAGAGATAAAGGTCTCTTCTGGAACTTTGGAGCTGCCCACACTGACCCTAGAGGGGTGAGGATCTCTCTGAAGGATGTAGATGGGCAAGCAGATGTTCTGGTCTCACCTGGGTCCAGCTGAGAAGGGCATAAATGCCAGGGGTGACATCTTCTGGGTGTTTTGGGCATCAAAGCAGTATGGATCATAGATCTGGGGTACAGAGACATGGTTGGAGAGACTGGTGGAGGGCTTATCCCAGGGTCACATCTACCCAAGGTCAACAGGCTTCCCCAATAATGGGATCATACTCATAACAGACAGATCTTCACCAGGATAAATAGCTATCACCTCCTATTTTCCCCAGCTCTGCCATGAAAAGCACACTTGTGGTATTCTTACTTTTTGACCTTTCTGGGGCTCAATTCTTTCTAATACTAATATCCCTAACCCCTTGGATCAGCCATGGTGTAAGGGGTTGTTGCTGGTACCTCAGGGTTGGGCCACACAGCTGGGTTGTGGTGGGTCCCAAAGATGTTGATGAGGCATACATTCCCTAATAGGTGAGGAAAAGAAAGAGAGAATATGGTCCCTAAATTCCATACCTACACTAATGGACATGACCCTCTAGCCTTTTCAGTGTGACTGCCCTGGCCCCTTCCCATGATAAAACCCACCATCTGCCATCTTCCATTCTCCCTTCCTCTAAATTTCCCCTCCCCCATTTAATGACTCTTCTTCCCTTTGCTATGTGGACTGGGTCAAGGCACCTTTAGGAATAATTCGACCATCAGGTAGTGTGATGTCCTTGGTGCATCTTCGGAATACAGTAGGAACTGGTGGGTGTAGCCTCAGGCTCTCCTTGATACACATGGTCAGGAAAGGCATCTGGGATAGATCATCCCTGAGGACAGAAGAACTATCAGCCCATCCCCACAGTGGTGAAAGGGAGGACATACCCCCTTCAGTTTTTGTGGAAAAAGGAACAGGGGGTGAGGTGGGGAAGAAGGTGTTAACTTGAAGGAATCTATTAATCAGAGGTTGGGGACTTTTAGCATCAGAAATTGTGGGATATTAACAAAACTATGAATGAATAATAGAGATGTGGAAGGGAGTTTTGACAGAGAAAATCTCCCTATGTCTTAGCCCTAGATAGTAGCTGTGTTAAGTTAAACTGAAATCAGCCATGGATTGGGGAACTGAACTGCCTTGGGCTGCCTTTATAGTTCTCTTGGTAAGGGGGAAGCTATTTGAATAAATGGGAGCCATCATCTGCTAAGGATTATTTTCAGCCAAGTTGGGGTGATAGAGTATAGACTTTAGAATTCAGAAGATGGGAGCTTGAATCCTCCTTCAGTCTCTTGCTAGCTGTGTAATGCTGGGCACTTAACCTCTGTCTCCCTCAGTTTCCTTATCCATAAAACAGGGATAATGAGAGTTAATAATAGCATCTATTTCCCAGGGGTTGTTGTGAGGGTCAAAGGAGACCACATATGTAAAATATTTGGCCAGCCTCAAAGTGCTATATAAATGCTAGCTTTTGCTATCATTATTGGGGATGGTTCATTTGGGAATGCCCTTGGTTGTGGACAGGGTACACAGAGGCTTAACTTCTGACTACACATACCTATGGGATTCCCTAGCCCTGACCTCTTGGTTCCAACCCCAGCCACAGCCTGCATTGACCATTCAATCTCCTCTGGTTGATGACCTCTCAGGAGGTCCTGTATCTCCTGGCGGCAGCGGTCCTGGTGTTCCTGATGCTGGGCCAGGTTGTAGAGGGCCCAAGAGATGCCACTTGCAGTTGTATCATGCCCTGGGGTGAGAGGAGAGGAAAACAAACCCAGAGAGGTGATGTGGTGTTTAGAAAAAAACTGGCCTGTGGAGGAAGAGGAAACATACCCATATATCTAGGCCAGTACTGGTCAAAGAAGAGGTCAGAGGGTCTTATGTCAGGGCTAATTAGGAATTCAACAAGAAATCTCATTCCAACCACAGGAACTCTAAACCTTTGCACCTTTTGCCTTCTCTATTTGCCCCCTTACCTTCAAACATGAAGGTGTCAGCTTCTTCTCGGATGTCCTTATCTGACAGAGACTTCCCATTTTCATCCTAGAACAGGTCCACATTTCTGGGTTTTTGGCTTTCTGTCTTCCCATGCATAACTTTTCCAAGGGGACCCAAGTAGCATCTTCCTACCTGGCAGTTCAAGTATACCTAGAGTCACCTAATTTCCCTAGAACCTATTTAATTGACCTTTGTGAACTTGACACCAACCCCAGAAACACAGAATACACCCAAAGTCATCCTCTGGACTCACTTAGCTGTTGAAAAACTTGGAAGTTATTGTGCCTCGGAGGACCCTGAAGCTTACAGAACTCTCAGACACTACCCTGTCCATCTAGAACCAGACTTCCCTAAAGTTCCTGAAGCACTTAGAACCCTAGAATCCTGGATTTGAAAAGGGACTTTACTGAAGGCATGAATCTCATATACTTTCAGAGATGTAGACCCAGCCTTGGGATGCTCTTATAGCAGGGGTCCCTAAACTGGGGTGTGTGAATTAGTTTTTTCTTTTTTTAAGTTGTTTTTTTTTCTTTTTTGGAGGGCAATTGGGGTTAAGTAACTTGCCCAAGGTCACACAGCTAGGTTTTTGTTTGTGTATGTTAAGTGTCTGAGGCCGGATCCGAACTCAGGTACTTCTGACTCCAGGGCCAACGCTCTACTCACTGCGCCACCTAGCCGCCCCTCGTTGTTTTTTTAATATTTATTTTTTTTCTCTCTCATTTTTATTTTTTAGTTTATATCATGCATTTTCACAAGATTTGAGTTACAAATTTTCTCCCCATTTTTCCCCTACCCAACACCCCTGTGAATTAGTTTTAAGAAAAATAATTGAATTCTATTTCAATATAATTGGTTTCCTTTGTATTCCCATGTATTTTATTTTATGCATTTAGAAACATTATTCTTAGAAGTAGTTCGTAGGATTGTGTTGTTCAGTCATTTCTGACTCTTTGTGACCCTGTAGACCATAGCATTCTAGTACTTTCTTTGGGATTTTCTTGGCAAAGATACTGGAATGGTTTGCCATTTCCTTCTCCAGTGGATTAAGGCAAACAGAGGTTAAGTAGGCTAGTGCCTGAGGCTGGATTTGAACTCAGATCTTCCTTACTCCAGGCCCAGCACTCTATCCACTGTGCCACTTAGCTGCTTCCAATGCCTCCATAGGCTCTGCCACACTACTAAAGTGATCCACAACCCAAGAGGTTAAGAACTCTTGTAGGACTTCTTCTTATTTCTTTGTCTTCCTTACTCTCTCCACTTCATCAAGCTCTGTACAGCCTTTCTCAATACTGTGTCCCATACATGCAAACCAGAACCTTTGTTTTCCCCAGCAGAGCTAGACTTCTTTGATACACCTAGAACTACCCACCAATATTCCCGGATACACCTAGAAGCTGAGACTCCCTAACTGAGGTAGAACCAGTCACAGACACATTCCTAGATACAGTTAGAACACACAAGATCACCCTGATATGCCTAGACCCAGAGCTACTTCTGGAGCTACTTAGAATCCTAGAGAGTTTGCTGATGGACTTAACCACAGCAATGTTTCAAAATACACACAGAGTCAGGAGATGAGAACATGTAGAACCAAGCACAGAAAGATGTCTAAACTATCTGGAACTTGATAGAGAACTGAGTTTGGCACTTGGGATCTGGGTCCAAACTTCAGGTCTGGTTTTTACTGTTTGTGAGCCTCTGGGTAGATTACTCCCAGTTCGGGCTACAGCTTTCTCATCTTCAGAATTAAAGGGCTGGGAAAGAAGATGTTGAAAGTCCTTTCCAGCTCTGTATCTAAACCCATTATCCCATGTGAAAGTCCTTTGTTTACTATAAAGTGCTGTGCATTTGAAAAAATAGCAAAGGAATTATTATCTATGAAAACTATAAATAAGGATATTCCTAGAAACATATAGAACCTGGGAATAATTTCCTTCATGAAAATACAACCAGGTACAAAATATACTTGGATATTCTAGAACCCCAAAGATAATCTTGACCCAGAAAGAGTCATAAAGATACTCCTAGATATATCAGGGGTAGCTGAGTTGGCATAGTGCACAGAGCCTGGACCTGGGGTCAGAAAGACCAGAGTTCAAATCCACTTTCAGACCACTTTCAGACACTTAATAGCTTTGTGCCCCAGGGCAAATTGATTTTTTTTTTTTTTTTTGCTTTTTGGAAGTGGGAAAGTAGGGCAATTAGAGTTAAGGGACTTGCCCAAGGTCACACAGCTAGTTTTTGTGTTAAGTCTCTGAATACGCATTTGAACTCAGTTCCTTCTGACTCCAGGGTCAGTGCTGTATTCACAGTGCCACCTAGCCACCCCTTAGGGAAAATTTATTAACCTCTTTTTGTTTCAGATTCCTCATAGATAAACTTGGCATGATAATTGCCCCTATTTCCCAGGGTTGTTTGGAAGATCAAATGCCATAATACTTGTAAAGCCTTTTAGCATGGTGGTTTATAATATATATACTGGCACTTAGTAAGCAGTATATAAATATTAGCTGTTATTAGCTATTATTGCAAATTCCTTTGCAATGCTAGGAACCAGATTGAAGAGCTATTCCATACCAACAGAGGAAAAGAAATAGAGAATTACTCCTTTCCCTTCCTCATACAAGCACTTTTCAAAATGATTCCTTAAAGGCGCAGGGGTGGGGAACTTGTGGTCTTGAGACCACATATGGTCTCATAGGTCTTGGTTTATGGCCTTATCTGTTCTGTGAAGTTTGGATTCAGGCAAAGTGCTGAACTTAAGGACCTAGAGAGCTGTATGCGGCCTGGAGGCTGCAGGTTCCCACCCCTGGTAGGGTCTCTGAGGAGAAAAGAGTTTTTGAAGAAGATAGCCAAAGTCAAGTGTAGTTTTATTGAGGGCCCAAGTTACCCACCTCTCTACATTGGTCTCCAATCTAATACTCTCTCCATAGAGAAGCCCTTTGTATGCAACTGAACACCTTCCCTTCCTTCCCCAAGCCTGCCAGACTTCATGCTCCCCTCACCTGCCCACACACTCACCTTGGCCAGCAGCAGCACATCTATGAAGTCCATGGTCTTGCCTTTACCCTTGTTCTTGACAAAGGCTTCAGGACCCTGTTCAGCAAGGACTTGTTTCCGGGCCTGGATAACAGCATCTGTGAAGTCATGTACCAGGCGGCAAGCCTGGGAGAAGCGTCTTCCCTCTCTGGTGAGGAAGTATACTGTATCCCAGTATAGAAGAAACTGATTGAAACGTTTCATTGAAAGGACACTCAACTCCAGGATGGTGGAGATGTAGGTACTTGGCTTCCTGTGCAAAGTAGGAGGGTCAGGGTCAGGCTCTGGGCCAGCTATCTTCATAGCTTAGACTGTGCTTCTTATTGTCCTTCCAAAGTAATTCCATTGTCACTACCTTCTTCAGCCTCAAAACCCCTCTTGGTCTCCATAATCCTGTCCATTCTTCCTCCAAAATGTTAACAGAATGATAGAATCTCAGAATTTTAAATGACCACTGAGGCTTTTTATAACAATCCTTAATTGGAAAGGAATCAATGCTACAGGATCCCCTTTTCTTAAGGATCTCAAGTCAGGGGGGATTTATTGCCCTCTGAAGTTATGAATTCCACTTTTTTTTTTGCAGATCTAACTGTTAGGAAATTTTTTCTTTTAATATCAAATCCAAATCTGTCTTTTGCAATTTCTAATCTACTTCTGGTTATGCCGCCTTGTACCCAAAACAAGTCTAATTCTTCTTCCCTTGTCTATCCTTCAATTACTTGAAGACAACTCCCATTCATCCTTCTGTCTGCTTTTGCCGTTGATAATCTTACAGAATTGTCTGCAGTCCTTTCACCATTCTACTCGCCCTTCTTTGAATATATTACATTTTATCAGCATTTTTTCATATAATGTGATGCCCTCAACTGAATACTGCTCTGGATAGAGAAATAGTGTGATAGAGATGTACACCAGGAATACCCAAGTTAAAGTCAATCCCCAAACACTGGCTAGCTGTGCGACCCTGAGTAAGTCACTTAACCCTGTTTGTTCCTCATCTGTAAAATGAGCTGGGGAAGAAAACCCCAAATATAGTCACAAAGAGTCAGACATGACTGAAACGAATGAACAACAGTTGGTTGGGGATTTGGAGGCTGGGATCCAGTCAATGATAAAATGTTGTCTATATTAAGTATTAGCCTTGGGCATGCAGATCTAATGAAGAAATTAATAGTGTGAGACTATATTAGATAGCATAAAGATACAAGCATTATTGTAAATGTGCATATATATCTATCATCAACAGGGTGAGACAGTAAGATTCAATTTTAGAGGACAGTATTCTTTCCATCTTAGCAGGACAGAAAATGATTCCAGGATGATCCAAATAGAGAAGAGACTGCCTTTTTATTCCCTATGGAATGTTACTAGAAAAGTCTTATCTTGTTATACACACACACACACACACACACACACACACACACATGTTATTGTTTTTCAGAAATTTCACTTGTGACCGACTCTTCATGACCCCATTTGGGTTTTTCTTGGCAAAGATACTAGAGTGGTTTACCATTTCCTTCTCCAGTTAATTTTACAGGTGAGGAAACTGAGGCAAATAGTTTTAAGTGACTTGCCCAGGGTTACCCACCTAGTAAGTGTCTGAGGTCAGATTTGAATTTAGGGTGATAGGTCTTCCTGACTCCTGGCTCTCAGCACTCAATCCACTGTGCCACCTAGTTGGCTAGTTTGTGTGTGTGTGTGTGTGTGTGTGTGTGTGTGTGTGTGTGTGTGTGAGAGTACTTGTATATACGAATATATTATATATGTTTATTGAGTTTTACTATTACCAGGTAATTATGTAGCAAAAATTCCGAGAAGACTCTTAGAAAAAGAATTGTAAATTTTTGTATTTTAAACATTTTTTGAACAAAAGTAAATATCTGTTATTGAGTCCTCTCTATGCAATGCTGAATGTCTTCTTGGTTAAATCTGTGGCCACTGCACAAAGCTTTGATGATGAGCCCTCCCTGCCTGTCTGCTTATACATCACTCTGTTTCTTCACATCAGATCACATGGGGCCAACTGTCTTCCTCTTTGGATTTCCTTCTATTGCTCTCCACAGTCAACAGTCCAACTTCATTCCTCTGTCTTTTCTCTTGAGTTACCTAGTAACCTGCCCCACCAACAAGATAGCCCCTGATATGATAAACAGAACTCAAAGAAAAGAACCAGAAGAGAATTAGGAGAAAGTCAGTTGGTACTGGAAGGAAATTAAAACTGGAGACCCAGAACACAGAAAAGTTAATGAAGAGGAAGCAAAAAGGAATGACCCTTAATCATGAGCTCAAGACTTGTCACTGGGGACTTCAATAAATAATGCACAGTAATGCCACAGTTAAGTTCCTGTTCTGTGCTCAGCCTGTATTGGAATTGCCTGACTTGCAAACAGTCAATATTGAAAATTTCTCTGGGTCCCTCCCTTAAAAAGATGGGTCTGGGGAAGTGTTAAGGGCAGTATGTCTGGTAAGGAAATAGGGGCAATAAAGTCATAGGCAGCCAATCATCTATGGGAACTGCAGTTACAGGATCAGCCCTGAGCTGCCCCTCCTTCTTTACTGTTGCAGATCTTATCTTTGGTACAATGCACTCCCTCACTAGGGTTCTTCCTTCCCCTGTTCACATGGGGCTATATCATCTCCAGTTCCTGAGACCTCACAACCAAGAAGGGCACTTACTCTTGACAGTTGCTATCATGACTGAAGATACATTTCTGTAGACTGTCCAGGGTCATGAGGCTGATGTGCTCAAACATGTCCAGGTAGGTACTACCCTCAGCACATAGTCGCCGCCACTTTGCCTGCCAAAGAAAGAGAGAAAGTATGGGGCTGGACCCCTCCCAGGATCTGACCTGATGACCCTAGTCTCTCCAGTCACAGAGAGATCAAGAGAGAAACCTTTGCCATGGAGAGTGGAATGGGGTTTTGGTCCACACTGAGAATATGTCATAGGGATGAAGAGAGTCAGGACTAGAAGTTAGCAGCTAAGGTCTTGCTCTTGCTCTGCCCATGATTTACGATATGTCCTTAGTGGTGTTTTGGGGATTGGAAAGTGAACTACCCCATGAAAGGTGCTGGAAGAGTTTCATGGATGATGGTGCCTATGGGCTCTACTCCCTCCTAAAGCCAAGCTACATTTGGTGAGAGAGGGTGGATGGTGTGATGTCCCACTGCCATAACTAGACATTTTGTGCCTGAGCAGCTGTTGTTAGCCTTGCCTATAGCATGTGGCAGTAATTCTACCTCAGTAGGAAAGAAAACAGAGATCACATAACTCGAGTGCTCAGAGTGATGGAGATTTGGGTAACTGTGAAGCAGGGAAAGAGCTCACCCCTGCTGCCAGCTGGTAGTTTTCTTTTTTCTTTTTAAATTTTAAATGTTTATTCTTGCTAACTGGACTTGCTAACTAAGTCTTTGTTGCTTGTAGAGAACTAAATCACTGAGGTTTCTATATTTGGAATCTTCCACGAACATTGTCCTTTGGTAAAGCCCTTATCATCTTGTCTTAGTTACAGCTCTTCTGTGCCCACCATCATGTCCACTGTAACCCACATTGGTCTAGGAGGGTAGGCATTGAATGGAGGCTCTAACTGTGGTTGGTGTCCCTCCCTGAACCCACTTGAGACCCCTCCAGGCTCACATGCATGATGTCTGCACTCTGGTTAAATATCTTCACATAGGGCTTGAGGATGTCAAAGTGGAATGCTGGGGTCAGCAGGCGACGGTGCTGGCTCCATTTGTCTCCTTTGCTCACAAGAAGCCCATCTCCTGGTAGGGGAGGAAGGAGGTAGAAGAAGTCCAGGTCTAGCCTCTCAATCCCTTGGTCCCCCTCCTCCCCATAGCCCTGGCTTAGACTCCCACATAAATCTCCAAACCTGATAGCATCCACCTCCCCCTTATCTCAGTCATTTACTTAGCCATGGGTCCTTCACCCATTATTCCTAGCCCACCAGTCTTAATTCTCCACACACAAGCTCACCATTTCCACATCTACAAACACCTACCTCCCAGGATTCCCTGTCCCATAAGCTAAGGGCACTTGGGTGGCTTTTCCCTAGGCCTTATGCCTGCTTCCTGGTATTATTTCTGACCATACTCATTACTTACCCAGCCAGGGCTTCAAGAATCCATAGACAAGATCATCCTTTGGAGCAATATAGGCTGTTGAGAGAGAAAAATCCTCCAAAGGCAGTGAATACACACACACATACACATACATACAAATATGTGTATTTCTAAGTACATATACATGTATGTGCATATATATATATATGCATAGCTAGCTTTATCTATACACATAACTCTATATAATGACCAAGTGGGGTAGGGAATATGCTATAAGATATGTCACCCCAAGAGACACCAAAGGAGGGTAACATAACTTTGACCTGGGTTCCCAAGGTTTCATGCTGAAAGGTCTGGGGATGGAGTTTCTTTCCTTTGCCCCTCCCCAGCACCAAACAATCACCCTCCGAACAAGACACAGTTGGGACAAAGAGAAAAAGAGGACAGCAGAGAAGGCAGCAGGGAGGAATGGGTGAGCCCAGAGGTGGAAGAGTGGAACAGGAGTGGGAGAATAAAGGTAGCAGAACATCCAAATATATCCTGATAGGCTGGATTGATTTGGGTCATAGAAGACCCTGGAAATGACCCAAAGAACCTTGGACCAACTGACCCCTGGCTAAGGCCCAGGCATGGGTCACCATGAAACAAATCAGACATAGCTCTATATTCCTTAGGAATGATCCAAACATGGCCCCAGGCATATCTCCAGAGATCCTGCAGACATTACTGAAATCATGTTGAAGATAATGGCTCAGATTCCAACCATACACATATGTAAGAAAGGGCCATAGCAAACCTTGACACATTGATCCCAAACTACATAATTCAGACACTAACCACATATGATTATGAACCCTCCTCCCATAGACATGGCTCAGACATTCTTGGACATGGGCCACTCCCAAACTTGGACACGACTCTGACACCCTCCAGAAAGCATATATGCCCCTTGGGCATGGGCCAGATAAGTCACTAAGATATGGCTCAGACTCTTTATACCCTATGACATGACACAGACTCTGGCTACACACAGCTTGGGCACTTCCACATGTGTCCCAAAAACTCTTCTTGACATGAGCTCACACACAATAGTTTACATACTTCCATCTAGGCATTCCTAGATATGTAACTGTGTGTAATTCCAAACCTTTCTAAAATACAGCTCCAGTCAGGGCCCAGGCATCATCTTGGATATGAATATAGACATAGTCTTGGCATGATTTCAAACATTGTGCCAACCCAGCTCAGATAGCCCAGGCACATTCCAGACATGACCTTGGGTTTCAGAAATGGCCTTCAGTATACCGCAGGTATTGTCCTATATGGTTTCAAATGTAGCTCAAGAAACGTCTCACATATGAGGAATGGAGGGAAGGGAAGACAAGGGAATAAGCCTTTTATATAGAGTCTACTAAGTGCTTTTACAAATATTATCTCATTTGACCATCTGGTATGTGCTATTATTACCCTCATTTTATGGATGAGGAAACTGAGGTAAATAGAGATTAAGTGACTTCCTCATGATCACACAGCTGGTTAAGTGTCTGATGTCATTTTTAAACTGAGGCTTTCCTGATTCCAGGCCTGAATCAGTTTTACCATGGTTGCCACCATGACCCCACATATACCCAGGATGTAGTTCTATATACATGGACCTAGATACAAACTAATCATAGTTCTAGATCCACATCAAGCATGGTCCTATGCAACTCTAGGCATGATCCTAGAAACAGACTTGATATACCCTGATTTGTTGGGAAGACACAGCTCCCATAAAGCCAGAGACATGACCCAAGGTAGCATGCTGGAGACATAACATTGAACATGGCCTCTGATCTACACCTGCTACACTCAGATATGGTCCCAGACATCAGAGATGCTTTCCAGTCTTCTCACACCTCACTCCTATCCATTGTAGTCTGTGATCTAGTGATACTGGCCCTTCTTTTTGCTCTTCAAACAAGAAACCCTAGGAAAGTTAACCCCCTCCCCCAAGCCTAGACTGCTTTGCTCCCCTCATCTCTGATTCCTGGTCTCCTTAACTTCTAAGCTAAAATCCCACTTTCTCCAAGAAGTTTTCACAGTCCCTTTTATGTTAGTGCCTTTCCTCCATTGGCTATCCCGATTTATCTCATACATCTAACTAGTACATGTTTATTTTTACATGTTGTCTCTCCAATTATATTGTAAGGTTTTTTTATTTTCTTTTTATCCCCAGTGCTTAAATAACGAGTAAGTAACTAGTGTCTGGTAACTAGTGTTTTTTTTCCCCAATTAATTGATTTATTTTTAGTTTTCAACATTCACTTTCACAAAATTCTGAGTTCCAAATTTTTTCCCCATGTCTTCCCTCCCCCCACCCCAAGACAGTGAGCATTCTGATTACCCCTTCCCCCAATCTGCCTTTACTTCTGTCAACCCTTCCCTTCTCTTATCCCCTTCCCTTCCATTTTTTGTAGGACAAGATAGATTTCTATACCCCATTGCCTGTATATTTTATTTCCCAGTTGCATGTAATTTTTAACACTGGGTTTTAAAACTTTGAGTTCCAGATTCTTTTCCTTCCTCCCTCCCCACACACCCTTAATGAAAAGGCAAGCAATTCCCTACAGGCTATACATGTGTAGTCATCCAAAACATTTCCATGTTAGTCATGTTGTGAAAGACTAACATTATTTCACTCCATCCTATCTTGCCCCGTATTTATTCTATCCTCTCCTTTGACCCTGTCCCTCCTCAAAAAATGTTTTGCCTCTGATTTCCCCTCCCCCCCAAATTGCCTTCCCTTCTACTTTCCTGTAGAGTAAGACAGATTTGGATACTCGAGTGTGTATGTTACTCTCTTCTTAAGCCAAATCCCTCTCACCTCTTTATCCCCTCTTCCCCTTCTCTATAAAAGCCTTTTCTTGCTTCTTTTATATTTTGTTTAATTATTTCTTGATCTCTTATAATTTCACTGGTTTCACTTTGCCCAATTCTAATTTTCAAGGTGTCATTTTCTTCTTTAACATTCTGGATTTCCTTTTCTAGTTGGTTGACTTTCCTTTCATACCCTTCTTATTTTTCTTGGATTCTTATTTTCTTTTTTAGTTTTTTTCTCCATCTCTGTCATTTGATTTTTAAAGTCTTCTTAAAGGTCTTCTATAAATTATTTTTGGGCAAGTGAACATTTGATGTTACTCTTTGGGGGTTTCTTTACTTCAATTTCCTCTTCTGAAGATGAATCCCGGTCATCTCTATTCCCATAATAGGTTCCTATAGTTGGATTCTTTCTCCTTTGCCTATGCATTTTTTTGTGGTAATAGCTTAGTTATTTGTAGTCACCTCTAGCCCTGAGGTATGGGAAATGGTACCTCTTGCCCCAGATCTTCAGTTCTCTCCTCTAGCCTGAAAACAAAACTAAACCTGCAGCCTCCTTTAAGTGCCAATGTAGTGTCTAACATAAGTATTCCTTCAACCTCAGTTGCCCTTAATCCACATAACAAACTCCCCTCTGCCATTGGATATGGCCAGAAAGTAGATACAAGCATCTTCCTCTCACAACAGGGGAGACAGACACATTGGAAACAGCTTCAAACTCATCCCCAACAGAGGAAAGTGCTGTTTGTTCTCTCTTCTGACCTCACTTTTCTCAGCTTACTCATACCTAGGGGAACTTAGTGGTCATTCAGTGTGAGGAAACAATTGGGAATATGAGATGGAAACAGAAGACGGAAGAAAGATAAAGGAAGAAATTAGACAGAAGGACCAAGAAGCCCTAAGGGAATTGATGAAGGTAGTGTGGCCAGAGAATAATAGATAGGAAGGAAATGAGTGGGGCCTACTAAAGAGAAAAACAGAGTACCAGTCAGAGATAGAGGACTAGATAGAGAAATAGAGATGACTACGTGGGTTACTTAGTAAACATTGTTTGATTTGTTTGTTGAGTCACAGAGTATTGAGAGGGCTGCTTCTCATCTTGGAGAGCCCAGGGGACTCGGTATAATGGGAATATGGGAAAAGTTTAATATGACACTATAGAGGATTAAAAGAGGGTAAGATAATTGAGAGAGCCTGGATGACTGGAGAAGGACCTGTTGGGGATTCTAGAAACCTGAGGACTGGGACAGAGGCTGCCAAAGTAACCTTGACCTCTAGAATTTCTATACCTGATGCAGAAGTAAGAGGTCGGATGTAGTCAGGGTGGCAGAGTGAAACCACTGGGTGGAAAGGTCCCATCCAGAGTAGAAAGGCCTCCCTGAAAGTGGCCACGTTACTGACAATATAATTCAGACTTTCCTCTTTGAAGTCTACCTATAAACCAAACAAAAGTAACAGTTAATACTTCCAAGGAGCCTTCAAAGAACCATTAATGAATCTACCTTCCTCCTCCCTCCATCATGAGGAAAGGCTGAGTAGGAATCTAGGGCTCAGAAACATGTGCTTTTTCTGAAGCTTTTTAATGAAATAATCATGAGAGTAATTATGGCATCATAGAATGATTACTGGATTGCTAAATAATGATAGATTCCTTGATTTGGTGGGAGTGGGGATGACTTAGGAGCCATTTGCTTTCAGCTGTACCTAGACAAAAATTGCCTTGATACCACACCCAAATGGTTCTCTAACCTCTGATTGAAGACCTACTGTGCAGGGGCACTCATCTCCTCCTGAAAGAGCCCAATCCACTTCTGGACAATTCCAATTTTGAGGAAACTTCTTCTGATATCAAGCCTATTTTGGCCTCTTTCCAACTTCCACCCATAGATCCTGACCCTTCCCTCTGGAGCTAAATGGGGGAGACTGACCCCATCATGACCCCTTAAACATAGTCATCATTTGCCATTAATTTTTCTCTTTTCCACGCTGAAGGTATTCAGTTGAACAAACAAAATTTTTTGCATCCAATATCTTTGGGTAATGTCTGTTATACAAGATTTATAGGGAACTGACCCAGCTTTATAAGACTAGAGAAGTGGAGCTTATCTTAAAACCAGGAAGATCTAGGTTCAAGTCTTGCATCAGATAATATACTGTCTGTGTGACCCTGGGCCAGTCACTTACTCTCTCAGTGCTCTAGGAAATTCTCTAAGGTGTTAGCTTACTTTTGTAGAGGGAGTTTTTTTTTATCTAGGAGTTCCCTAATGAATGAAATCATAGGTCCAATCTTTATGTTTTGTATAAGACCGATAGCTATTTCAAATAGCAAGATTAAGAATAGTTTACAAAAGAAATACCAAATAATCAATAACCCTGTGAAAAAGTTCTAAATCATTAGTAATAGGAGCTAAAATCATTTTGAGGTTTCACCCATCAAATTGGAAAAAAAGATTGAGAACAGACACAAATGTTATACAAACTGTGAGAAGGCAAGCATACTAATACTGTACATTGTTGGTAGAATTGTGAATCAATTTGACTGTTCTGAGTAGTTTAGAAAATTCACTAAATACCATTTTGATCCAGTGGTCATACTACTCTGCATGTACCTCAAAAGGGTCTAAACAAAGGTCTTATTACATAACACACTATTAATCACAAAACTCTTTGTGATAGTAAAAAACTAGAAACAAAATGGATCGTGATTGATTGGGGACCGATTGAATAAATTAAGGCCCAGGAATATAATGGAATATTATTGCACCAAAAGAAATGTTGAAAAGGAAGACTTCAGAGGAGCACAAAATGACCTCAAAGCGATTCAGAGCAAAGAAAGGTAAAAAATATATGCAAATATAACAAAAACATCATTGAAAATCTTAATCAAACTCTGATTAACTCAATTGACCAATCATTCCAAAGAGTTGCTGCTGTTGCCAGCTAGCATTTATATAGAACTTTAAGGTTTGCAAAGTCCTTTAAAAATATTTCATTTTATTCTTGCAAACACCCTAAGTGTTTACAAGTGCCTACTCACTTTTCAGGTTCTCACTTTGAGTGAGGTAACACCTTTTTAATAAGTGTGTGAAGGGATGGCCACTTAAAAAAAATCACACTGGGAGGGGAAGACCCTTAGATTTGTTGGTCATTGCATCCTGGGCCATGTTCAGTCATCCTAATGGTATTTGACCACTGGACCCAAATGGCTCTGGAGGAGAAAGGGAGGCTAATGACCTTGCAGCCCTCTCACTAGAATCCAATTCAATTGCAAGTCATGTCATCATCTCCTTGAGGTCATGGTGCTTGTTGAGAAAGAAGGACAAACACAGCAACAATCTTGGTATACTATGTGAGATGTTGGTCTGTGCCCAGCTTCTCCCAAACTGTTTTCTCAGGAATTTTTATGAAACGTTGAGCTCCAATCCCCAAAGTTTGGATCTTTGAGTTTATTAAACACTAGATTATTATGGTCATTTACCACTATGTATTGTGTGCCTAATCTATCCCATTGATCCACCAATCTAATTATTAGTATTAGATTGTTTTGATGATGATCATTTTGTAATATAGTTTGAAATCCAGAACTACAAGGCTGCCTTCCTTAACATTTTTTCCATTGATCCCCTTGAAATTCTTGTCATTTTGTTTTTTTCAGATGAATTTTACTGCTATTTTTTTCAGATCTATAAAATAATTCTTTTGTAGTTTGGCATGGCAGTGAATAAGCAAATTAATTTAGGTAGAATTGTCATTTTTATTATATTGGTTTGGCCTATTGCTGTTTAGTCTCTCAGTCATATGTGACTCTATGTGAAGTCATGGACTTTATTCTTGGGGTTTTCCTGGCAAAGATACCAGAGTGGTTTGCCATTTCCTTCTCCATTGTGTCCTCATTTTGCAGAAGAGGTACTGAGGCAAATAGTGACTTGTTGAGGGTCACACAGCTAATAAATGTTGTTGACTGGATTTGAACTCAGATCTTTTTGTTTCCAGTCCTGGTGCTTTATCCACTGCACCACCTAACTGCCCCTGTGGTGTGGCCTACTCACAAGCACTTAATATTTTTCCAATTGTTTAGATTTTTCTCTCTTTGTGTGAAAAGCGGTTTGCAACTATGTTCATATAATCCCTCATCTTGTCCTTGCAGGTAGACTCCCACACATTTTATATTGTCTGCAGTTATTTTAAATGGAATTTCTCTTTCTATCTTTTGCTGCAGGGTTTTGTTGGTAGTATATAGAAATGCTGATAATTTATGTGGGTTTATTTTATATCCTGCATCTTTGCTGAAGTTATTAATTGTTTCAACTAGTTTTTAGTTGATTCTCTAGGGTTCTTTAAATATATCATCATATCATTAGAAACAGTGATGGTTTTGTTTCCTCTTTCCCTGTTTTCATTCCTTCAATTTCTTTTTCTTATTTCTATAGCTAGCATTTCTAGTGCAACATTGAATAATAATGTTGGTAAAGCATACCCTTGCTTCACTCCTGATCTAAGTGGGAAGGGTAAAAGTTTATCCGTATGACAGATAATAATTTAGATAGACACTACTTAAAATTACTAGTTTAAGAAAGACTCCATTGATTCCTATGGTTTCTAGTGTTTTTTTTTAATAGGAATAGGTATTGTATTTTTTGTCAAAATCTTTTTCTGCATTTATTGACATAATTATATGATTTTTACTGGTTTTGTTATTGGTATGGTCACCCAATATTCCTGGTATAAATACCAACTGGTCATAGTGCATGATCTTTGTGACATATTGCTGTAATCTACAATTTACCTGGATTTTTTTTTTCTTTTTGGAGTGGGGAGGGCAGGGTAGTTGGGGTTAAGTGATTTGCCCAAGGTCACATGACTAGTAAATGTTAAGTGTCTGAGGCCAGATTTGAACTCAGGTCCTCCTGACTACAGGGCCAGTTTTCTATTCACTGCACCACCTAGCCGCCCCCAATATATCTGGATTTCAATGAGGTGTTAGTCAAGGATTCTCATGATGTCCTTGGGGACAGTATGCTCTAGTGGAAAAATACTATATTTGGAGTCAGAGCTTCCCCCATGACCTTGGACAAGTCACTTGACCAGTCTGGGCCTTAATTTCCTCATATATATAGTGATGAGAAATTTGGATGGGTGATTTCTAAAGTCCTTTACAACTCTAAATCTTCTAGCCTAGTGGTGTACATAAGGATTGCTCTGAGTAGTATATTGACCTAGAAAACCACAGATGAACATTATTCATATTCTATTATATTTCTATCCATTTTGTTATTTCCCAATTGCATTTTAATCTGCCAACTGCATTCAGGAATGCTAGCTGCATGTTTGACACCTTTGTTCTGGATTATATAGACTAGATTACAGTATAGTAAGATGCATTTGGAACTTGTTTGTCTGAGAAAGATCTGGAGATTTTATTGGACCCACCCTCACCAGGAGTCAACGTTGTTCCACACTGACCTCAAAAAGCCAATGTGACCTCAGGTGACATAAATGCTATCCCCAGCAAGGGAAGTGAGAGCCCTGTTGTCCTCTGACACCTGGGGTGGGGCGGGGCAGGGGCACATTGGGAGCCCAGAGCATTGTGTTCAGTTTTGGACACCCATCAGAACTGCGCTCTCATATTCCTTGTGTCTCTACGTCACATTGAGAAATTAACCACCTTCTTTTTCTCCGTCTTAAGAATTTTCTCACCATGAATAACTCCCTGAGAGACCCTTTCTCTATTTGCATCAACCAGGACTTCTGGAACACAGGATGCCCAGGTTACCCTTCCCCTGTGATGGTCTGCTCAGGGCCTCAGCCTTTTCACTTCCCACTCTAACTTCTTAACTACTCCTTAGTGCTCTCCCCCCCTCCTCCCCCACCAGTCTCCTCAAATACTTAGTCCATTCAGCTCCCTAATTCATCTACCAACTGAGCTCCAGAGCTCTTGGCCCAAGTTTTCCCACTTACCATCCCCAGGTGGCCAATGAACCAGTTCTTGAAGGGTGGCTGGGGGAAGCATCGAAAATATTGGCAGATGGTGTAGTATCTATAGACAGAGGACAAGACCTGGGCCAGGATCCATGTGCTTAGTGCCAAGAAACACAGGAGCAGGCCTGAGGGAACTCCAGGGCTCAGCCCTTCCAGGCCCAGCTGGTGAGACAGCCACTGAGACCCTGGCAACATCCTGCAGGGAGAGACCAAAAATGAGGATTTAGTGGTGAGAAACAGAAGGGGAAGTCAGCTGTGCTGGAGCCAGCTGCAATAGCTCTTATGCCAACTCAAATTTTCAGAGTGAGCATTTACATCTTGGAAATTGTCAAACAAGACAAATGAGGACCTGATTTATTGTTTTGTTTATTGTCTAGACTTAAGAAAATGATGATAAAATGTTAATGATGCAGATTAAATTTAATAGCATGTCATATGTACTGCCCCCCAGAAAGCCAGTTACTAGGATATCCCTGCATATTACTGACATAAAGTGAGAGACACGAAGGAAGGCAAAGGGGACAAAATATGTGGAGAAATGTGGGGAAGAAAAAAGTCCACGGGGTCACACAGAATCTGAGACTTAAAAACAAGGCCAGAAAAGGCCTTTTGTAAAAGTTGTGAATTGTGGAATGGCTCTGAAATTTCATACCCATTCTCAAGGTCTGTATAGGGAAAGAGAAGAGGCAAGGGTGTGGAGATGTGCATAAGGAGTAGTCTAGACTACCAGGTATGTCCTCATGTTGAAACAGCCCTCTCACAGAGGCTGCCAAGGATCCTGAAATTCCCAGGGGTTAGGTGCAGCTTTCCCAATCTCTGGGGATCCTATCTGCTGAAGTCCTGCTTCCATTAGTCTGGAGCCCCTCTCCGAGCCTTTTCCAGGGTCAATTTCGCTATGCAGAGCCCAGTTTTTATTGAAATCAGGTGGGTTGTATGCATTACTCTTTCCCACCTGCAGGGAACTTTTGCTACTGTCCAGGGATCCTAGTCAGCTGCAGCTGGGACAGGAAAGATTAACTAGATTCCTCCCTCCCCACACTTCATTTGCCATAGCTCAGCCTGGGGTGCCTGACCCTGGGGCTCTGCTCAGTATAGGCAGGAAAGGTAAAAACAGTTAATATTTTATATCTCAGGAGGAGAGACTGTCCATCTCTAGTTCCTAAACTTCACTACTGGCCCTTCATTGGGGGTGAAGGGAGCAGGGATTGGTTGGAAAGATGCCTACTTAGGTAAGTGGATGAGGCTGAAAAATTTGTTTAGTATTTTAAGGGAAAGGGAAAGTTTGGGAAAAAAATAAAAACCTTTGTAAATTTGTGTTTTTAGGGCAATGTTTACTTACTAATTTAAAATTGTTTAGTTAAGTTTTATTTTCTTTAGTTTATCTGATGAATAAAATGTCCTTTATGATTAACTAGTCAATAAATGTTTTGCCATTAATTTTTTTTCTTTTTCTTTTTGGAGGGCAATTGGGGTTAAGTGACTTGCCCAAGGTCACATGGCTAGTTTTTGTGTTAAGTGTCTGAGGTTGGAGTTGAACTCAGGTCCTCCTGACTCCAGGGCTGGTGCTCTATTCACAGTGCCACCTAGCCACCCTTTGCCATTTATTTATTTTTTTTTTAAAGCAATTGGGGTTAAGTAACTTGCTCAAGGTTACACGGCTAGTCATTATTTCTGCGTGGGTGCTCATTTTCTGAGGCCGGATCGGGTCATCCAAACTCCGAGGCCAGCGCTCTTACTCACTGTGCCACCTAGCCGCCCCTGCCATTTATTTTGGAAAATTTCTGCATCTACAACCAAATGAAATGTGCCAGGTGTGCTGGTGGTGAAGGGTGATGACATGGGGATCAGTGGCTATTGATAGTAAGGAAGGACCAGAGAAGTTTATCTACCTCCTGGTGGAATATGGGATCTGAACCCCTGCAATCTCCTCCCCCCTTAGACTTTCCCACAAATTTCAGGAATGTAATCTTTGAACCCAGATCCCTGACTTTGCTTGAGGCATCACGCTCATCCCAGTATAATATTTTCAACTGTCCTCTCACTGTGGCCCTCGACCCAGTCTAACCACAGCCCAGGCCCTGAATTTTCCCATACTGTAGCCCAGATTACTGGTGCCTCAAGCAAGGCATTTGGCCAATCCCAGCCCACCTTGATTACTTAATTAGTTTGCTTGACATTCCTTAATCCCATCCAGCCCTCCATTCTCTGTTACCTTGGGATCACCCCGCCTACTTGCCACTCCCAGATCTCATGAAAATCTTTCCACCATCTTTTTCCCTATAAAAAATATCTGTCTTGTCCCTATCAAAGGGGAAGACTCATTAGGAGTCTGGCCCACCCATGTCATAATAAACTTGCTACTTGGACTAAAAGAAGGCTTGGGTGGTTGAACTCTTTTGAGGCAGACTTCTGCCCTGCACCCTTGCATTTTTGGGGTTCCCAGCTCCCCTAGACTGCAAATTCCCACTGGCAAGAATCTCATAGTACTTTGGGACAGGATTCATATCCAAGTTCCCTGGCAGCTCTCAAACATGACCTGTCTCTCCTCTGGCACCCACCCACTCAGGGAGGCTCTCATGCCCTCATACCTGGACTATTGCACTAGTTGCTGGGACAGGGGCCATGATGTGTATAGGTGGGGGTGTCTGGCTGCCTCAGGTCTCTCCCTATTCCATGGAGTCCATCCTCCATTCAGTCACCAAAATGATTCTTCTAAAGTGCAGGTCTGACTATGCAATTCCCCCACTAAATAAATTTCAATGACTCTCTATTGCCTCCAGGATCAAATACAAAATCCCCCGTTTAACATTCAAAGCCCTCCATAACCAACCCTGCAACCCCCACCCCCCACCTTTCTAACCTTCATAATAATTTACATGCTCCTCAATCCAGTGACACTCAATCCAGTCTACTTGTTATTCCATAAACAAGACAATCTATCCCTTGGTTACATTTATTTTCTCTCCCCCATGCCTGGAATGTTCTTCCTTCTCATCTCTGCCTCTTAGCTTCCCTGGCTTCCTTTGAATTCTCACTAAAATTCTATCTTCTATAGGAAGCTTTTTTCCAACCTCTCACTTGTGCCTTTTGTGTGCTAATTATTTCCTACTGAACCTGTCTATAGTTTGTACATATTTATTTGTTATATCCTCCATTAGATTGTGCTTCCTGGAGGCAGGGAAGAAAAAGGAGGAGGAGGAGGAGGAGGAAGAGAAAGAGAAGGAAGAGGAGGAGGAGAGGGGGAGAGGACAGACCTTGACTTACTAGAAGGCAGCTACCATGTCTCTCCTGTTTTTCTTCCCAGTGCTATGCATTCGAAGGTCTTTCAATCAGTCCTCTAATGGCCCAAGCTCAAGGTCCTTCTCCAACTTCATTGACAGAGGTCACTCTTGTGTTTATCACATCCTCCCTAAACCATGGCTTCTAGAATGGAATATAAAACCCAACATAGGGACTGATTGTAATACTATTACTGATGGGGGGAAGGGCAATAGGTTCCACATGGGCTCTAATCAAGATCAATGACCAGAGTCCCTGAGTCTGGAAGGAATTCAGTAGGCTCAAGCAAACTTGGAGTCCAGATTGTAAGAGTTTATTGTTACGCTGGGCAAGGGTTCTTAGGGAACCTGCAAACTTACAGAAGTCACAGGTATAGTTTTAAGGGGTCAAGACAGTAAATCAGGTGTCAATTATGCTAACTAGGTGAATAAAGGTGAGATTAGGGAGGAGTTAAGGAGTAGTCAGTGCTTAAAGGAACATGCACTTTTAATATCAACTGGGCAGGCTTATTGCCCATAATTCACTGGGAAATAGCCAAAGGGAGGAGGGGGCCTACCTGGAGGTGTGATTTTAGGCCTGAAACATCACTAAGTCAGCCAGTGGTCAGGGCTGACTGAGAAGTGCCTAGTCTGTCACCCATCAGTGTCAAGTTTGACAAGATGGATGTTGGGAACCAAGGCTAATGGAGACTCGGTATGTGTATAATTGGCTAAGGAGTTAACCTATAGATAGGGCATTGAAGGATTCATGGTGCAGCTGGCCAGTCTACTAGGTGAGATAACATTTGCCTAAGCTAAAATGTTTATAGATGGTTTAGTGAAGGATTCATAGGTGTAGCTTGTTATTGTTCCAAGCAGAGATAAACAGTTCATGAGTTGTTGCTGGGCAGACTGCTGGCAGGGGGAAGGGGCAGAGTTAATGCTCCGAGGCTGGGGAGGGGGAAGTGTGATTTTACAGACTGATTTTACAAATTGATTTCACAAACTGATGTTACAAACTGATATTACAGACATAGATACCAAGCACCCCATCATTACTATTGCTCACTCTATTTACTATGCCTATTGTCACCCTTCTGTCCTTGAACCCTATGTCTGTCTTCAGGGAGTCTAAGATTGCCTTAGCTTTTCTGGTTACCACATCACATTTTCAGCATATTGATTCTGTTTGATAGATAGGCAGATGTTGATGGGGCTCCTTGGGAAGTTATGAGTAAAATCTCTAGGTTATATGAGGAAATCTCTAGGTAGCTAAAGGTTATTTCCTGAATTAAAGAGGTGCCTCCCCTCCCTCTTTTCCATTGCTACCTGTAACCTTGAGCCTTGGATTTCCTGCCCACAATGGACTCTAAGGAGAGTCCAAGAATGAGACTAGGAGAGGGAGAAGGGAAAAATGCTAGGAGTTGGGACACCAGGATTTAGTGAGTTTGAGAGACTGAGGGATCAGATTTGGGTTTAAGGGAATTGGGGGCTGAGGAATGGTTTATACTTTGGAGAAAGGGATCCTGTTTTTGTTCAAGGTGACACAAGGTGCTATTCTCATATAATAAACACTGGATAAGCATTATCAGAGGTCTGCTGGTAAATGTTATGCAATCAGATCTCTGATTCATTAATTTTTTTCCAGGAATTATTTAAAAATTTTATTTTGGTAAAGAGTTTTTTTTTCCAATTACATGTAACAATAGGTTCCAACATTCATTCTTTTAAATAAGATTTTGAGTTTCAAATTATTCCTTTCTTCCTCCCTCATATCTTCCCTCCCCAAGATGGCAGTCAACCTGACATAGGTTATACATATGAAATCACATAAACATATTTCCACATTAGCTCCCTGATTCATTTAAAGCTTAATCTGCATTATCATCATTTTCTTCATCATTTTCTTAATCTAGACCATCAATAGAACTATAATGTTCACAATGAAAATTTAACAAATCACTCTTCAGTAGGACCTGGCTTTAGCCCACCACTGACTGGCATTATAAAATCACAAGGTGGCTGTCATAGGCTCAGACCACCCAAAGACCTGGGAAGAAACAAAACCTTTGGCAGATGGGAGTAGCTCCTACTCCTTAGTGGTCTTGAGCCTTGTACTCTAAGTTTACAGTTTTCCTCTGTATTGTATTTATTTGCTTATTTCCCCTGTTACTATGTAAATTCCTTGAGGGTGGGAACTGTTTTTGCCTTCTTGCCTTTCTTCATTCCTTAGCACAATGCCTGGCATATAGTAAATAGTTAGTACATGCTTTTTGATCCATTGGTTGGTCTCCCTGCCCAATTGCTCTTCCATTTTCTCTTTTGCCTATCCATTTTCCATATAGTTGCTAGATTAATCTTCCCCATACAGGTCTAACATGTTACCTATCTGTTTATAAACCTTCTGTGGCTTCCTATTGGCTCTGGGAGAAAATGGAAGCCTCGATCCGGCAATCAATGCCCTCTGTGATCTGACTCCATCTTACTTTTACTGCCTTGTTTCCTATCATTCTTCTTTAGGAACTTAATGTTCCAGCAAAGCTAAGCTACTAGTGATTTCTTTCACTTAGCACTAGATATCTTACCTCCTTTCATTTACACAAGGTGTTCTGCATTCCTGGAATGACCTACCTCTCTCTTAGAATCCATTTCTCCCTTCCATATTCAGCTCAGGTGGCACCTTCTCCATGAAACTTTTCCTGATTCCTTTGGTTTTAGGTGCTTTCTCTATTCAGAATTTCCTAGAGGACTTTGCTTGAGATCTCCCTTACCGATCTAATTCCCTTCCTTAGGTTACACCTATCCATGAACATGTCATATCCCTATCCCATTCCAAGTGAGCTCTTTGAAAGCTTGATATAAGCAATAACATTCCAAGAATTAGATCTATTCAAGGAGTGGAATGGGCTACTTCAGGAGATGGTGACTTCCCCCTCATTAAAAAAAAAATCTGATATTATTTTATTAGTGGAAATGACATTAAAGAAGAGGCGTTACCATTACTTTGCCCCTGTGCCCTAAGGACCATGGAACCTCTTTATCTGACTTGTAGCTGTAAGTTTGCATGGATACTGTCTTCTGCATTAGAATGTCAACTCCTTGAAAGGGATTGTCTTATTTTTCTATGAAATGCCTAGCACAGTGCTTTGCATATAGCAGGTACTTAAGAAATGCTTCATTCATTCATTCGTTCATTCATTGGGCATTTTGTAGAAAAGATGCTTGGTCAAGTGCAAGGTGGACTTCATGGCCTTTTAGGTCTCTTCAAATTCTATGATTTTGTGATACTGTGGAGATAACATTTATGACAGATATTATAACTGTTCCCTGAGGACACACCCTATAGCAAGTTAGACTTAGACCTCTGCTATCTCCTCATATCTCAAGGCCAGTTGTTCATTCTTTCTTTCTCTTTAGATAACAGCACACGTTTTCTTTTTATTTGTATTTATCTTTCAACTTTTTCTCTTTACTCCCATGTTTGTATTTCAAAATTCCTATTCTGCTTTAGCTTTTTTTCATCAAAAATGTTTCAAAGTCCATTTTTTAAAAATTGAAGATCCATTTATTTTCCTTGCTGGATTATACTCATTTTTTTGGTCTGTTTTTCTTGGTTACAGACCTTTGTCTTTTGCCTTTTAGAATATCTCATTCCATCTTCCTTTTAAAATTTTGTTTTATTTATTTAATTTTTAATTTATGGAATAAAACAAGCATTTGTATAACAGTATAATAAAAGAAGATTGCACATGAAACTGCAAATATATTATGTACTACTTGCTAGTCCTTTTAAATATATAATAAAGATATCATGTAAAGTTTTTGTTTTCTTGCCTTCCTCCTTCCCCATCCCCAAGCTACGGCTAGCATTAAACACAAATTATCTATCTATCTGTCTATCTATCTATCTATCTAAAATCATTCTATACATACTTCTATTTGTTAGTTCTTTCTCTGGATGCAGATAGCATCTTACTCCACATATCTTTTAATTTGAGTATTTATAATGGTAATTTATTTTACTTCTAATAGTCATTATTTACAAGGTCTATTCTAACCACACTTTGAAATCAATAGCCCTGCCCAGCTTGCCCTTAAGCCTAAAGGAAAGTTCAAACCAAGACACTTTCTATCCTACCAATATGCCCCATGGTCATAAGGAGGGCTCTGCCCTGCACTTTGAGATTGTTTTATGGCTTTCCTCCCTTCTCCTATCACAACCTATTGCCAGAAGGGATATTTGAGCCCTCTTTGCCTCAGAACTAGATTTTTATCCTTCTGCCATTATAGTCTATAGCAAGAATGTTCTATATTCTAATTCTATAACAGAAACTTCTCCAGTTGAAAGAAGAGAGAGATATGATGGTTGGAGAACCTGTTTCATGTACCCACATTCATTTGCAATTGTATGGGGTTACCTTCAGTGAAGGAACCTTGTGAATATCATGGATTGAGGCTTAGGAAAACACAATGACTTCCTTCTGTAGGCAAGTCACTTCTCTTTGCTTCAATTTCTTAATTTATAAAATGAGGGGGCTGTACTCAGTGACCTCTAAGGAACCTTTCAACTCTAAATCCATGATCCTATGAGCATGTATCAAAAAACTGCCAGGTAATTTAAATAAAAAAACCCCATAATTTTGATGGCATGAAATGAAAAAAGTTTTGCACAAAAGTAGTGCATCTAAGATAAGAAGGGGAAAATTCTTGTACCAAATATCTCTGATACAGATTTAGATATGAAAGATATATAGACAATTGACAGAAATTTATGAGATCCCAAATCATTCATTCCCCAATAGAGAAATGATTAAAAAAATAGTTCACAAAAGAATGGTAAACTATTAATAACCCTATGAAAAAGGACCAAAATCACTAATAATAAAATGCAAATAAAAAGAACCCTGGGGTTTTACCTCACAAGCAGCATATTGGTAAAGAAGAGAATAATCAATATTAATGGAGTTACATAGGGCAGAAGTGTCAAATAGGCACATAGGGTGTAGCCAGAACCAAATTAAAATGGAAATTGGGAAATACTTAACAAAATAAATAAAAAGACAAGAAAAACTATAGATGATGTTTATATATGGGTTTCTAAGTCAATATGCAGCCTTAAGGGATCCTTATTTATGATTTAGTGGCCCCATTTCTGTTTGAGTTTGATCCCAATGGTAAATCAGAGCATGAGGAACTTAAATGCAATTTTGGTGAGCCTTAAAATTAGTCTCACCATTCTGGAAAACAATTTGGAATTATGCAAATAGAGTGACTAAAATATTTATAATATTGACAGATATTACTACTATGCTTATACCTCCAGGGAAGTCACTGAAAAAAAGAAAGTCTCCATATGTAACAAAATATTGTAGTAGGAAAAAAAACTGGAAATAAAGTATTTAGATGCCCATTGTTTGGGGAATGGCTAAATAAAGGACGGTACATAAATACAGTGGGATATTACTCTGCCATAAGACACACCAAATATAATGAATAAAGAGAAGAATTGATGACTAACATGAACTGTTACAAAATGCTGTGAAGAAAAAAGAAACAGACCAAGAGAAAGAAAAACTACAAAGAAATTAAAAATAGTATGCTTCAATCTGTTTTCAGGCTCCATCAGTTCTTTCTCTGGATGTGAATAGCATTCTTTGTCATGAGTCCTTTGAAATTGTCTTGTATCATTGTATTGTTGAGAATAGCTGAGTCATTCATGGTTGATCACCCTATAATATTGCTATTGCTGTTTTCAACGTTCTCATGGTCTGCTCACTTCATTTTGCATTAGTTCATGTAAGTCTTTCTAGGTTTTTCTGAAATTTGCCTGCTCATCATTTCTTATATCACAATAGTGTTCCATCGCTATCATATACCACAACTTGTCCAGCTATTCTCCAGTTGATGAGCATCCCTGCAATTTCCAATTCTTTGTCACCACAAAAGAGTTGAGAAACAGCAATCTTTAAAGCCAGCATGACTCCATTATGAATAGATCATGGCAGACTAATCTCATCTTCATTTGTCACAGAATAACTAGAATGGCAAGTCAGAAGAATGCTGTAGACATGGTAGAACTTTATTTTGGTCAAGTGTTTCACAAAGTAACTATTTTTATGTAAGATGGAGAGCTATTGGTGAGAAGAAAGCAGTTAGGTTAGTTCAGAACTGGTTGAATGATTGGATCTGAAGAGTAGTTGTTAAGAGTTCAGTGGAAACCTGGAAGGATAGGTCTAGGGAAGTACCCAGAGATCTGTTCTTTGTTCTTTTCTGGTCCAAGTGGGACAGAGGAATACACGGCATGTCTGTCCATTGCTAAGGAGCAGCCTGGGAAGAGAAGTGGTCCAAGACAGAACTTGTGGAGTAGAACTTCTGCCTGAGAGGCCCTTGCACTTAAGACCCTACATGACTTCTGGGATTTACATATCTCTTTGGCACTAATGACTGCTGATTCACGTATTTCAGTTTTATTTTTCCTTTATTAAGAATAAAGCTTTCCTTTGATTAAAATTAAAAATTAATAATGACTATCAGTAACAAAGTTTTGTGGCCTGGTAAACACTTGCCACAGATAGTAAATGGTAAATATTACCCCAGAGATGTGGGTACAGGTGGAGAGGGATGAGACAAAGGGTACAAAAGAAAACAGAATAAAAGATTGGGATTTGGAGGTGAGCCAATGATTAGTTATAAAGAAGTATAACACAAAGGAGGGAGCATATTCCCCCTCCCCCCCCCCAAGATCTGGAAACTGACTCACTTCAGTTTCTTCTTCCTTACAGAACCCCTCCTTGAATCTCTAAGCCTCCTCCTTAGACTAATTCTGCATCATTACTAGCAGGGCTGTGATCCTTGCTCCCCCTACATGATACATCTCCTTTCAGACTACCAATTGGTCTACTAGTTGGTAATCCCCAGGGTTCTAGCCTGACCTGGTTCTATCTTTCACTCTCTTTGATGGACTCTGTACCCAGCTCATAGCAAAGTATGTTTATGGTGAGAATTCCCTAGGCTCAAATTTCCCCCAATTTCCTCCTCCTGGTTCTCTCCACTCCCCCTTCTCTAGTGCCTCTCAAGTCCCCCCAACTTTTGTTCTCCCCTCTGCCACAATTTCTCTCAGGTTCCTGGATCTACCCTCATCCTCAATCCCTTCCTCATCTTGCCCCCTCCAGTTTAGAGAGACTTTTTATCTAGTCCTATTCGTTGGTCTGAACCTTTTCTTTTGAGGAAATACCTTGTGTTTCTGAGTCTCTGGGTCTCTGAGGAAGGTAGCTCTAGGAGCTCAGGGTCACACTTCTCCTGCTGTCCTGGGATTCCACTTGCTCCTCACTGCCATCTAAAGTCAGAGAGAAGCCTCTACTCTTCTTGTATACCTCACCCTAGACTCCACCTTCATAGAAAACAGACCAAGGGTCACAGGGAAGGAGCAAAGCCTGGATGGAGGCTGGGAGAGGAGAAGGAGGTGACTGAATGCAGGAGCCAAAAGAGGTCAAGTCTATTTGATGAGACCAAAGGTTAGTCATTATCAGGTGAAAGAGTGAGAGAGAAAAAAGTCCAGGCTTCTAAGTTAATTCCCTCACTAACTTCCAGACCTCCCTTCCAGCTCTTCTTCCCTTCTCTCCCACTCAATCCTGTGCCAACTGAGCAGGGGGAAAGGAAAGGCCCCTGAGCACTGACCCCTAACTTGTCTCAATTTCACTCTTCTTCCTATCTCCTGTGCTGTTTCTTACCACTCACCGGGGGCTATTTCCTTCAGCTCTTCACTGACCATTGTTCTCTAGTGTTCCCTGTTGTTTATTGATCCTGGAAATGGCCTATTACCTGGTGACCATGCATATGAGCGTGTTTTGTTAAGGAGGTTCAGAATTCGCATAAACAGAATGCTCAGCACTCCAAGAAAGTCTCAAGGCAATTTCTTTAGAATATTTATTCAAAATATATGTATATATAGGCAAGTGAGAAAGAAACTGGAGATAACAGAATAAGAGGCTCAAAGATAAGAGAATAAGAACAACTATGATTAATAGTGGATATATATTTATAAGCATAACCGTTGCGGGGAAGCACCAACACCTAACCACACAAGCTGGGAAATCCCGTTACAGCCATCAGGGTCCCACATGGGAGGGTCCCAGGCAGAGTGTCCTCTCCATGGGTGAGATTCCAAAGAGTGCTCTGGAGTGTGGGATTTTTATACTAAGAGAACAAAGAAGGCTGCATGCAACTTTGTCGGGATTCTCAGATGCTCTGAATACAAGTAAATCAATAACTTGTGTCACCTAGGAGGAGTTATCAGAGCCGCAAGGTATGTTTTAATTAATGTCAGCACGGGGAAGATAGCCAGTTCTCCCCATACTGTTTATGTTCCTAGGGGTGGCTAATCCCTGGAACAGAAGCTATACAGCCAAATCACATGTGGTAAATCCAAATGCCTATAGTTTAAACAAAGGACACGCTCCCATAATGGACTGAGTGGACTCACTAATTTATAGGAGACCTTGGTTCTTCTTTCAGAGGGGGACTGTGGTTCCAGATCTTTTAGTTATTTCCACTATGCACTGAGAGGGGTGTTCCTTTTGCAGAGCAGAGGCTATAGTCTTTTCTGTCTGCTCTTTAGCCTTTTCTTAAAATCTTTTTTGGGACCTACATGAACTGAAACAAAGTAAAGTGAACAGAACCAGGAGAACATTGTGCACAGTAGCAGCAATATTGTAGGATGATCAACTGTGAATGACTTAGCTATTCTCAGCAATACAATGATCCAAGACAATCCCATATGCCTTGTGATGAAAAATGCTATCCGTCTCCAGAGAAAGAACTGATATTGTCTGAATACAGACTGAAGCATACTATTTTCCACTTTTTTTCTTCCTTTTCTTTTCTTGTAAAATCTTAGACAAAATGACTAATAAGGAAATGTTTTCCATGATTACACATGTACAACCTATATCAGATTGCTGTCCCAGGGAGAGTGGTGGGAAGGAAGGGAGGATAGATAGAATTGGGGACTCAAAACTTAAAAAAATCCCAATTAGTATTAAAAATAAATTTACATGTACTTGGGAAGAATAAAATATTATTAAAATAATCTCTTATTTATTAAGAATTAATAAATTATTATTAAAATTATTATTATAATTTTGGAGTGGAGCTAAGATAGTGGCATAGAAGCAGGAAAACTATATGTGTTCCCCCCATAACCACCTCAAATACCTATAAAATTTGACTCTAAACAAACTTTAGAGCTGGAGAATCCACAAAGTGACAGAGAGAAACAAATCTCCCACTGAAGGCAGCCTGAGAGGCAGATAGGTTCATTGTAGTGCACTGGGAGCAGAGCCCAGCCCCCTGTGACCTTGAGGTTTTAGCTTCAGGGCAGCCCTAATCAGCTCTGGCTAGAGGGACTTAGGGAGAGTGGATCACCACCAGCTGTGGCAGTTTCCAGAATTATTAACCCATAAATGCCAAAGACAAAGTGAGAGGTCAGTGTGGACTTTGGAAACAGGAGGTCTGGGAGTATGGTATGGCCTCTGCCCCCAGAGGGAGAAGCAGCTGAGAGGTAGTGGCTGCAGCTGTGTGGCTGCTTCATAGCTCCTGGCCTGCAGATTGTAGGGGGACCAAGCAACCAGTCTGAGGGGTAATGGCTCTTGCTTTAACCTACTTGGATCTGGATTGCTGTCTAGGGTGGAGGTCCTGGGGTGTGTGACCAGGTGCAGAAGCTGGTGGAGGCTTCAGAGAGGACACCCAACTAATAGCTCTGGCTGCTGAGAAAACCCTAGAGATCTGGGATAAAGCTCCCTTCCCTGGAAGCAGAGTTCTACTGTGGCAAAAAGCTCAAAAGTCAAGTAATTGAGTGGCAACATGAGCAAGCAAAGGAAGCAAAGCAAGCACAGCAGTCAAATCTTAGATTCCTTTTTTGGGGGGACAAAAAGGATCAAAGCATAGAACAGGAGGGAGACAACAAAGTCAAACAACTTGTACCAAAAGCTTCCAAGAAAAATTGATTTGGTTACAGGTCATAGAGGAGCTTAAGAAGGATTTTGAAAACCAAATCAGAGAAGTGGAGGAAAAATTGGGAAGAGAAATTTCTTGCAGAAAGAAAGTCATGAAAAGAGAGTCCACAACCTGACTGAAGAAAATAACACCTTAAAAAATAGACTAACTTAAATGGCAAAAGAGGCTCAAAAAGGCAATGAAGAGAAGAATGCCTTAAAAAGCCAAATTTACCAGATGGAAAAAGAATCCCAAAAGCTCACTGAAGAGAATCATTCCTTCAGAATTAGATTGGAGCAAGTGGAAACTAGTGACTTTATGAGAAATCAAGATATTATTAAACAGATCCAAACAAATGAAAAATAGAAGGCAATATGAAATATCTCATTGGAAAAACCACTGACCTGGAAAATAGGTCCAGGAGAAATAATTTTAAAATGATTGGACTATCTGAAAGCTATGATCAGAAAAAGAACCTAGAAATCATTCTTCAAGAAATTCTCAAGGAAAATTGCCCGGATGTTTTAGAACCAGAGGGCAAAATAGAGATTGAAAGAATCTACCAATCACCTCCTTAAAAAGATCCCAAAAAGAAAACTCCTAGGAATATTATAGCCAGGTTCTGGAGTTCCCAGATCGAGGAGAAAATATTATAAGCAGCCAGGAAGAAACAACTTGAATATTGTGGAAACACAATCAGGATAAAACAGGATCTGGCAGCTTCTACACTGAGGAATTTAAGGGCTTGGAATATGATATTCTGGAGATCAAAGGAGCTGGGATTAAAACCAAGAATCACCTACCCAGCAAAACTGAGTATTATGTATCAGGGGAAAATATGGTTATTCAGAGGAATAGAGGACTTTCAAGCATTCTTAAAGAAAAAACCACAGTTGAATAGAAAATCTAACATTTCATATATGAGAAGCAAGAGAAGCATGAGAAAGTAAACAGGGAAAAGAAATCATAAGGAACTTGTCAAAGTTGAACTATTTGCATTCCTACATGGAAAAATGATCATTGTTAACTTATGATACTTTTCTCAGTATTTGAATAGTTGAAGGGAATATAAATGTGTGTGTGTGTGTGTATATATACATACATACACACATACATATATATGTCTTTATAGGAGGGTATATGGGCATATGAATACATATGGGAATGTGTGCATATATGTGTATAGGAATACATAGACAGAGGGCACAGGACCAATTGAATAGGAAGGGATGATACTTAAAAGGTGAAATTGAGAGGTGGGAGAGGAATATAAGGAGAGGAGATGGGGAGAGAGAGAATGGGGTAAATTATCTCATATAGAAGGGAAACTGTTACAATGGAAGGGAAGAACAGGAAAGCAAAAGGGAATGGATCAACCTTACTCTCATTGAATTTGGCCTAGGGAGGGAATGACATACACACTAAATAGGGTATCTCACCCTACAGGAGAGTAGGGGGGAAGGGAATGAGAGGGGGGATGATGGAGGGGAGGGCAGGTTGTGGGGGAGGGTAGTTAGAAGCACACACTTTTGAAAAGGGACAGGATCAAAGTAGAGAATAGAACAAGTGGGGGCAGAATAGGATTGAGGGAAAAATAGTCTTTCACAATATATCCCCTATGGAAATGTTTTGCACATTGTATGCATGCACAAACTATATTGAATTGTTTATCTTCCCAGTAAGGGTGTGTGAGGAGGGAATGTAATGGAAATGCAAATTTAAAGATCTTCCCTGCCCCTAGCTTAAGTGCACCTGGAGCCTGTGGTGGGAGGCTTGTTTTTCAGGAAAGCCCACACCTTGATACTTTGTAATTGGGCAGTGGGTCAAGAAGGTTGTTACATTCTCTGAGCCAGGAGAAGGCTATATAAACCCTGATGGGAGGCTTTGCTTTGGAGCTGGCTTTGAGAAGTGTTGTATGATTTGACCAGATGAGACTCTGGGCAGCCGTTGAGAGCCCCCTGGCTTTGAAAACCCAGATGTTGATGCTTCCCTCTCTGGTAACTGTGATTTGGCATTGATTTATGTAATGGTCGGGCAGTTTGGAAACCTGTCTGCTTGATCTGTCTGTTTCTGTTTTGAAACTACTGTCTGTATACTCTGAAGTTCAGGGTGCTGACCTTTTCCCCCTGAACTAGGTAAATGATATATGTTTGTTTGATTAAAGTAAGCTTGTTAACCAATTTTTAGTTGCTTTCCTTTTGAAAAGCAGATCTAAGAACCCGTGTTGGCAATCACCCTGGGGATATTGGGGTGCTTGCTGCTACAGGGAAGAAGGGAAAGAATCTGGGATTCAAAGTTTTAAAATCAAATGTTTAAAAAATTATTATTATTATTTTTACATGCAACTGGGAAATAAGATATACAGGCACTGGGGTATGGAGATCCATCTTGCCCTACCAGAACTTTGGAGGAGGGATTTGTGTTTGCAAGCATCCCAGCATCTCCAGAGTGGCAGCCAACACAGGTTCTTAGATCTGCTTTTGTAAAGGAAAGTAACTCAAAATGGGTTAACAAGTTTACTTTAATCAAACAAACATATATTACCTAGTTCAGGGGGAAAAGGTCAGCACCCTGAACTTCAGAGTATACAGACAGATCAAACAGGATTCCAAACTGCCCAACCATTACATACATCAATACCAAATCACAGTTACCAGAGAGGGAAGCATCAACATCTGGGTTTTCAAAGCCAGGGGGCTCTCAACGGCTGCCCAGAGTCTCATCTGGTCAAATCACACAACACTTCTCAAAGTGAGTCCCAAAGCAAAGCTTCCCATCAGGGTTTATATAGCCTTCTCCTGGCTCAGAGAATGTAACAACCTTTTTGACCCACTGCCCAATCACACAGCATCAAGGTGTGGTCATTCCTGAAAACCAAGCCTCCTACCACAGGCTCCATGTGACCACATTCAGCCTATTAGGAGGCAGAGTATATTTTCAAATTAAGGGAGGTTTTCAGAGTCTCTTAAGCCAATCAAAAGGCCTAGGGGCAGGGAAGATCTTTAAATCTGCATTTCCATTACAAATGGGGAAGGATATGGGAGAGAGCAGACTAGGGGAGGGGGTATATACAGTAGGATCTCTATTTTGGGGTGGTGGGTAGGGGAAAGATGGGGAGAAAATTTGTAACTCAAAATCTTGTGGAAATGAATGATGTAAAATAAAAATAAACATTAAATTTAATTTAAAAATAAAAAAAAAAAACCTTTTGTGCTTCAGTTTGGGTGAATGAATGAAACATTTATTATGTGCTTCTGTATGTCAGGCCAAATTCCAGAGATAAAAATATAAAAGTTCAGAGTCCTTGCTCTCCTAGAACTTATATTTTAATAAAGACTATACAGTGGTGGCCAAGGACTTTTTTGGTCAGGTTAATGACAATGGATCCACTGGGCAGCCAAATGAGGCTCCCTTTCTGGAAGAAATGGTGGTGTTGACTTGATCTTCACAGCAAGAGGAGGAAAGCAAGGTGAAAGGAAAGAGTATGCACAATGATGACAGGGCAGATGACAAGAGATCAGTGAACAGGGGGATGGCTGAATGGTTTATGAAATATGGCCTAGGATCCAGTTAGGGAGAATGGACTAAGCTTATCTCAGCTCATCTGGTCACCAAACAAGCATATTCAGCCCCAAGTTGCCAGTGCCAAAGCTAAATGTATTAATGTCTCTAGCAATGGGCTATGGATTCTAGAAGTCTAGAGTAGAGGGTGCTGGTCAAGGTGGGAAGAAGTGGGGCAACAGTCACAGAACATATTTGTGTTCAGAACCTTGTGTCATTCAGTTCTCCATCTGAATTCAAATCTAGCATTAGACATTTACTATCTATGTGACCCTGGGCAAGTCATTTAACCTCTTTGCTTCAGTTACCTCAGTGGTAAAATGGGGATAATAATAGCATCTATCTCATGGTGTTGTTGTGAGGATCAAATGAGATATGTGTAAGGTACTCAGCACAATGTCTTACACATAGTAGGTATTTAATAAAATTCTTGTTCCATTATCCACCCCCAAAATTTTCTGGAGGTATCTAGCTAGTCAGCTTCTTCCCTGTAGGGAGGGCAAAAGCTATCTTCAAGTTCTCATTGTTAGTTAATAGATATGAAGTTCTTTTTAGTCAGTATATACCAGAGAGTACAAGGACATAGGTTGAAATAAGCTCTCCTTTGAATTCTTCTTAGAGACCTGTTACCTGATTCTTGTCTTTTATTACCTACTAAACTTTGAACTTTATGTCTGAACTGTCCTTTACTCTCTCTTGAATGTTTCTCAGTTTAACTTTCACCTATTTCTGTTATTAGGGCCTTAAAAAGCCATAAAGTAGAAAGGGAAATAATACTTCTTTTGCTTGTAATCATAGTATAGAATTAGGATTATTTATGGAAGTAATATACATATAAAATTAGAATAACTTCTGAGTTACACAACCAATAAGATGGAGGCATTTTCTCTGATCTTTCCAACTTCTCAGAGATCTCCAAAAGAGAAGTGATGTGCCAGCAATAAAACAATTTCATTTGTCCCTATTGTGTAGGATATCAAAACCCCAAAGATGGGTAAAAGCTCCATGAAATAATGCTGTTCTCATGCTCACTCCACACTGAACCATAATCTGTTTCTTCCCTCTCCATGGCTTATCTGCCTTGGTTACTGCTTAGCAGCACTATGAAAGACTGGAAAAATGAAAATGTTTATGGACATCTGAACCCAGAATAGAGCTAATTGAGTCACTTACAACAGAAAATCAAAATACAGCATTCACCATATCACAACTCAACAACTTATCACTACAATGGCCACATAATTTTCACCAAAGTGGTCACTAGTTTTAAACAAAGTACAATCATTTAGTAACTCAATCATTCAATCACACTTGCCCCCTTCCTTTAAGGACACAAAGTACAAAAAGTCAAAGTTCTCCACCCATAGAGTACAATTAAGTTACAACTTCAACAGTCACTATTCAGTACCCTCTTTTTTTTTTTTAAAGCAATTGGGGTTAAGTAACTTGCTCAAGGTTACATGGCTAGTCATTATTTATGCATGGGTGCTCATTTTCTGAGGCCGGATCTGATCTCGGGTCATCCCAACTCCAAGGCCGGCGCTCTTACTCACTGCGCCACCTAGCCGCCCCTTTAGGGCAATTGGGGTTAAGTAACTTGCCCAAGGTTACACGGCTAGGTTTTTGTTTGTGTGGATTAAGTGTCAGAGGCCGGCTCTGAACTCAGGTCCTTCTGACTCCAGGGCCGGCGCTCTATTCACTGCGCCACCTAGCCGCCCCTATTCAGTACCCTCTTAAGGCATCCACCCCTAGGTCACAAGTAACTTACAATTTCATCAGTCACTACTCAGTACTCATGGAGATATCTTTTCATCTTGACTCAGGGAAGGTTGTCAGCTTCCATGGTTCCTCTTCCATGGTTCCACCTCCCACTCGAATCTAATCAAATGTCACCTGAGATCAAAGGCAGACAGCTTCCAGTTCCTTGTCTAGTTCTCTGTACTCTGTACTCCTGTTCTATATTGAAGCTCACAATGTCTAGTTCACCTCAAATCTCTCACAGTCTCTGTTCCTGGGAAGAAAAGGCTTGAGAAAGCCACAATAACATTCATATACATTAACAAAGTCACAACAACATTTGTACTGGCACCACAGTCATGCTTCCTCAGTCTTTGGCAGATCTGGCTGGCCCTCAGAAATCTTTGGCAGCTTCCACACCACAAGTTCAAGTTTTGCCACCACAAGTTCCTTTCTCAAAATCAAAATCACTTTATCCAGCCTCCACTTGGCTTGCTCCAAGAAATTCTGTCTCAGTTCTCAATTCTCATGTCTCTTCTCAGTTCTTCTCAATTCTTAGTTCAGTCTTAAGTCCAATAGTAGCAGCCCAGTCTCCAGATGCTTGTCCCAAGAAGTTCTGACTCTCCTAGGTGGGGATTTTCCTTATATACACTATTAGCTCCTCCCTGTTTAGCCCCTTCCTGTTAAGTCAGCAACAGGAGTTCATACCTTCTGTTTCTTTAACAGAGACTTGATATAATTAATTTGAAACTAGGTGCTAAGTACCTGTTAGATTGGCAATATAAAGAGACGTTCAAATTTCATTTCTAATATGGGGGGCCAGTGATTTATTGGTGATAATACCTAAGAAAAAAGCTATCATTAAAAAACAAGATTTTTATAGGCAAACACACAAGTTTGGGTCATTCATTACATAAGGTAACTAAGAGCTTGAAAGACAAGGAGAGATATTACACTGAGATTTGATAGGCTATAACTCATAACAGCAAGATGATTCTGGAAGGGTAGACTATATCTTTTCCAAAACAACAAAATAAGCAAATAATAACACTGTGCATTTATTACATTCTGAAGACACAAAGGAAAATGATTCTGGTGAGAAGTAGAGAACCACATGGAGACTAATGTGGCTGGCACAGGGAACCCATTAACTGACTGATATTTAAAAGATATGTCTCTCAACCAATAAGAATTTATTAAGTGCCTACTCTGTGCAAGGTACCAGGGATATGAAGATTAAAATGAAACAGTCCCTGGGGTCAAAGTAGTTACCGTATATTGGGGGAGACAACATGTGCATATGGAGGTATATAGAAGTCACACAGAAGGTAGACACAAGGTAACCTTGACTGGGAAGCCAGTAGCAGGTGAGGGGACTAGAAAAGACTTTTGAATGGAAGTAAGGGTAGGCAGCCAAACATACATACTTTATTGTGACACAGGAAAGAAATAACAGTGTCAAAGAAACTAAAGACTGGAAAGGACTGAGGCTGGACATGGGAGATAAGGAAAATAAGGGACTTTAAAAAACACAAAAAGCTGCTTCCAGGGGATAAAGAGGAGCAAAGAAGTGATAAAGTCACTACTTGGGTATGTGAGATGATGATAATGGTCAATGAGGTTGAACTCCTGTATTTTTTTTCAAGGAGGACCTTTGGCCTGAGAAAGAAAAAATTAAAATAGTTATGAAGGAATGGAAATCCAAGAGGAATGTAAAAGACATCAGGAAATCATCTACCTGTCCTTAATAATTTAGTCACCAAGCCAGAAGGAAGAAAGGAACCAAGCATTTAATAAGCACCTACTATGTTCCAGACACCATGCTAACACTTCACAAATGTTATCTCATTTAATCCTCCCCACAACTCTGTGTTGTGGGAGCTATCATTCATTATCTCCATTTTAAAGTTGAGGAACTGAGGCAGACAGAGGTTAAGTGACTTGCTCAGAGTCACACAACTAATATTTATCTAAGGCCAAATTTGAACTCAGGCTTTCCTAACTCCAGGCCTATCACTTTATCTACTGTGCCACCTACTTTGGAAATATATCTGAGGATACTCTATATACTGGGAGATGTGATTGACCACTGAGCTCCTCATCAGTAAAACTTTGAAACATCTCAGAGAAAGGGAGAGGGACAGAAGGACTTTGATTTTTGAATGAACAGATCTTCCAAGCTCTGACATTCTGCGTTGTAAGGGCCCTCCCAGCTCAGACACTCTGTTATCCAAGCTCTGACATTCTGTGTTGTAAGGGCCTTCCTTGGTGTGTTGTTCTATGGTTTATGCTCTGAAATTTCTTCTGGTTCTATGATTCTATGACTCTAGGTTAGAAAGGACAGTATCTTTAAAATTTTTTTTTAGTATTTTATCTTTTCCCAGTGACATGTAAAATTTTTTTAACATTCTTTTTTAAAACTTTGAGTATCAAATTATCTCCCTTTCTCCCCACCCCTCTCATTGAGAAGGCAAACAGTGTGATAGGGGTTATACATGTGTATTCATGCAAAACATATCCAAAATAGTCATGCTGTGAAAGAAAACATACAAATAACAAAAAACTCAAGAAAAATAAAGTAAAAAAAGTATACTTCAATCTGTTTCAGACACCATTAGTTCTTTCTCTGGGGATGGATAGCAATTTTCATCATAAGTCCTTCAGAGGCATCTTGGATCATTGTATTGCTGACAATAACTAAATCATTCATAGCTGATCATTTTACAAAATTGCTGTTACTTTGTACATAGTACATTTCTTTTGCATGAGCCCATGCAAGTCTCTCCAGGTTTTTATGAAAGCATTCTGCGTATAATTTCTTGTAGTATAATAGTATTCCATCACAATCACATATCACAGCTTGTTCAGCCATTCTCTAATTGATGGACATCCAAACTGATCTACAGAATTATTGAATCAGCTCACAACTACACTAAAAGTGCATTAATGGCTCGTTTCCCCCACATCCCCTTCAGCATTTGTCATTTACCTTTTCTGTCCCATTAGCCAATCTAATAGGTATGAGATAGTACCTTAGAATTATTTTAATTTACATTCCTCCAATCAATAGTAAGCTGGAGTATTTTTTTTTCATATGGCTATAGATTGCTTTGATTGCTTCATCTGAAAACTGATCATATCTTTTATCATTTGTCAATTGGGGAATGGTTCTTATATTTATAAATTTGACTCAATTCTCTATATGTTTGAGAAATGAGGTTTTTATCAGAGAAACTTATTTCAAAACTTTTTGTCACAGTTATTATAGCTAACTATATTTCCCTCCATCTATTTCCCTTGCATTTATTCTATTCTCTCTCTCTCTCTCCTTTCACCCTGTCCTTCCTCAAAAGTGTTTTGCTTCTGACAACCCCCTCCCTCTGTCTTCCTCCCTCCTATCACCCACATCCCTTTTCTTATCCCCTTTCCTTTTTACTTTCCTGTAGAGTAACAGATTTCTATATCCAATTGAGTGTGTATGTTGTTCCCTCTTAGAGCCAATTCTGATGAGAGTAAGGTGTGGTTTTAGGCCTGAAACGTCACTAAGTCAGCTAGTGGTTAGGGCTGACTGAGAAGTGCCTAGTCTGTCACCCATCAGTGTCATGTTTGACAAGATGGATGTTGGGAACCAAGGCTAACAGAGACTTAGTATGGGTAATTGGCTAAGGAGTTAACCTATAGATAGGGCATTGAAGGATTCATGGGTGTAGCTTGTTATTGTTTCAAGCAAAGATAAACAGTTCATGAGTTGTTGCTGGGCAGAGTGCTGGCAGGGGAAGGGGCAAAGTTAATGCTCCAAGGCTAGGGAGGGGGAAATGTGATTTTACAGACTGGTTTTACAAATTGATTTTACAAACTGATGTTACAAACTGATATTACAGACTGATGTTACAAACATAGACTGATGTTACAAACATAGATCCCAAGCACCCCATCATTCCCCCCTTAAATAGATGGCACCCCAAATAATTTGGGGACAAGGGATGATGGTCTTAGCTTCCCAAACTGCTTCTTGCTGGGGAGGGGTGTAGAGCTGTCCATGCCTCACAGGGTCCCATCATTCAAGGGGCTGGGTCTGTAGCTAGTGTCCAGAGCCTGGCCGATGTCAGGTCCAGAGGGTGATGGGTCATGGTCTCGGACAGTAGTTAGTAATCAACCTGAGCTGTCATCTGCAAGTAAAGAGTACTGAGCCTAGAAGACACAAATCTGGCAGAGAGATTAAACAAATAAGGGTCAAAAAGAAGAGGAAATTGTCCAGAAGTGGGGTGAGTATGGGCTAGTATAATCCATTACTCAGACTATTTCACTTTCCTTTATATTTCTACATACTACATAGACAAGATACCTCATAAGTTTTTATTCTTTTACCAACATAACTGTACTGCCTTTAACAAAAGAGGTTCCTGACTTGAACCTCACAACTGAATAGTAGACATACATCCTTCTGTCACAAAACTTGTTTATCCTCTGATTATATTCACTCTGGAAGAAAGTGACACTTCAGAAATTTAATCTTTTACATGTACATTCCGTTACAAATGTTAACTTTTGCTTAGATAATAGAATAACTACAAATTCAGTTCAAAACAGCAAGGTCTCTTCTGCTCTTAATCATTACATTAATTTAGCAATAAATTTATCTTGCAAATCAAAGTTTTAATAGGCTTCTTAAAATCACAGTAGAGATTTAAAATTTCTTCTAAAAGTATTTTCCCTTCTTTCAAAACAGTTTTGAGATTTATAATTGATCACTAAACTTTTATGAAGAAAGTTAGTTGAAAACTTTTAAAATGATCTTAAGTAGTTTGCACAACTTTTCTGCACATGTCATAATTCTAGATGAAAAATAATATTAGATTTTCCAGTAAGTTAATAAGAAAGAGCCCATATCTGTTACCGACTACTTGCTCTGATCATAGAAACTTTCTATAGAATGAAAAAAGCAGGGACATGTGACACTCCAATTATGACAGGATAAAACATCCTTGACTCTGTTTAAATTCAGGTAAAACCACAGATATCCAACCATGCAGTATCTCTTCCACCTTATAGCTAAACTCAGGAATAGGTGGGAAACATTCCTTTTCAAAGGAACCCCATGGGTAAACTGAGCCAGAAGGGATCCCATCCCAGAGAGAGGCTACGATTACCCCTTTGGCCTTTACCAAATGTAGATTTCCACCTGTCCACAGTATAGGATCACATTCCCTCTGAGTAGCTTGTGGCATTTTCTCTCAGATACTGATTTAATGCAGACAACTTATACCCAAATTCAAACTCAAAATAAAATTTAGTTATGGTCCCAAGTGCCTTTTACCTTAAACAACAAGCTTCACCAATCATAGCTTAGAGCCAGTTAGTTATTTTTATTTTCATGGAGCTTCATTGAGCAATAAAGATTTATCAGGTCTCACAAATGTAAGGAATTCCATTTATGATCTTTCCTTCTGAAATCTAAAAGCCAATTGATAGAAATTCTTCTAGTCTTTGCAACTTCTTAGCAAGTTAGGTTCATTTAAAAACTACATGACTAAAACAAGTTTCTTTCCCAGGCTGAATGACCTTGCCTAATAGAGATAGTTTCTAGGGGATTTGGCAGTTTTACAACATAAGGAAAATTTATATGAATTCTAAGCAGGAGAGACTGGGGGAAGGGCTAATAATGATACCCCTGCTTACCCAATTCTCATACATGTAGGAGGACTGTTCTGAATGGGGAGAACTAGTCAGAATAAAGTTTTCATCCAGTCTTTTCCTTTCCATATACAATAACCAATTAACAATTTTAGGTTTTAGCATTAGAACAGTAGCCAAAATAATTTAATTAACAATTTTACAAGTTTCAACAATCTTAACTGAAACTTCCCTTTAGACAAAGACAGACTTGGAAGCTTATGATTTCCCAAATTACAATACTCCAAGACTTTAGGAGAAACTGCTTCTTATACATAATAGATAATACAACTGTTTACCAATAACAACATCATAAACAATTATCATGTTCTTAAATTTGAAGTTTGAAATAAAAACAAATGAATTACCAATCTGGCGACCTTAAAAAATCCAGTTTTTGAAGTTACACAGAACTAAAATTTTCTTGGTGCCACACACCCAATCAACTCATCACTAGAAATCAATTACATTCTGGAATGTGGTGATCCATAAACCTTCAAATTTAACATAAATATATCCTTAGATGAAGCAAGCTTGAAAACAATATCCCTATATTTTTCTTTCCTTTTTTCCCTTTTTTTCCCCCCAGGGGATCTCATTTGCTCAATAAGAATTCTACAAAATGGGGCGGTTAGGTGGCGCAGTGAGTAGAGCGTCGGCCCTGGAGTCAGAAGGACCTGAGTTTGGATCTGGCCTCAGACACTTAACGCACACACAAACAAAAAAAATCTAGCCATGTGACCTTGGGCAAGTTACTTAACCCCAATTGCCCTCCAAAAAGCAAAAAAAGAATTCTACAAAGTGCCTTTTCAATTCACTGTGCACAAGAGAATCATTCATTTCATCATTAGTGATGTGGAAACTATAACTTTAAATCACTGTATATTTCCAGAATAGCCAAAGAGTTAAATGAACAATCAGCTATCATAGTAAATATCAACAGTATTATCACTACCTGTGTGTATCCCAAATATAACAGCTTTAAATTATCAAATTTTATAACATAAAATATTCAATTCACATGAACTAAACATTATAAGATAAGCTTAACAGAACTGATAAAGTAACATAGCTGGTTTTACACTTTCCCCCCATCTTTTAGTTTCAACAAAATTCAGATTGAAAACTGCTTTATCTAACACCATTTCTGGCTCACAATAACCACTCACCTTTTACCATATCAGAGGATTTTACAATTTAGAGATATGATAATAACACAATGACATTATGACATTAATTGCATCTCCAATTCATCACATACAAAAATTAATGATAAAATTTGGGCTTATTGAGTGCACAGGTTTTTTTCCTCTCCTCATGGCTGCAGAGCCTGATAGTGGATGTAGGGGTTTGAATTGGAGAAGTCTACCTGCTTGCTTAAAGATGTGGGCTTCAGGGTGCCTCAGGGTTGTTGCTGTTAGGTCCTTGATAACTTTAGTATGTTTTCTCCCTTTTGCCAGATTGGAGAGGGTAACTTAAATTCCATATTACTCTTTAGCACTCTCTTTTAGCATAATATGGGACGAGAGGTTTTAATGAATTTTTGTAAAAATGTTTTTTTGCTGACAAAACTTTTTACTTCAGTTAACTGTATTTATGTGTCTGCTCCTTAAACAATTCTTTAAAAGTGATAGCTTTGACCTCTACAGAAAAGCGATTTTTTGGGGGAGTGGCACCTACTCCCAAACAACCTCACCTTTCTTATCAAATCTTAGAAAATATTCCAATTTTCCTAAATGCCAAATAGTAAAATGAATTCTGACTTATCTTTAGCATCAAACTAGCAGCGACACTTTTTACTTTTCACATGAATTCAATTGACTTACAGTTTCATTCTAATACACAGATTTTTTCCTCTTTTAGGTGAGGCAGGAAATAGTTAAATTTTCATCTGCCTGCCTCTTTGATCTGAGGGGAGAAGATTCCTCCCCTTTTTTATCACCTTCTTCTCACTCCACTTGGCCAGAGTGGAATGACCTTTTAAGAACCTTAAAACTTCTGTTCACACTTTTCAATAGCAAATAACTTATACCTATCTTAATTTCCTACCCACACTCCTTTCTTTGCTACATGCTTAAACTTTCTTGCTTTTCCTATACTCTTAGACTTGCATTTACCATCATATAACCTAAACAGGACAATATTTGCCTCTCTTTCTCTCCTTCTCCAGCCTGCATTCATCAGCGGGGGAAGGGAGGAGGAGGGAAAGAGATAACAGCATTCCAAAGAAATGTCCAGCAGTCCAGCTGCAGTTTAAATCTTTTTTTTATTTTATTTTTTTATTTTATTTTATTTTTTTAAAGCAATTGGGGTTAAGTAACTTGCTCAAGGTTACACGGCTAGTCATTTGATTTATGCGTGGGTGCTCATTTTCTGAGGCCGGATCTGATCTCGGGTCATCCAAACTCCGAGGCCGGCGCTCTTACTCACTGCGCCACCTAGCCGCCCCTTTAGGACAATTGGGGTTAAGTAACTTGCCCAAGGTTACACGGCTAGGTTTTTTGTTTGTGCGGATTAAGTGTTGGAGGCCGGCTCCGAACTCAGGTCCTTCTGATTCCAGGGCCGGCACTCTATTCACTGCGCCACCTAGCCGCCCCCTGCAGTTTAAATCTTACAGAATGACAAATTACTCTCAGTCATTCTTACACAGACACACAGACAGAGACACAAAAAAGAGAGCAGATAGCTACAGAAAAATAGCAGAATGCATCCAAAAGCTTACAGAAATAGTAGGAGATCTCCTGAAAAAATTAAAACAGTTACATGGCACTTCAGGCCAGGAAATACTTACTTGATACTTTCTTTTTATCTGTTTGTAATAGAGACAGCTGCATTACACTGAATGTTTCAAGCCTCCTTTGGCACTTTCCTTTCTGATGTTAAACATGTCATTAATATATTCCATAGAAAAAAGGCAGAATTGGTGAAATACTGGAGTCCCTCCTCCACTAGTTCCTCACCCCTCTCTCTCCTGGCTGGCTTAATCATGGGAACGTTACCCATCTTTATAAAATGGCAAAGATCTTTCACCGGCAGAGTAACTCCTTGCCCTGTTACTGCCTTATATATCTGTCTTGCCCAAATCTCTGGCTCTTCTGGCTTAATTATGGGACCATTACCCATCTTCCCGCCTAACTCTCTCTAGTTTATGGGGAACTCTGTCTGGCTTCCCGACAATCGGGGTCCCATTCCTCACCCCCCCCCCCCCAGTCCCTGTTCAGGGCACCACTTGATCTGACCTTTAGGGTCAGGGGCAGCTGGGTCTTACCTTCTTCCAGCCTTCAGTGTATGTCTGGTCATGGCCAGCCATGTTCCCCAAGAATGGAGTCACAAGCCAGGAGAATCAAAGAGTAGCAAGACTTTATTCAGAAGCTTCTTTTCCAGTTACATCCTCATCTACATTCTACTCTATCCTAACTCCCAACCCTTTGAGCTTCCCTCCTCTTATCTCCCTTCAGCCCCTCCTTCCCCTCAGACAGAAGTTGCCACATTGCCAGGTCTGAGCTAAACTCAAGGCAACAAGTCAGGGTCATGGAGCTCTCAGCCTGGAACAGAGCTTATCTCATGGAACGTCTGATTCTCCTCCACAGTGCTCTCACAAAAACATGAGCCACAGCAAGGTTAGCATGTAATTTATGCAAAGCATGATTCACTGCAGTCAGCCGATTCTGGGTCTCATGCCTCCAGGGATCTGTACATACACCCCCAACATGCTTGGTAGGTGATTCTTGATTGTAATTCTCTTAGCACTCTGGAATATTACATTCCAAGCCCTCCAGTTCTTCAAAGTAGACGTTTCTAAATCTTGTTCTATCCTGACTATGATTCCACCCTACTTGAATTGATTTTTTTTTCTGGTTACTTGCAGTATTTCTCCTTGACCTGGGAACTCTGGAATTTGGCTATAATATTCCTGTAACTTTTCATTTTGGGATCGCTTTAAGGAGGTGATTGGTGGATTCTTTCAATTTCTATTTTATCCTCTGGTTCTAGGATATCAGGGCAGTTTTCCTTGATAATTTTTGAAAGATGATGTTTAGGCTCTTTTTGATCATGGCTTTCAGGTAGCCCAATAATTTCTAAATTGCCTCTCCTAGATCCATTTTCTGAATTAGTTGTTTTTCCAAGAAGATATTTTACATTATCTTCTATTTTCCTCATTCTTTGTTTTTCTTGATTTCACATAAAGCTCCCATTTGCTCCATTCTAATTTTTAAGGAATTATTTCCTTCAGTGAGCTTTTGGACCTCCTTTTCCATTCAGCCTATTTTGCTTTTTAAGGCATTCTTCTCCTCATTGGCGTTTTGGAACTCTTTTTACTATTTGGCCTAGTCTGTTTTTTAAGGTGTTATTTTCTTCAGTAATTTTTGTCCTTTTTTACCAAGCTGTTGACTCTTTTCTCATGCCTTTTTTTTTCTTTTTGGAGGGCAATATCAACTTGACCAAAGTCACATGGCTAGTAAGTGTTAAGTATCTGAGGCCAGATTTCAACTCAGGTCCTCCTGACTCCAGGGCCAGTACTCTATTCACTGTACCACCTAGCTGCCCTTCTCATGCTTTTTTTCATCAGTCTCATTTCTCTTCCTATTTTTTCTTCTATCTCTCTTACTTAGTTTTCAAAATCCTTTTTGAGTTCTTCCACGGCTTGAGACCAATTCATATTTTTCTTAGATGCTTTGGATGTAGGAACTTTGACTTTGCTGTCTTCTTCTGAGTGGCATTGGTATTTTGGTGGTATCACCATAGTATCTTTCTATAGTCAGAGGTTTTTATTCCTGTTGTTTGCTCATTTCCCCAGCCTATTCCTTGACTTTTAACTTTTTTTTTTTTGCTTTTTGGAGGGCAATTGGGGTTAAGTAACTTGCCCGAGGTCACACAGCTATCTAGGTTTTTGCTTGTGTGTGCATTAAGTGTCTGAGGCCGGATCCGAACTCAAGTCCTTCTGACTCCAGGGCCGACGCTCTACTCACTGTGCCACCTAGCTGCCCCTTTTAACCTTTTTCTAAAGTAGTACTCTGCTTCCAGTGTGGACGATGCACTGTTTCAAGCTTCGGGGGTTTTATGCATCTGTTTTCATAGTTAATTCTAGGGACCTGTAAGTTTTCGGTTGTTCCATGGTGGTATGATCTATGAAGAGGTGTTTACTACTCTCTTGGCCTGTGCACTGGTCTGCAGTCAACTACAAGTACTCTTTTCTGCCTTAGAACTGTGAGGAGGGGCCCCCTCCACTGTTGCCTCAAACTCTGCTGTGGTAGTGCTCCTCACTCTGGGACAGCCATTCAGGTCTGCAACCTGGATCCAAGTATGGCTAAAGCAAAAGAATCCTGCCTTACTGCTAGCAAAAAGACCCCTACAATCACCTTCTGACCAGTTATTTCATGCCCTTACTGTTTGTGGACTGAGAGCTCTGGAAGTAGCAGCAGGAAATGAATCAAAGTTAATGTGAGAACTTAAAAGTGAGTATGGTCCACTCCAAACCTCATGTTGCCTCTTTTGTCATAATAGAAATAATAACATTTATATAGCATATTAGGGTTTGGAAACAACACTGGAAGGTAGGTACTATTATTATCCCCATTTTCAGATGGGGAAATTGAGGCTGACAAAAGTTATATGACTTGCCCAGTCACACAGCTAGCAAGTGTGGGGGACCAGATTTGAACTTAGGTCTTCTTGACTCCAAGTCCAAGACTCTTATCAGCTTCATGATTTAGCTGCCTCATAGAAGCACACATAAAATAAACTCAAGGTAAATTTTTACTTTGTAGGGGGTATCAATAGCTGGAGGAATGAGGAAAAGCCCAGTGTGGGGTATGACACTTGTGCTGAGGTTTGAAGGAAACTCAGGATTCTCTGAGGTAAAGGAGGTAAAGAAAGAATGAATTCTCTGCCTAGAGTATAGGCTATGCAAAGGTATCCCCTCATCCTATTTGCTTTACATCTTGTTCCTTCGGTAGCCACACTGGCAGAAAGAAAACTGTCCGTATTTATTGTCTCCACTTCTTCTCATTTCTCAACCCCTTGCAATATGGTTTCCAATCTCATCACTCAACCAAAATTGCCCTTCCCAAAGCTAATCAAGAATAAGGAGGATTAAGAAAGTCATTGGTAATTTTGATAGAACAGTTCCCCTTAAGTAATGAGGGAAGAAGCCAGACTTCAAGGGACCCAGCAGTTAGTGAGAGGGGAGGAAGATGAGGGAATGAGTGTTGATAGTTTTCTCTTTTCTGGGAGTTTGATTGTAAAGGGGAGGAAATATATGGGATGATAGCTTGAAGAGATGGTAAAGTCAAGTGATTGATCACACCTTATGTGGCCCAGGTGGGTCTAGCAGGGAACACACTTAGTGTAGGCTTCAGCCTTAGTTGCATTTTCTCTACCCACCTACCCCCAGGCCCTCCAGGCTCACATGCATAAAGTTTGTAGATTGGTTGAATATCTTTACATAGGACTTCAAAGGTGTCAAAATAAAAAGCTGGGGTCAGCAGGTGCTGGTGTCATCTCCATTTCTCTCAGCAAGGTGACCAAGGCTTTTCCCCCAGGGAAAAAAGGAAATTAGAGGTTACTGCAGTGCTTCAGTAGGGAATAAACAGAATTTAGGATCTAGCTAACAAGAATAATCGGTTAAAGGAGAAAGCCAATAAAGGCATACTTGGGTAAGGTTTGGCTGTGCCCTGTTCTGTGTCCTCACTCCCAAATTGCACCTTAGTTTTACATGGTTGTCTCCTCTGAGCTCCAAATGATGGTGCATTCAGTCTACCTTGCCTCAACCATCCTTTGTGGTTGGCATTGCTGGCCCCCAAATGCCTAGCTATGTCTCTCAGCTGTCCCACCAACCTCTTTCCCTGAATTTAGCCTGAGGTGTTGAAGTGGTGGAGCAGAGCCCATGGTCACCATCACATGTGAGCCTTCTCCATTAATTGCCCCTTCAGCTCAGTTTTCTGTCCATGACTCATGTCCTCCCAGAATCCTATGAGGCAGAGAGGTCAGTGAAGCATCCTGGTTTTTACAGATGAGGAAGGAAGTTAAGGCCCAGAGAAAGAAAATGACTTGCTAAGGTTACACATCTTAGGTCACACTGTAACATAGTTCAGATTGGATCTCAGTTCTCCTGACTCCTAGCCAATGACTCCCTCCAACCCAAAGGAGAGCTCTGACTGATCTATAGCCCCCACTTGGTTCCCTGTGACAAAAAGAGATCCTTTTCTTGCTGTCTCTGGCATTTTGCAGGGACTCAGGGCCAAAGGTTCAGCTCTTGGGAGGAGTCCAGACTCACACTTATGATTTCTTTCTTGGGCAGATGAAATAGCAGCATCTGTGTGTTGGGGGCAGCATCTGTCTGAATGGGTTTGATAATACAATATCCCCTTAGCCCCAGGGGAACAACCAAGCAACGGGGACACATAACAATGAATGCAAAGGAAGAACTACTGAGGGACACATGACCCCCAAAGCTAGCCTGCTATTCCGTGATGTGTAGCAGCAAGCACCCTAGCATCCCCAGGATGGCTGCCAACACAGGTTCTTAGATATGCTTTTCTAAAGGAAAGCAACTCAAAATGGGTTAACAATCTTGCTTTAATCAAACATCTGTCATTTACCTAGTTCAGGGGAAAAAGGTCAGCACCCTGAACTTCAGAGAATAGAGAGGTTACGAGCAGACAAAAAAATACAGACAGAGAAACAAATCAGCAGTCTTCCAACTGTCTGACCATTACATCCATACCTAGTCAGTTACCAGAGAGGGAAGCACCAACATCTGGGTTTTCAAAGCTGGGGGGCTCAGTGGCTGCCCAGAGTCTCATCTAGTCAAATCATATAGCTCTTCTCAAAGTGAGCCCCAAAGCAAAGCCTCACATCAGGTATATATAGCCTTCTCCAGGGTCAGAGAATGTCACAACTCTCTTGATCCACTGCCCAATCACAAAGTAAAAACAAGCCTCCCACCAAAGGCTCCCTTAGGGGGCAGAGTACATATTCAAATCAAGGAAGATTCTCAGAGTCACTTAAACCTATCAAAGGGGCAGGGAAGATCTTAGATTCCCATTCCCACAACATGATGTCATATCTGTCTCCTCCCTAAGCACCTGTCAGCTTTGTCTAGGTAGTATGATTTGGCCAGCCTTCAAGCACCAGCAGTCAATGGCCTGCTTCTTTTAGCTATTATATGCCTACCCTGTTTTATTTCACTTTGCTTTATTGTGATTGGCAGATATTGCTTTTTTTTTTTTTAAAACAAATCAAGATTTGTGGCACCCTGTGTCAAGCAAGTCCATCAGTACCATTTTCCCAATAGTATGTGTTCATATTGTGTCTGTGTGTCACATTTTGGTAATTTTCACAATATTTCAGACATTTTCATTATTATTGTACCTGTTATGGTGATCTGAGATCAGTGACCTTTGATACTATTATTGTAATTGTTTTGGAGCATTATGAACCCACATAAGATGATAAACTCAATCATATATGTGTGTATTCTGACTACCACTGACTGGTCATCCCAGCATCTCTCTCCCTTACCTTGGGCTTCCTTATTTCCCGAGACACTACAATATTGGGTTAGGCCAATTAATAACTCTACAATGGCCTCTAAATGTTTAAGTGAAAGAAAGAGTCAATTGATACAGCAAATTTATTGTCATATTTTAAGAAATTTCCAGAATTACCCCAACCTTCAGCAACCACTCTCCTGATCAGTCACTAGTCATCAACATTGGGACAAGGCCCTCCAACAGCAAAAAGATTGACTCGAGGAAGTCTCAGATAATGGTTAGCATTTTAAAGCAATAAAGTGCTTTTTGATTTAGGTATGTACATTGTTTTTAATAGACTGCAGTATAGTGTAAAAATAACTTTTATATGCATTGGGAAACTAAAAAAATCATGTGACTTGCTTAATTGAAATATTTGCTTTATTGAGATGGTCTAGAATTGAATCCATAATATCTCAAGGAATGCCTATATATGCTATTTGCAATCTGCCAACACTGGGTCCATAGCAATAACCTTCCAATTCTCACACCAACTGCACTGCTTTCCTTGCTGAACTAACATTATGTTGTTTATACCACCTGGTTCCTAAACCCAAAAGTCAGGTTCTCCTCAATTTTCTCTAGGTAGCAAGATTGATTAGGACTCCTGGAGATCTTTTTCACTCTCTTGAGTTCTGAGTATTCACAATCAAAAAGTGAATATTTTTGTTCAGCTCTCCACTTTAGGTTATGTTAAGTGTAGATACAATCTCTGCCCTTTAAGAGGGTTACATGAGCTCAGAGAAGGAAGGGTTTGCTGTGAACTGAGGTTTTCTCAGGAGAGCCTTCTCCTCTAGTAGTCCAGTTATGAAGGGGTTAAGGGCCTGGGAAGGGAATAAGCATTTATAAAATGACAACTATGTGCCAGACACTGTGCTAAGCACTTCACTAATATGATCTCATTTGATCCTCACAAACAACCCATTGTTGAAAGCTGTCATCATCCTCATTTTACAGTTGAAGAAACTGAGGCAAACAGAGGTTAAGTGACTTGCCCAGGGTCCTACAGCTTGTAAGTGTCTGGGGCTGGATTTGATCTCAGGAAGATGAGTCTTCCTGACTCCAGGTCCAGTATTATATCCACTGAGTGTGTCACCTAGCAGCCCTGAGGGAACGGATTGCTGTGTTTTTGTAAGGTACTATCCTTTCCTTATGTGAATGCTTTATTTTCTGAAAAAGGAACGAAAGGGCATTTGTGTGAAAAAACACATAGGAAAACAGTTGAAGAAACCAAAATAATTCTGGGGATCTGAGAGAAAACAGTCTTTCAAATAAAAATACTGAGAAAATGTGTTCGAAAGCAACTGACACGCAAAAGAAAAAAATAATGTTAGAGATTGCCGCAACACATTGTTTTCCAGCAGCTAATCAGAATCTTCACATTTTCAGGACTTTACTGATGAACAGCTCTGCATTGCAGAGCTCTTTGTAGGGGGCGGGGGGGAGGGCTATGGGATTTTAGTCTAATAACTATTTGTATTGTACTTAATGGGAATGTGGACTTTAGGTTTTTCAGTTTAAACATCACTCATGACAAGACACTGCTTTGAGGCATTTGAAGTCAGAGGATAGAAACTGAGAGCAGAGGCTGACTGAAAAGGGAAGGTTAGAGAAGCTCCAGACAGAAACAAAAAGCAAAAAGCACTAGGAGGAGAAGAGTAGATGAATCAAAATCTGACTAAAGTGTTTAGAGCCTGCTCTACCCCACGGTTCAGCTTAGGTGTATGTGGTGGGGGAGTGGAGAGAGTGTAGAGAAATGCTTTCCTTCTGAAGCTAGAGAAAAGGGGATTCACTGTTGTAACTGAAGAGTCAACATATGACCCAAAGGGATCCTTATGTTAGCCCCTGATTCTATCAGAGTCTAACACTACTAGTTTATGGGATTTTATGAGTCATTTTCATTTTCTGTATTTTACGTGGAGCAGAATTAAGTCTATGACTTATGCAAAGGTTTGGTAGCTGGGCATCCTGCTTACTCTTATTTGTGGAAAACTAAGCACAAGTTACATTCTGAGATTTCTCAGAGTCAACTCTAAGGGCAGACCTACTAAGTAAAAAGCAATGATATCTTGGGGTTACTATTAAGATTAAACCTAGTTTGTGTAAACCCAGAGTTTAGGAGACTTGAGGTCCTGGGCTACAAAAGCATTCATCATACACTGTCCTTTTAATGACCCTTTTTAGTCTTTTTCTGATAGATCAAAGTCAAGATCACTGACCCCTAGTTTAAAGAATTTGTCTTCTTTCTTTTGTTTGGAAATTGTGGACATTTGTCCATCTTCAGTTCCGAAGTATGCCTTCTATTCTCAACAGAGACTCAAAGATCACAGATAGCATCATGACAAGCATATTCATACCTATCCATTTTTCAATTCAGGATGATGTACTTTGGGGTCTGATGGCTTGGGTTCTTGAGGGTAATTTGGTGCTGCCTTACTAGATTTTTGCTTATTAGGGGATTCAACTAATTTTAGAAAGCTAAGTGATACAGTGGATAGAGCATTGGGCCTAGAGTTAGGAAAGTCCTGGGTTCATATTCAGCCTCAGACATTTACTGTCTGTATGATCCTGGGCAAGTCACTTAACATCTATTTGCCTCAATTTTCTTCCATAAAATGGGGATATAATAGTACCTACCTCTCAGTGATGTTGTGAAGATTGAATGAGATAATAATTATAAGGTGCTTAACATAGTGCCTGGTATATGTATATATATGACAATATGTTTTCTATGATTATTATTTTAGTCATTTCTGTTCTGCCTCTCAATCTGATGATCATTATTCTTTTTTTTTATTTTTTTAAAAAGCAATTGGGGTTAAGTAACTTGCTCAAGGTTACAAGGCTAGTCATTATTTATGCGTGGGGGCTCATTTTCTGAGGGTGGTTTCGATCTTGGGTCATCTCAACTCTGAAGCCGACGCTCTTACTCACTGCGCCACCTAGCCGCCCCGATGATCATTATTCTTGATGGCAAAAAAGAAGCAAGTAAATGGTGCCGTCTTGTGTCCATTATTTATAAGCATCTTTCCGTTTATTCCAAGCAGAGGTCTGATTCCTTTCTTAGTCTTCCATTGGTAGTGAGTATCTTTTATTACTCTAATGGGATTATGTTTATGTCAGTGTGGGTACTCCTGAGGTAAGTAGAGCATGTGACCTGTCCAGTTAAGGAGGTTTAGAATTCACATAAACAGAATGCTCGGCGCTCCAAGAAAGACCCAAGGCGATTTCTTTAGAATATTTATTCAGAATAGATGTGTATATAGGCAAGTGAGAAAGAAACTGGAGATAACAGAATAAGAGGCTTAAAGATAGCAGAATAAGAGCAACTATGATTAATAGTGGATATTTACGTATTTACAAGCATCACTGTTGTGGGGAAGCACCAACACCTGACCACACAAGCTGGGGAATCCCGGGTACAGCCATCAGGGTCCCGCATGGAACGGTCCCAGGCAGTGTCCTCTCCATGAGTGAGATTCCAATTTGGGGTCTGAATCTTACAGTTTAAGTAGTGCTGAGAACAAAGAAGGCATACTGCCAGGTGTTTCTTAGCAAGCATCGGTATCTTGTGTGAGGCTAGAGAGGGAGGCCAGTCCCTCCAAGGCCCCTCCAAGAGCGATATTTCCTTGGAGTGGCTAGTTCCAGGAGTTGGACAGTTATCATATCTCTTCTCAAGGACCTGGCCAGGGTCCCAGGAGAGGAGCAGCCCTCAAGTTCTCAGGATCCCTGTTCCCAAACAACTCAGGGTAATAGAAAGGTCATATTGAGTTGGGGACTTAGTTTGTATAATCTTATTCTTCACAGAGGGACTTATCTTGTCCCTACATGGCCCAATCCTTTATCTCTTAATAGCTGCTCTGTTTGATTTCTGCCAACATCATGCTTAGCTCAGGATAAGCTTATCTCAGGATAAAGCCATCTTTGTTCTCAATTCTTACCTAGCCCTTAATCGTTGAGTAGGCATTGCCTCAGACAAACTGAGACATGGGAAAGACTTCAGTTTAGAAGGCCAAGGTCACCTGGTGTGTTCTGGGTGATTGCAATTCCTCTTGACTTTTGTCTTGCCTGTGGACTTTGATGACTTTGGAGGAGAGAGTGAGGCTGATGACTTTACACAGCTCTATTTCACTTGACTCCAATTCATTGACAAGTCAAGACATTACTCTCATGATGTCATTGATCCTCTTCTAGAATGAAGGAAGAAAGAGAAACAACAACAAGCTCATCTACAGAAATCTTATCATCATGGAGATGCTTCAGTTTTGATATCCAACACATCCCTGTCACTCTTACTTTCCTCTTCCCTAGACAGCAGAGCAATGAACTTCTCCCAAAGCTTCCTTCTATCAATGGCTTCTCAGAATTTCCAGACTCTTCATTTCCCACTAGCTGCTCTGCTTGGTTTTGACTCTGCAAATATCAGCCCACAGAGCACCCTTTCCTCCCTCCTTCTATGGATTATCTTCTAGTTTGTAAACTCTTCGAGGGTAAGGCTTGTTGGTCTTTTTCTTATTTGTATTCCTAGTGCTTAGCCCAGTGCTGGCACATAGAAAACATTTAAATATTTATTGACTATTGGACCATATAATGAGAGGCTTATCTATGTCTGAGTGCAAATCATCTATATAGAAAATGTACCCGGAGTTCTGGGAGATCTTCCTCTGATTTAATGGCTGTGTATGTATATACATATGCAATATATGCATATATATATATATGTGCATATGGCTGTCCTTCATTCTTGAAGAGAACCAAAATGATGTCACTTCGATAGAGTCAAGGTACAGTGTATTCCACTGTGGCTGATTAGACCAATATGAGCTTGGAATGTTCTACTCCATGTTGGGCACAAATAGTTCATGTGACCATTTGAGGAGGATTCTCTAAATTTGTGCATTTCTTGTTTCTTTGGAGCTTCTTCAGTTCTGCTTTGTTCATAGAGCATAGCACCTTCTCTGATGAGGGCTCGACATGCTGGGTGGTCCTGTGTTAGTGGTCTCCCATGTCACACAATTAATTCCAAAGTTCTTAAGAGATACCCTGAATGTCCTTGTATTGCTTCTTCTGACCATGTGAATTCTTGCCTGGTGTAAGTTCTCCATAAAATAGTCTGTCTTACAATTGTACATTTTGTCTATCAGAGTCGTGCTTTCTGAAGCAGAGTTTGAATAGTTGGCAGTTTAGTTCAAGAAAACACTTCATTGTTTGTATTTTATCCTGCCGGGTGATCTTCAAAATCTTCCTAAGACCATTCAAATGGAAGCAATTCAGTTTCCTGGCATGGTGCTGGTAGACTGTCCACGTTTCACAGGCATACAGCAATGAGGTTAGTACCACGGCTCTGTAGACCTTTAGCTTGATAGTCAAATACCTCTTCTCCCACACACTTTCCTTTGGAACCTCACAAACACTGAACTAGTTCTAGCAATGTGTTCATCAACCTCACTATCAGTGTGTACATTCCTAGAAAGCATACTCTCAATGTAAGTGAACTTATCCACAGTATTCAAAATTTCTCCATTTGCTGTAACCAATGGTTCCACATATGAATGATGTGGTAGCACACTCATGTACATATATGGAAATAGTGCATTTATATGCACTATTTTTATACATACATATAGAGGAAGGTATATGTTTGTACCATTCAAGAAAATGTCTGTTGTCTGGGATGGATGATCTCAGAAGCCATCTCAAGAATTTGCTGGCTAATGGAATCATCACATCATCATCAAATAGTCAATATGAATTGCCTCTAGTGTTATTTTTGAAGAATAGAAAAATATGAATGTGTATTGACTGTTAGCTTTTGAATAAAGGAACCAAGTCAACCAGTATACAACATGAGAGTTCAAGAAATACTGAGTTATCCATCACACAATCAGTGGTTCTCAGTACTGGATATCTGCAGTGGGTACTACCTGACTCCTAAGGCAGAAAAAGACAACAAGAAGATTGCTTTCATATGCTCAGTAGGGTGTTTACTGGTTTGAACTTATGCTGCAAAGAATGTCTAGGGAACCTTTCAGTTCCCAAAGACTAATGATGAAAGTAGTTGGATATATAAACTAAATATCAATATACTTTGATGGCATCATTGACTCTGGGAAGAATGAAAATGTTGGAATGACTAAAGGAAAATGGCCTAAATTTTTTCATGGGAAAATGTCAGTTTTGAACAGTTTCTGCCAAGTCTGTAGGTCATATCTTAAGAAGGAGTGAGCACCCACACAGAGAAGATAATGGTGCTCCTGATTTATCCATGTTCAAAGAATCTTTAAGATTGAAGGAGTTTTCTGGAATTGGGCAGCTATTTCTGATTTGTAAGGAATTATACTGCTATTGCTAAACTACTGACACCAGACTGAAGCCATGTGGGAGGTCATGGTCTTCTGATATGTAGGTAAAGCTGATTTAAAAAGTAGAAGCCTAAGAGGGCAGAAGAGACATGCCAGTAGATTGCAGAGAGGCTTGCTTAGCTCAGATAAAACAATTTCACCCGTAGGTAGTATTGATTCTATATCTCTCATGTCATAGAGAAATCATAGAGCCAGCAAGGAATTTTCTCAGGATAGGACCTATGTTTCCCTAGAGGAGAATCTAGAGAAACTTGAATTGTATGTGTAACTTATTCACTATGGTGGCGAATATCTCAGTTAAAAAAAGAGGTGTGGCTGAAAGTGTTAAAGTTCTTATTTTTGTATTTATTTATTTTTCATTTTCTATTTCATTTTAAGTTCCAAGCTTTATCTTTCCTCCCTTCCCATCCCAAACTAAAGAAGGTTGTTATTTCACATAAACACACGCACATTCACTAAATATTCTGTAGTTATAGCTTTTTCATCAGATCTTTTAGTCACCTCCACCATCCATTGTAAAGCTAGAATGTTGTTAATAAGCCTTTCTTTTGTAGAGCTTATGCTACTAACTCTTTTCATCTATTCTTAAGTTAGTTCTTGTAACATTTTGTGGCTGAGCTGGAGTCCTCAGTTGAGGTTCTAACTTTATTTATTTATTTATTCTAACTTTAGGGACATTGTTTCGGTTCCCTTAACCAGACTTTGGAGCCAATAGTCATGAAACTCTCTTCTCATCCAGGCTATACCAGAAAATAGAAATTACTAGAATAAGAGCAAGCATGGAAATTGGGCACTAATTGGAATTCTTCCATTAATTACTTTCTTTTTTTCAACCTTCTAACTGCTGAATTTTGAACCTCTCAAGATTGAACTGAACTGTCATTTACTGTCTCTCCTGAGACTTAGTTCAAAACTTTCAGCTGATACTTTTATCGGTATTATTCATGAATTGAAGGACTAGGAAGAGAGATGGGAGAAAGATAATATGTATTTTGCTTGGACCTGGAGAGAAGAATTAGGGCCAGGCAGGGAAAGATTTGTGGATGATATTTCAACAAAATGAAAACAAACTATTAGAACTGTCCAACAAAAGGAAGGAAGGACTGCTTCAAAAAGAAGTTGATATTAGAATCATTTATTCTTCAGGTACATGTGAGAGTTGATAATCTCTAAAATCCTTTCCAGTTTGGCTCAATAATCTATGATGACATCAGAATCCAGAGGAAACGGAGTCTTAGCAAGAAGATGGAAAATATCTAAGGGATCAGATATAAAAAACTCTCCAGGTACAATGGGAAAGGTCAGGGAGGGACCAGATTGGGAACTACTGACCCTTTCAGTCTTAAGCCTTAAGTGGCATGCTATGTCAAGGCAAAAGAAAGAAAAGTTTGACTGAAGGGGAAGGAAAAGGAATGGGGGAAACTAACTCAAAACTAACTAAGCGTTATCAGGTAGAGCGTGGGTGAACATTTGTCAGGGCTAACGAATAGGAGATTCCTGCTTAGGTACGGGCGTACATGGATGTTCCTCGATATCATTTCCTACTCGGGGAGACTGCCAGCCTAGGTCCAGTCTCTCTAGTTAATCAGTATAGTTATTCAGGGAGTTCAATAATTGTAAAATTGGAAGAACCTTACAGGTCAACTATCCCAATTCCTTGTAATTAGTATAGTTGGATTTATCACTGTGACTGATCTGAGGTTAAGGGCTTAAAGCTCCAGAGACTGAGGACCTAGACTATATTGATCTCTCAGCTCCTTCTTGCCTCCTCCTAGACTAGGTTTGAAAACACTGATTCTTGGCTTTTATCTCCTGAACCTACTGAACTTCTTGGCATAGAGACTCACAATGAATGGGAAATATTAGGTGTAGAAATGTGTCTTATTTAGAAGAATAATAATAAAGACAGGGATGATCAGAAAGGAAGGCAGCCATCAGGTTCTCATGCCTGCCCAAGGCCAGAGATAATGTCCTTTCATCAATCCAGAGGGACTCCTTGGAGGTGTGTCTCAGGACTAGAAAGATGCTGCGGTGGCTCCACCTTCAACCACAGCCCTTCCTCTGCTCTAAGGATCAGATCTGCCTTCCTTTGGACTGGTTTCTCATGAGGCAGGACACGGAATCGTAGCAAAGTGAGGGCCAGCACAACCTTCATCTCCGACATGGCGAAGTTCTGGCCAATGCAGTTCCTGCTCAAGGTGGATGGGCCCTGAAGTCAATAAGCTTCTGAGAAGTGGTTATCCCCTCTCCCACCCACTGAGGATGGGGCCTCCATAACTCAAAGAGATAAGATCTCTTTTGGAACTTTGGAGCTGCCCACACTGACCCTAGAGGGGTGAGGATCTCACTGAAGGATGTAGATGGGCAAGCAGATGTTCTGGTCTCACCTGGGTCCAGCTGAGAAGGGCATAAATGCCAGGGGTGACATCTTCTGGGTGTTTTGGGCATCAAAGCGGTATGGATCATAGATCTGGGGTACAGAGACATGGTTGGAGAGACTGGTGGAGGGCTTATCCCAGGGTCACATCCATCCAAGGTCAACAGGCTTCCCTAAGAATGGGATCATACTCATAATGGGCAGATCTTCACCAGGATAAATAGCTATCACCTCCTGTTTTCCCCAGCTCTGCCATGAAAAGCACACTTGTGGTATTCTTACTTTTTGACCTTTCTGGGGCTCAGTTCCATCTAATACTAATATCCCTAACCCCTTGGATCAGCCATGGTATAAGGGGCTGTTGTTGGTACCTCAGGTTTGGGCCACACAGTTGGGTTGTGGTGGGTCCCAAAGATGTTGATGAGGCATACATTCCCTAGTAGGTGAGGAAAAGAAAGAGAGAATAATATGGTCCCCAAATTCCATACCTACATTAATGGACATGACCCTCTAGCCTCTTCAGTGTGACTGCCCTGGCCCCTTCCCATAGTAAAACCCACCATCTGCCATCTTCCATTCTCCCTTCCTCTAAATTTCCCCTCCCCCATTTTATGACCCTCCCTTTGCTATGTGGACTGGGTCAAGGAACCTTTGGGAATAATTCGACTATCAGGTAGTGTGATGTCCTTGGTGCATCTTCGGAACACAGTGGGAACTGGTGGGTGTAGCCTCAGGCTCTCCTTGATACACATGGTCAGGAAAGGCATCTGGGATAGATCATCCCTGAGGAGAGAAGAACTGTCAGCCCATCCCCACAGTGCTGAAAGGGAGGACATACCCCTTCAGTTTTTGTGGAAAAAGGAACAGGGGGTGAGGTGGGGAGGAAGGTGTTAACTTGAAGGAATCTATTAATCAGAGGTTGGGGACTTTTAGCATCAGAAATTGTGGGATATTAACAAAACTATGACTGAATAATAGAGATGTGGAAGGGAGTTTTGACAGAGAAAATCTCCCTATGTCTTAGCCCTGGATAGTAGCTATGTTAAGTTAAACTGAAATCAGCCACGGGTTGGGGAACTGAACTGCCTTGGGCTGCCTTTATATCTCTCTTGGTAAGGGGGAAGCTGTTTCAGTAAAAGGAAGCCATCATCTGCCTAAGGATTATTTTCAGCCAAGTTGGGGTGACAGAGTGTAGACTTTAGAATTCAGAAGATGGGAGCTTGAATCCTGCTTCAGTCTCTTGCTAGCTGTGTAATGCTGGGCACTTAACCTCTGTCTCCCTCAGTTTCCTTGTCCGTAAAACAGAGATAATAGAGAGTTAATAATAGCATCTATTTCCCAGGAGTTGTTGTGAGGGTCAAAGGAGACCACATATGTAAAATATTTGGCCAGCCTCAAAGTGCTATATAAATGCTTGCTTTTGCTATCATTATTGGGGATGGTTCATTTGAGAATGCCCTTGGTTGTGGACAGGGTACACAGAGGCTTAACTTCTGACTACACACACCTATGGGATTCCCTAGCCCTGACCCCTTGGTTCCAACCCCAGCCACAGCCTGCATTGACCATTCAATCTCCTCTGGTTGACGACCTCTCAGGAGGTCTTGTATCTCCTGGCGGCAGCGGTCCTGGTGTTCCTGATGCTGGGCCAGGTTGTAGAGGGCCCAAGAGATGCCACTTGCAGTTGTATCATGCCCTGGGGTGAGGGGAGAGGAAAACAAACCCAGAAAGGTGATGTTGTGTTTAGAAATACCCATTACTAGCTTTTGGGGGAAGAGGAAACATGCATATTTCTAGGCCAGTACCGTTCAAAGAAGAGGCCAGAGGGTCTTACATCAGGGATGTAGGAATCCAACAAGAAATCTCTAATAAGAAATTCCAGTTACAGGAACTCTAACCCCTTACACCTCCCTCTCTATTTGCCCCTTTACCTTCAAACATGAAGGTGTCAGCTTCTGCTCGGATGTCCTCATTTGACAGAGATTTCCCATTTTCATCCTGGAACAGGCCCACATTTCTGGGTTTTTTGCTTCTTGTCTTCCCATGCATAACTTTTCCCAGGGGACCCAAGCAGCATCTCCCTCCTTGGCAGTTCAAGTACACCTAGGGTCACCTAACTTCCCTAGAACCTATTTAATTGACCTTTGTGAACTTGACACCAACCCCAGAAACACAGTATACACCCAAAGTCATCCTCTGGACTCATGTAGCTGTTAAAAAACTTGGAAGTTATTGTGCCTTGGAGGTCCCCTGAAGCTTGTAGAAATCTCAGACACCACCCAGACCTAGAACCAGACTTCCCTAAGGTTCCTGAAGCACTTAGAACCCTAAAATCCTGGATTTGAAAAGGGACTTTACTGAAAACATGAATTTCATCTACTTTCAGAGATGTATACCCAGCCTTGGGATGCTCTTATAGCAGATGTCCTTGAGTTGGGTGTGTGAATTAGTTTGAAGAAAAAAAAATTGAACTGTATTTCAATATAATTGGTTTCCTTTGTAATCCATGTATTTTATTTTATGCATTTAGAAATATTATTCTTAGAAGTAGTTAATAGGCTTTTGTTGTTCAGTCATTTCTGACTCTTTGTGACCCTGTAGACCATAGTATCCTAGTACTGTCCTTGGGATGTTTTTGGTAAAGATATTGCAATGATTTGCCATTTCCTTCTCCAGAACAAGCAGAGGTTAAGTGATTTGACAGAGGTTAAGTAGGCTAGTCCCTGAGGCTGGATTTGAACTCAGATCTTCCTTACTCCAGACCGAGTACTCTATCCACTGTGCCACTTAGCTGCTTCCTATGCCCCCATAGGCTCTGCCACACTACTAAAATGATCCATAACCCCAAAAGGTTAAGAACTCCTGTAGGATTTCCTCTTACTTCTTTGTCTCCCTTACCCTCACTACTTCATCAGACTCTGTACAGCCTTTCTCAATACTGTGTCCCATACATGTAAACCAGAACCTTTGTTTTCCCCAGCAGAGCTAGACTTCTTTGATACACCTAGAACTACCCACCAATATTCCCGGATACACCTAGAAGCTGAGACTTCCTAATAGATGTAGAACCAGTCACAGACACATTCCTGGATACAGTTAGAACACACAAGATTGCCCTGGTATGTCCAGACCCAGAGCTACTTCTGGAGATACTTAGAATCCTAGAATCCCTGACTTAACCACAGCAATATTTTAAAATACACAGAGAACCATGAGATGAGAACATGTAGAACCCAGCACAGAAAGATGTCTAAATTATCTGGAACTTGATAGAGAACTGGGTTTGGCACTTGGGATCTGGGTCCAAACTTCAGGTCTGGTTTTTACTGTTTGTGAGCCTCTGGGTAGATTATTCCCAGTTTAGGCTACAGCTTTCTCATCTTCAGAATTAGAGGGCTGGGAAAGAAGATGTTGAAAGTCCTTTCCAGCTCTGTATCTAAACCCATTATCCCATGTGAAAGTCCTTTGTTTACTATAAAGTACTGTGCATTTGAAAAAAATAGCTAAGGTATTATTACCCATGAGAACTATAAATAAGGATACTCCTAGAGACATATCGAACCTGGGAATAATTTCCTTCATGAAAATACAACCAGGTGCAAAATATATTTAGATATTTTAGAACCCCAAAGATACTCGACCCAGAAAGAGTCATAAAGATACTCCTGGATATATCAGGGGTAGCTGGGTGGCATAGTGGATAGAGCCTGGACCTGGGGTCAGAAAGACCAGAGTTCAAATCCACTTTTAGACACTAAATAGCTTTGTGACTCTGGGCATTTGATTGACCTATTTTTGTCTTTGTTTCCTCATAGGTAAACTTGGGATAATAATGGCACCTATCTCCCAGGATTGTTGTGAGGATCAAATGCCATAACACTTGTAAAGCTCTTAGCACAATCGTATATAGTAGATATACTGTTATTTATTAAGTGGTATATAAATGTTAGCTGTTTTTCTTAGCTAGTATTGTAAATTCCTTTGTAATCCCAGGAATCAGCTTAGAGAGCTATTCTACGCCAGTGGAAGAAACACAAGTGCTTTTCCCTATGATTCTGTAAAGGTAAGTACCTCTGAGGAGAAGAAAAAGCTTCTAAAGGATATAGCCAAGTCAAGTATGGTTTTATTGAGGGCCCAAGTTACCCACCCCTCTACACTGGTCTCCAATCTAATACTACAGGGCCATGACTTTCTCTCCACAGAGAAGTCCTTGGTATGCACCTGAATACCTCCCTTCCCTTCCCCAAGCCTGCCAGACTTCATGCTCCCCACTCACCTGCCCACACACTCACCTTGGCCAGCAGCAGCACATCTATGAAGTCCATGGTCTTGCTTTTACCCTTGTTCTTGACAAAGGCTTCTGGACCCTGTTCAGCAAGGACTTGTTTCCGGGCCTGGATAACAGCATCTGTGAAGTCATGTACCAGGCGGCAAGCCTGGGAGAAGCGTCTTCCCTCTCTGGTGAGGAAGTATACTGTATCCCAGTATAGAAGAAACTGATTGAAACGTTTCATTGAAAGGACACTCAACTCCAGGATGGTGGAGATGTAGGTACTTGGCTTCCTGTGCAAAGTAGGAGGGTCAGGGTCAGGCTCTGGGCCAGGAAGGAATAGAATCTTCATAGCTTAGACCATGCTTCTTATTGTCCCTCCAAAGTAATTCCACTGCCAGCTTACCTGTCCTCATCACTGTCACTACCTTCCCCCAGCCTCAAAACCATTCTTGGTCCTCATAGTCCTGTCCATTCTTCTTCCAAAATGTTAACAGAATGATAGAATCTCAGAATTTTAAGTGACCACTGAGGCTTTTTTACAACTCTTAATTGGATGGGAATCAATGCTATACGATTCCCCAAGAAGTGGTCATTTAGTCTTTTCTTGAGATTCTTAAGTGAGGGGGAATTTACTAATTTCTGAATTTCTGAATTCTACTTTTTTCAGGCCTGTTTGGAAATTTTTTCTTTCAATATCAAATCCAAATCTGCCTTCTGTGATTTCCTCTCATTACTTCTGGCTATGCCACCTTGTACCCAAAAGAAGTCTAATCCCTCTAACAAAACAGTCTAATCTACAGGGCCATGACGGAAACCTTAGAGAAGCCATAGAGAACTTCCTTTGTTAGTCCTTCTATTACTTGAAAACACCTACTATTTATCCTTCCATCTGCTTCTTCAGTTGATTTCTTACAGATTTTTCTGCAGTTCCTTCATCATTCTAGTTTCCCGTCTCTGAACATATTATATTTTATCAGCATTTTTTTCTAAAATGTGATGCCCAGAACTGAACACTGCTCTGGATAGAGAAATAGTGTGGATAGAGATGCAGACTAGGGAAATGGTGTATCTCTGTCTGAAAACACACAGCTATTGGCCTAAACTATTATTAAAGTGGGCTCTGACCTTTCACTACCCAGTGTTATGACCTCTGGCATAGGCATGCCTAAGAAAATAGGTAAAGATTTCTGGTCTAAACAGAGGCAGGATACCTACTCCCACATACTTACTCTAGCAAACACCTGAAATTCATACATGACTGAATAACGATCAAGATATTCAAAGAAAAACTATAGGAAGTGGTTTCTTCTACCCAAGAATTGCCAAAAAATTCAGAGAGAATCTCATGAATGTAGGAAATGGGGTTGCCAGCAAGGTCAGCATCATCACAAACAAACAAGCCAACAACCTTCAGAGAGATGGTCCTTAGATATCTATATCTGTGTCTGGAGAAAGCAAGAGCACAAAGTTTTCATGGGAAGTTCCCAGGGGAGGTGGAAAAACACAGCAGGGAACTTAGAAGCCATCAGAAATAGCAGTGACCAAGATGGCACAGCAGTACTCAGACTAGGACATATTAGGCAACCAGATTAGGGTCTCTGAGGTTCCTAATACTCTGTCTTGTAATGTCATGGAGAGCCTTGAAGATTCAATGCCTTGAACTTCAGAGATTCAGGGAGCCCATACCCTGGGAAGTATAAGAAGGTAGAGGAATCCAGGGAAATCAGGGTGAGTTTTATCAGCCTACCCATAAGCACAGCAGGTGTCACAGAGCCCCAGTTCAAGAACTAAAGCTGGATAGATGAGTAACTCAAAGGAGACTCTAGGCATGAGAAAAAATTTTTTTCTAAGTTTAAAGATACTCCAAAATATAACCTAGATGGAGAGAACAAGAAACAACTGTCCGTTTAAAATTCCAACATCTTCCAATAATATTATGGAACTTAAATAAATAAAACAGAGGATCTGGAAGTGTACTGGTTCTATTCTGAGGTTTGGAAAAGGGAAAAGAGAAGGGAAGAGAAAAGTAATCTACTAGCATAGCAAGGAGAAAGTAGACCATGGAACTTGCTATTTCTAATAATTGAGGTGCAGAAGGAAGAGTATACAAATATGCAGAAAGGGGTGGAGGGAATAGGCATCATTTAGCATAGTGCCTGGCACATAGTAGGTGCTTAATAAGTGTTTATTGACTGACTGATTATTGGTCAGATCAACCTTGCTCTTACCCGAAACAGACATAAGAATGTTGAACACACACAGACACACTCAAAGAATTTGGTGTAGAAAATTTTCAAACTCAACAGATAAAGGTGGGATAGGAAGAAGGGGAAGTTAAAAGGGGAGATAATACTGGGGAGGGAATAGTCACAAGCAAAATAAGCTTCCTGTCCATGAAGGGAGGGTAAAAAGTACAATGGAGGACTAGCTACTGAAACCAGTCCATATGAACGAGTGTGGCATGCTCACATATGTGACATGGATGCATTCCCTACTGCACTTTGGAGGTTTGCTGGCCTTCTACAATTGGTTTTAGTTCACTCACCCTATGAACATTTGTGATCAGCCATGGAGTCAGAACTGAGATGCATTCAGGAGGTAATAAACAGCCAACTAGAGTTTCTTGGCTCTGACTTTCTAGACAGGCTGATGATCAAGAAGGAGGACAAGCTGTTGTGAGTCTCTGGGTGACAATGGGAGAACCTCAGGCTCTCTGTCACCCAGAGTACAGAGTTATCATTTAGCCCATGAGTACATGGTCCTGCTATTACTTCTGTTTTGGTTCTTTCCTGCTCTTAGATTGAAGATGGCTAGAGAGTTTTGGAAGATCAGAATGGTGAGCTGGCAGAGATCCAAAAGCCAGAGCTCATCCTATGACTTAAGTCATCTGAAGTCTAGGAGATTTTTCTGGAAGCCAGATGGTGAGGAACAAAGACCCAAGTGACTTGATCAGCATAGATCAAAGTCAGCCAAGAGGTGGAGAGAATGACTCATCCATTAGCTAAAGGGAATTCAGAAATGAACTTGGTTGGCAAATGCTTTGTAAAAACTGAGTTGTTTACTCCAAAGGACTCATGGTGGTGGAAAAGGCTGTCCACATCCAGAGAAAGAATTATGTAGCCTGAATGCCGATTGAAGCAAACTACTTGCTATCCCTCTTTTTTGTTTTGTTTTGTTTCTTCTTTCTCATTGTTCATTCCATTCTAATCCTTCTTTACAACTTGACTAATGTTTAATGTAAAGGTATTTGTAGAACCTATATCGAATTGCACATTGCCATGGTGAAGTGGGGGAGAGAAAATTTGCAACTCAGAAACTTGTGGAACTGAATGTTGTAAACTAATAGTGAATAAATAGATAAATAAATAACTGAGTTGTTTGACTTCACTGTTCCCAGAGATTGAGGTGCAATCAGGGCAAGTACGTCCCTAGATGTCGGGGGAAATAACTTCTGTTTGTCCTTTGTCTTTAAAGTAAATATAATTTTGAAAAATCTAATTGATGCTAATTGGTTAAACAGAGCTGGGCATTACTAATTGGTGGTTAATAGTGGGATTGGGAGGAAAAAAAATACACCAGCATGGAGGCTTTAGCCTAGAGCAGAAGAGAAAACCACTCCACCGACTATAAGTGGTGCCATAGCTTTCTGATGGAAAGACGTAGTCATTCTAGCTCTGGTAACCTGACTTATAAATGTAAGTGTGGCTTAGGAGAGTAAGTCTAGAGTTTTATTAGAAAAGGAAAAAGACAAAGAAAAGGACTAGAATCTAAAGGAGAGGGGCATCAATCAGAGAATGGATGAAAAATGATACATGAATAAAATAGAATATTACTGCTCTGTAAGAAATGACAAAGAGAATCCTGGGAATTTGAACTGAAACAGAGTGAAGTGAGATGAATTTTTATAAGGACACTATTGTCAAGAAAAATAACTTTCAAAGCTGAGAGGTTGCCCATTAATTGGGAAATGTCTGAGCATGTTACAGAACATGAAGGTGATGGAATACTATTGTGCTATAAAAGATGATGAAGGTGAAAGCCTGAGAAGACTTGTATGAAATGATGTAGAGTAAAATGAGCAGAACCAGGGGAATGATTTATAAAATAACAGCAATACTGTAAAGGTAATCACCTTTGAAAGACTTAGAAACTCTGATAAACATAATGACTGACCATAATTTCAGAGAACTCAAGATGTAATAGTTTACCAATCTCTTGTTAGAGAAATGATAGTTTCAGAGTATAGACTGAGACATTTCTTGGGGGACATGGTCAATTTGGGAATTTATTTTACTTGATTAATATAAATGTTCATGATGGTATTTTTCTTTCTTCCTTAACTGGTATTGGTGAGTGGTAGGTGGGAGGGAAAGAGTAGGGACCTGAAAATTAAATGTAATGAAAAAAAACAAACTTTGAAAGCCTTAATAATTCTGACCAAAGTGATGACTAATTATGGTTCCAGAAGACTCAAAATTGTCATACATGATGATATATGTTACTCGCTTATTTCCTGAGAAGTGATAGATTTAAGGCATAGAAAGAGATAATACATTTTTGTATATGAAAGTGAGTCCACTGTTTGGACTCACTTTGCTTGACTGCTTATATATTACAAGGGTTTTTTCTTTTGATTATAAACTGGGGGATGGTTTGGGTGAGAGAAAGAGCTTATTAATAGTGATGAAAAAAAAAAAGATGAGATTCTTTGAAATATTTCAAATTGCACAGAAAAGAACAGAAAGAAGTTCAGAAAGAACCACTGACAAACAGGGCAGTTTTAAAAGTGACATTTGGAGGGGCGGCTAGGTGGCGCAGTGAATAGAGCGCCGGCCCTGGAATCAGAAGGACCTGAGTTCGGAGCCGGCCTCCGACACTTAATCCATACAAACAAAAACCTAGCCGTGTAACCTTGGGCAAGTTACTTAACCCCAATTGCCCTAAAGGGGCGGCTAGGTGGCGCAGTGAGTAAGAGCGCCGGCCTCGGAGTTGGGATGACCTGAGATCAGATCCGGCCTCAGAAAATGAGCACCCACGCATAAATAATGACTAGCCGTGTAACCTTGAGCAAGTTACTTAACCCCAATTGCTTTAAAAAAAAAAAAAGTGACATTTGGAATTATATGTATATATTATTTATAAATAATTACATCATTTATACAATTATATTGGGCAGCTAGATGGTGCAATGGATAGAGTGCCGGGTCTGGAGTGAAGAAGACCTGAGTTCAAGTCCAGCCTCAGACACTTATTAGCTGTGAGATCCCAGGCAAGTCACTTAACCCTATTTGTCTCATTTAAAAAATGAGCTGTCGAGGGAAATGGCAGGCTACTCCCTTATCTTCACCAAGAAAACCCCAAATGGGGTCATGAAGAGTTGGACATGAATTAACCAACTGAACAATATATAATTACATATATAATTATATTGCATATATTATTATATATATATATTAAAAAGCAAAAAGTATGATGTGGAGATTGATGCAAGAACATGACAAGGTTTTTAGAGTGTTTTTTTCCAAAATTATTTTTTAAAAAGATTATTGTCAACTTGGCCCCAGACACATAATAGCTGTGCGAGTCACTTAATCCTGCTTGCCTCAGTTTCTCTTCTATAAAATGGGCTGGGTAAGACCATTCCAGTATCTTTACCAAGAAAACCCAAATGGAGTCACAAAGAGTTTGACTTAACTGAAAAATGACTGAACAGTAATATAGAGTAATAATAAAATTTCTATAGGATAAGATTTATAAACTTGTAATAACCCTCTGAGGGAGATAGCACAAGTATTATTACTCTTCCTTTTTTGTTTTTTTTTCCACGGGAGAAAACTGAGGCCCAGAGAAGTTAGGCAACTTTACCCCAGATCACATAGCTAGTAAGGGTTTGTACTCAAGTTTTTGGATTCCAACAGCAGTGTTCTTTCTGGTAACCCATACTGCTTCGTATGGGTATGCCTCTCTGATTGTGGTCAACTTGTCTCCTTCTCAGCCCTTCCAGGGTCTAGTATACTGATTCTGAATGAGTTTGATGAGAGATGGATCCTTTACCCAGTTTTCAGACTGGAGTTTTATCCACAGAGCCAGATTGGACTGTGCTTCATTAAATGGGACCAAGAGGTTTGGCTCTGGAGACAAACCCTGTAGTTGGTGTGGGGTGTTAAACAAAATGCTCCCATGTGTCCTTTTCCAAGGCAATTCTCATTTTAATGAAGCTATTACCTGATGGCACAATGCCATTTAAAATCCATTAGTTAAGGCTATTAAACTACTAGCAACAACTGAAGTGCTGTTAGATGTGATAGTGCTAGGACTTGGAGAGACATTTTGTCAGACTTAGTAAATTTGGATAATAAGAATAGATCATCACGGTCATAGATGTTACTACTCCCTTTGGAAATAGATACATTGCTTTTCCATTGTCTGTAGAGACACAATTGACAAATAACAGAGAGTTTATTAGCATATGGCTCAGGAATGCTTCAGAGTGTATTGTAATGTAGTGATAGTTGTGGGGTTTTGGCAGCTAGGTGGCACAGAGGATAGTGTTGGATCTGGAGTCAGGCAGACTCATCTATTTGAGTTCGGATCCAGCCTCAGACACTTACTAGCTGGGTGACCCTAGGCAAGTCACTTAACCCTCTTTGCCTCAGTTCCTCATCTGTCAAATGAGCTGGGGAAGGAAACTACAAAAAAACCCCAAATGGCATCACAAAGAGTTGGACATGACTGAAATGAGTGAACAAAAGATGTTGGGGATTTTGGAGGTTGGGATCTAGTCAATGACAAAGTGTTGTCTAAATTTAGCATTAACCTTGGTTATGCTGACCTAATGAAGAAATTAATAGTGTGAGACTTTATTAGATGGAATAAAGATACAGACATTATTGTATATGCGCATATATATCTATCATCAACAGGGTGAGACAGTAAGATTCAATCTTAGAGGACAGTATTCTTTACATATTAGCAGGACAGAAAACGGTCCTATTATGATCCAAATAGAGAAGAGACTGAATTTTTATTAAATATGTAATATTACTAGAAAATATATTGTTATACACATTTACATACATACATGTTATTGTTGTTCAGTCATTTCAGTCATGTCTGACTCTTCATGACCACATTTGGGATTTTCTTGACAAAGATACTGGAATGGTTTGCCATTCACTTCTCCAGCTCATTTTACAGATGAGGAAAATGAGGCAAACAGGGTTAAATGACTTGCCCAGGGTCACCCAGCTAGTAAGTGTCTGAGGCCACATTTGAACTCAGGATGATGAGTCTTTCTGACTCTAGGCTCTTAGCACTCTATCCACTGTGCTACCTAGTTGCCTAGTGTGTGTATGCATATATGTATAAATACACATATATACATACATATATGTGTATATGAATATATCATATATATTTATTCAGTTTTACTATTTCTAGGTAATTATGTAGCCAAGATTCTGAAAAGACACTTAAATAATAAAAATAATTGTAAATTTTTGTACTTTAAACATTTTTTGAACTAAAGTAAAATATGTGTTACTGAGTCCCCTCTGCATGATGCTGAATGTCTCCTTGGCTAAATCTGTGGCCACTGCACAAACCTTTGATGATGAGCCCTCCCTGCCTGTCTGCTTACACATCACTTTATTTCTTCACATCAGATCACATGGGGCCAACTGTCTTCCTCTTTGGATTTCCTTCTATTGCTCTCCAAAGTCAACAGCCTGACTATACTCCACTATCTTTTCTTTTGAGTTACCTAGTAACCTGCCCCACCACCAAGATAGGTAGGCAGGACAAGTAGATCTCAAGTAGGATGGTCATAGCATAAGCAGAACTCAGAAAAGAACCAGGAAGGGACTTGGAAGGAAAAAAATCAGTACTGAAAAGAAATGAAAACTGGAGACTCAGAACACAGAAAAGTTAATGAAGAGGAAACAAAAAGAAATGACCCCTAATCATGGGCTCAAGACTTGTCACGGAGGACTTCAATAAATAATGCACAGTAAGGGGTGGCTAGGTGGTGCAATAAATAGAGCACCAGCCCTGGAGTCAGGAGGAGCTGAGTTCAAATTTGGCTTCAGACACTTAACATAAAACTAGCTGTGTGACCTTGGGCAAGTCATTTAACCCCAATTGCCCTACCTTCCCCCCTCAAAAAAAAAAAAGAGCAAGTAAATAAATAAATAAATAATACACAGTAGTGCCACAGTTAAGTTCCTGTTCTGTGCTCAGTCTGTATTGGAATTACCTGACTTGCAAATAGTGAATATTGAAAATTTCTCTGGGTCCTTCCCTTAAAAAGATGGGTCTGGGGAAGTGTTCAGGGCAGTATGTCTGGTAAGGAAATAAGGCAGGAATTGGGGCAATAAAGTTATGGGCAGCCAATCGTCTATGGGAACTGCAGTTACAGGATCAACTGTAAGTTTCCTCTCCTTCCTGACTATTGCAGATCTCATCCTTGGTACAGTGCACTCCCTCACTAGGGTTCTTTCTTCCCCTGTTCACATGGGGCTATATCATCTCCAGTTCCTAAGATCTCACAACCAAGAAGGGCACTCACTCTTGACAGTTGCTATCATGACTGAAGATACATTTCTGTAGACTGTCCAGGGTCATGAGGCTGATGTGCTCAAACATGTCCAGGTAGGTGCTACCCTCAGCACATAGTCGCCTCCACTTTGCCTGCCAAAGAAAGAGAGAATGTATGGGGCTTGACTTCTCCCAGGATCTGACCTGATGACCCTAGTCTCTCCAGTCACAGAGAGATCAAGAGAGAAACCTTTGCCATGGAGAGTAGAATAGGGCTTTGGTCTACCCTGAGAATTTGTCATGGGGATGAAGAGAATCAGGACTAGAAGTTAGCAGCTGAGCTCTTGCTCTTGCTCTGCCCATGATTTACGATATGTCCTTAGTGGTGTTTTGGGGATTGGAAAATGAACTACCCCATGAAAGGTGCTGGAAGAGTTTCATGGATGATGGTGCCTATGGGCTCTACTCCCTCCTAAAGCCAAGCTACATTTGGTGAGAGAGGGTGGATGATGTGATGTCCCACTGCCATAACTAGACATTTTGTGCCTGGGCAGCTGTTGTTAGCCTTGCCTATGGCATGTGGCAGTAATTCTACCCTCAGTAGGAAAGGAAACAGAGATCACAAAACTCGAGTGCTCAGAGTGATGGAGATTTGGGTAACTGTGAAGCAGGGAAAAAGTTCACCCCTGCTGCCAGCTGGTAATTATTTTTTTTTTAATTTTAAACGATTATTCTTACTGACTGGACTTGCTAACTAAGACTTTGTTGTTTCTAGAGAACTAAATCACTGCAGTTTCTATATTTAGAATCTTCCATGAACATTGTCCTTTGGTAAAGCCCTTATCATCTTGTCTTAGTTACAGCTCTTCTGTGCCCACCATCATGTCTGCTGTAACCCACATTGGTCTAGGAGGGTAGGCATTGAATGGAGACTCTAACAGTGGTTGGTGTTCCTCCCTGAACCCACTTGAGACCCCTCCAGGCTCACATGCATGATGTCTGCACTCTGGTTAAATATCTTCACATAGGGCTTGAGGATGTCAAAGTGGAATGCTGGGGTCAGCAGGCGCCGGTGTCGACTCCATTTGTCTCCTTCACTCACGAGCAGCCCATCTCCTGAGAGAAAGGAAAAGGAGGTAGAAGAAGCCTATCTTTAGCTCCTCAATTCCTTGACCACCCATAGCCCTAGCTTAGATTCCTACATAGAGGCCCAAGCCCAATAGTATCTACCTGCCTATTATCTCAGCCATTTATTTAACCCTGAGTCCCTCACACATAATGCCTGGTCCTCAAGACTTAGTTCCCCAGATACCAGCCCACCAGGTCTTCATCTCCCTGCCCATAAAGACTTAACTCCCAAGATTCCCATCCCTGTAGGTATAACATCAATGTGATATTCACAGCACCCATGGTAGCTATGAATAAGCTGGTGTAGTTCTGAATCATGAAAGTAACAGACTCTCCACATGGAAGACAGAACCAAAACATTTATTCAAACACCTGAAACCCAAATCCTAACACCAGAAAGTCAAATTCATCATAGCAACCAAGAAGTTGGTACATATAACCAATGCAGTAAGTACTGACATCCCCAAGCCTTCCCTTAATCAGGTCTTCAAAACAAAACAGGGTCCCTTAAGCAAAAATGTACCTCTGTCACTCAAACTAGCTGCTCTGCCTCCATGCTGCTTGCTTCCAGCTCTACTGGTGCTCTCCTCTGCTCCTTCCTGCTCCACCCTTCTTGTTCCACCCTTTCAGTAAGCTCCCCTCATATGTTCCATGTGATTACTTTTGGCCTATTACAAGCAGGGAAGGTCTTCAAATTCCCTTAGGCCTATTAAGGGTCAGGAAAGATCTTGAAATCCCCATTCTATTACAGTAGGCTAAGGGCACTTAGGTATGTTTTCCCTAGGCCTTATGCTTGCTTCCTGGTGTTATTTCTGAATATACTCATTACTCACCCAGCCAGGGCTTCAAGAATCCATAGATAAGATCATCCTTGGGAGCAATATCAGCTGTTGAGAGAGATAAATCGTTCAAAGGGGGTAGATACACACACATACACGTACACACAAATATGTGTATCTCTAAGTACATATACATATATGTACACATATATACATAATTAGATTAATATATATATATATATATGCATATAGTGAGGAAGTGTGGGTAAGGAATATGCTGTAAGATATGGCGCCCCAAGAAAGGTTAAGGGAGGGTAACATAGCCTTGACCTGGGGTCCCAAGGTTTCATGCTGAAAGGTCAGGGGATGGAGTTTCTTTCCTTTGCCCCTCCCCAGCACCAAACAATCACCCTCTGAACCAGGCACAGATAAGACAAAGAGAACAAGAAGACAGCAGAGAGTAGCATGGAGGAATGGGTGAGCCTGGAAGTGGAACAGGAGGAAGAAAATGAAGGTAGCAGAATACCCAGATATACACTGATAGGCTGGATGGATTTGGTCCATAGAAGACCCTGGAAATGACCCAAAGCACTTTGGACCAACTGACCCTTGGTTATGGCCTAGGCATGGGTCACCATGAAACAACTCAGACATGGCTATATATTCCTTTATAGGAATTATAGGCATAATCCAAACATGGTGCAGACATATCTTCAGGGATCTCCCAGACATGGCTCAAATTATGTTGAAGAAAATGACTTAGATTACAACCATACACATATTAAGAAAAGGCAAACCTTGGCACATTGCCTCCAAACCCCAGAGCTCAGACACTAACCACATTTGATTATAAGCCCTCCTACCATAGACATGGCTCAACCATTATTAGACATAGGCTATGCCAAACTTGGACATGGCTCAGATGCCATTCAGAGAGCATACCTGTCCCTTAGGCATAAGTGGCAATTTCCAGACTTCTCAATCCATAAATACCAAAAAGAAAGTAAAATGTCAGTGGGGAAACTCTGTTGGATCTGGGTGAGAGAAGAGCATGATCAGGCCTCTGCCACATAGCAGCAATGGTGGCAGTGGCTGCTTCTGGGGCTCCAGACCCACAGAGAGTGGGGGGGACCAAGTGACTGACCAGAAGGCAATTGCAGGAATCTTTTTGTGTTGCTGAGGCAGGATTCTCTTGCTTTGTCCTGTTTGGATCTGGGTCATAGTCTGGGGTGAAGGTCTGGGGGTGAGGAGTGCTGGTATCACAGAGCTTGTTGAGACTGTGGAGAGGCAGTCCTCCTCACAGTTCTGAGGCAGGTACCTACAAGAAGCTCTGAGAGCAGCTGTGCAAAACCCAAGAAATTTGAGACAGAGCACTCCACTCTGGAAGCAGAGTTCTATGGTGGCAAAGGGCTCAAAGAACTAATTGGCTGGCAAAATGTGTAAACAGAGGAAGAGAAATAAGACTATAGAATCATTCTTTGGTGACAAAGAAGGTCAAAACATAGAATGAGAAGAAGACAACACAGTCAAAACTCCTGCATCAAAAACCTCCAAGAGTGGGTGGCTAGGTGGAGCAGTGAATAGAGCATTGGCTCTGAGTCACGAGGACCTGAGTTCAAATCTTCCCTTCCCCCCTACAAAAAAAGCAAAAATAAAAACATCCCCAAACCTCCAAGAAAAAATATGAATTGGTAACAGGCCATGGAGGAGCTCAAGAAGGATTTTGAAAATCAAGTAAGAGAAGTAGAGGAAAAATTGGGAAGAGAAATGAGAATGATACAAAAAAATCATGAAAAATGAGCCAACAGCTTGCTAAAGGAGACCCCCAAAATACTGAAGAAAGTAACACCTTAAAAATAAAAAGAAAAAAAGAAAATAACACCTTAAAAATAGGCTAATTCAAATGGCAACAGTGGCCCAAAAAGACAGTGAGGAGAAGAATGCCTTAAAAAGCAGAATTGGTCAGATGGAAAAGGAAGTTTAAAATTAGATTGGAGCAAATGGAAGCTAATGACTTTATGAGAAAGACATAAAACATATTCAAAAGAATGAAAAAAATAGAAGACAATGTGAAATATCTCATTGGAAAAACCACTGACCTAGAAAATAGATCCAGGAGAGATAATTTAAAAATTATTGTACTACCTGAAAGTCGCGATAAAAAAAAAAGAATCTAGACATCATCTTTCAAGAAATTATCAAGGAAAACTACCCTGATATTCTAGCACCAAAGGGTAAAATAAAATGGAAAGAATTCACCAATCACCTCTTGAAAAAAATCCCCAAAAGAAAACCCTAGGAATATTATAGTCAAATTTCAGAGTTCCCAGGTCAAGGAGAAAATATTTCAAGCAGTCAGGAAGAAACAATTTGAGTATTGTGGAAACACAATCAGGATAACACAAGATCTAGCAGCCTCTATATTAAGGGATTGAAGGGCTTGGAATGTGATATTCCAGAGGTCAAAGGAGCTAGGATTAAAATCAAGAATCACCTAGCAAAACTGAATATAATACTTCAAGGGAAAATATGGATATTCAATGCAATAAAGGACTTTCAAGCATTATTGATGAAAAAACCAGAGTTAAATAGAAAATTTGACATTCAGATACAAGAAGCAAGGGAAGCATGAGAAGGTAGAAAGGGAAAAGAAATCATAAGGAACTTATCAAAGTTGAGCTATTTATATTTCTGCATGGAAAAATGATAATTGTAACTTATGAAACTTTTCTCAGTATGAGGATAGTTGAAGGGAACACACACACATATGCACATATGTGTGTGTGTGTGTGTGTGTATAGGTGGGTGCATGTGTATATGTAATATATGTATTATGTCTATATGTATACATAGGTAGAGGGCACAGGGTGACTTGAATATGAAGTGATGATATCTAAAAAATAAAATTAAGAGGTGAAAGAGGAATATATCAGAGAAGGAGAAAGGGAGAGTTAGAATAAGTTAAATTATCACACATAAAAGAGGCAAGAAAAAGCTATTACAATGGAGGGGAAGAGCAGGAAGTGAAAGGGAATGAGTCGGCCTTACTCTCATTGGATTTGGCTTAAGGAGGGAATAACATACACACTCATTTGGGTATCTCACCCAGAGGAAAGTTGGGGGAAGGGGATATGAGGGGGAATAATAGAAGGGAGGGCAGATTGGGGGACAGGTTCGTCAGAAGCAAACACTTTTGAAAAGGACAGTGTCAAAGGAGAAAATAGAATAAATGGGGATGAGATAGGATGGAGGGAAATATAGTTAGTCTTTCACAATCTGACTGCTTTGGAAATGTTTTATATAGTTACACACGTATAACCTATATTGAATTGCTTGTCTTCTCAATAGATGTGGGTAAGGAGGGAAGAATGGAGAGAATCTGGAACTCAAAGCTTTAAAAACAAATGTTAAAAAATTGTTGTTACATACAACTGGGAAAGAAGATATACAGGCAATGGGGTATAGAAGTCCATCTTGCCCTACAAGAAAGTAAAGGGGAAGGGGGAAAGGAAATGGATGGGGGGATTTAAGAGAGGGCAGACTGGAGGAAGGGGTAATCAGTATGCTTGCCATCTTGGGTTGGGGGGTAGGGGAGACATGTAGAGAAAATTTGGAACTCAAAATCTTGTGGAAATGAATGTTGAAGACTAAAAACAAATAAATAAATTCTGAAAAAAAACAACAACCCAGTTAAGAGGAAATTGCAAATAAACTGCAAGAAACAATTACATTTGCCTCCCATATCTAGTATAATACTTTGCACATAGTAGGAGTTTTAAAAATGGATATTGAATCTAATTGTATTTACAGGGTAATTATCCAGCTGGTGAGACCCCCTTTTGTGGCTGGGTCTCCTGTTCTCTGGGACCATCTCCCTGCCCATCTCTGTGCCTTTGTGCTAGGTGGTCCTGGTGCCTGGAATGCTCTCCTTTCTCATGCTCAGTGGATAGAGTTCTGGACTTGGAGTCAGGAAGACCTCAGTTTAAATCTTACCTCAGACACTCAGTCAGCCATGTGACCCTAGGCAAATCATTTATAATGTGTCAGTCTCAATTTCCTCATCTATAAAATGGGAGTAATAATAGGATCTACCTTGTAATTGTTAGGACCAAGATCATAGGCTAGCTTCATCAATCACTTCTTAGATCCCCTGAATGCCTCCAAATTTGAGCTAAGATTCTATCCTCCATCTGCAACAGGCCTTGCAGGTTCTTTTCCTCTGAGACTTCCATTTACTTTTTCTATGTAAGGATTTCCATGCTGTTTCTCCCCTTAGAATATATGCACCTTGAGGGCAGTTCCGTGTTTGACTCTCTTTGTATCTTCAGTACCTAGCAGAGTGCCTGGCACACAGTAAGCTCTCAAAAATACTTTTCAGCTGATTGGTATCTCCTAGCAGCCCCAAATAAAAACACCAGAGACTCAAAGAGTTTTTAGAGTTGGAAGACCTTATGGGTTCTCTAGTTTCTTTGTTTTACAAAAAGGGAAACTGAGAGCTAGATAAGGCAACACAGCTTGTCATAAAGACAATAAGAGGTAGCCCTTAAACTCCAACCCTAGTCTTATGACTTTAAGTCCAGTGCTATTACACAGGGAGTCATTAGCCCCACATCACTGCAACAGGGGCTCTGATCAACACTGTACATCCTCAGGCCTCTGGGACTTATATCATCTCTCTGAGGGTAAGCCCTTGTTATGGGAATGGGAATTTAAGATCTTCCCTGCCCCTAGGCCCTATGATAGGCTTAAGTGCACCTGGAGCCTGTGGAGGGAGGCTTGGTTTTCAGGAATGTCCACAGCTTGGTGCTCTGTAATTGGGCAGTGGGTCAAGAGGATTGTGACATTCTCTGAGCCAGGAGAAGGCTATAAAAATCCTGATGTGAAGCTTTGTTCTGGGGCTCACTTTGAGAAGTGGGTGATTTGACCAGATGAGTCTCTGGGCAGCTGTTGAGCCACCCGGCTTTGAAAAACCCAGATGTTGATGCTTCCCTCTCTGGTAACTGACTAGGTATGGATGTAATGGTTAGACAGTTGGAGGCCTGTCTGCTGTTTCTCTTCTTCTTGTAACTTCTGCTTGTAACTTCTGTCTATATACTCTGAAGTTCGGGTTGCTGACTTTTCCCCTTGAACTAGGTAAATGATATGTTTGATGGATTAAAGCAAGATTGTTAGCCCATTTTGAGTTGCTTTCCTTTAGAAAAGGAGATCTAAGAACCTGTGTTGGCAGCCATCCTGGGGATGCCGGGGTGTTTGCTGCTACAGCCCTCAAGTTCTGGCCTTGTTTACAAGTCTTTCTGCCTGCAAGCCAATGAACTCTACCCCCAAAAAACAATCATTCCATCTCCCACTCTTTCCCAACCCAAGGAAACTTTGTCTGTTATTTCCCCCTTCACCACCACCACTATGACTCCCAAGAACAGGGATCTCTCTCTTTCCATGCACCATTAAGTTTCTCTGTTCCATCATAGAAAATACCTTGGTGAAAAAGAATCTTTGGAGCCAGTGCAGCATCTAACATATTCTTTCAAACTCAGTTGCCCTAAATCCATATAACAAACTCTCCTGCTGCCTTTGGATATGACCAGAAGGTAGCTACAAGCACCCTCCTCCCCCACCAGGGGAGAAAGACATTGGAAATAGCTTCAAACTCATCCCCTACCGAGGAGAATGCTCTTTGCTCTCTCTTCTGCCCTCACTTTTCTCAGCTTACTCATACCTAGGGGTACTTAGTGGTCATTCATTGTTAGGAAAAAGTTGGGAATATGGGATGGAACCAGAAGATGGGAGAAAGATAAAGGAAGAAATAAGACAGAAGGACCAAGTAGCCCTAGGGGAATAGATGAAGGAAATGAGTGGGGACTGGAGAAAAACAGAGCACTAGTCAGAGATAGAGGACTATATAGAGAAATAGAGATGCCTACCTGAGGTACTTAGTAAACAGTTGTTTAGTGGATTTGTTGAGCCACAGACAGAGAAGACTCTGAGAGTGGTCCTTCTCATCCTGGAGAGCCCAGGGAGGAATGAGGGGAAGGTTTAACATGACAGTATAGAGGATTAAGAGAGCAAGATTAAAAGGGAGATGATTGAGAGCACCTGGATCACTGGAGAAGGCCCTGTTGGGGATCCTGGAACCCCGAGGGAGAGCCCGGGACGCAGACTGCCAAAGTAATCTTGACTTCTAGAATTTTTATACCTGATGCAGAAGTAAGAGGTCGGATGTAGTCAGGGTGGCAGAGTGAAACCACTGGGAGGAAAGGTCCCATCCAGAGTAGAAAGGCCTCCCTGAAAGTGGCCACAGTACTGGTAATCTGCTTCAAATTTTCCTCTTTATTGTTTATCTAGGAGCAGAAAAAAAGTAAGAGTCATAACTTCCAAATAGGCTTCAAAGAAACACCAATGAACACTACCTCCTTCTACTTTCCTTCCTCCATCATAGGGAAAGGCTGAGTAGGAATCTAAGGGGTTCAGAAGCATGTGCTTTATTTCTGAGGCATCTCTTTAATGAAATCACCATGAAAGGAATTGTGGCATGCTAGAAATACTCCTTGATTGCTAAATAATGGCAGCTTCTTAGATTTGGTGGGGGAGGAAGCCATTTGTTTGCAGCTGTACCTAGATAAAAATCTCCTTGATACCACACCCAAGTGGTTCTCTAGCTTCTGATGGAAGACCTATTGTGCTAGGGGGGCCCATCAGCTCCTGAAAGAGCCATCCACAGATCCTGGCCCTGTCCTCTAGGGCTAAATGGGGCAGGCAGATTGAGCCCATCTTCCTCATGACAGTTTAAACATAGTCATCATTTGCCATTAAGTTTTCTTTTTCCCAGACTAAAAATAATCAGTTGAAACAAACAAAACTCTTTGCATTCAATATCTTTGAGGAATGTCTATTATCCAAGATTTGTAGGGAACTGACAGAAACATAAAAGACTTGGGAAGAAGAGCTGGTCTTGAAAGTAGCAGGACCTGAGTCCAGGTGCTGGTTCAGATATATACTGTCTGTGTGACTCTGGGCCAGTCACTCTTTCTCTCAGTGCTCTAGGGAATACTCTAAGCTGCAAAGAAAATGTTAGTTTGCTTTGATAAAGGGAGTTTCTTTATCTAGGAGTTCTCTAATGAATGAAAGCACAGGTCCAATCTCTGTGCTTTGTATTAGACCAGTAGCCATTTCAAATAGCAAGATAAGAATAGTTTATAGAAGGAATGAAAATAATCAATAGCCCTCTGAAAAAATGTTCTAAATCACTGATCATAAGAGTTAAAACCACTTCAAAGTTTCACCCATCAAATTGGAAAAGATTAAAAATTGGAAACCATAAATATTTCTTTTTATATAAGATCTTTTATGATAGAAACTTCATTTTGTTTTCTTTTTATTCCTAATCTCTAGCACAGTTATGCATAGTAGAGTAAGTACTTAATAGTTATTGAATTCAACTCCATTTCTGGATATATGTATGTATTTATGTACATATACACACACGCACACACACACACACACACACACATATATATATATATATATATATATACATATATATGCAAAATTGGGTCAGAGGCATTCATGACTCATAATCAATCAATGAAGTAACCAATTCAAATTAATTTCAAATACTGTCAATGTTTAAACTTATTTTCCAAACTGTTTTGTTGTTGTTCAGTCCTGTCCAACTTTTTGTGGCACCATTTTGGGTTTTCTTGGCAAAGGTACTGGAGAGGTTTGCCATTTCCTTTTCCAGCTCAGTTTCCTCACACATTTAATGGTATTTTTTTCCCCAATTACATGTAAATATCGTTTTCTACATTCGCTTTTGTAAGATTTTGAGTTCCAATTTTTTTCTCTCTTCCTGCCCTCCAACCACCCCAAGAAGGCATGCAATCTGATAAGCTATACATTTTTGATACTATTAGACATATTTCCACATTAGTCATATTGTGGAGGAAGAATCAGAAAAAAGAGAAAAACAGGAGAAAGAAAAATAAAGTAAAATAGTGTGCTTCAATCTGCCTTCAGATTCCATAGTTCTTTTTTTTTTTTTTAACATGGACAGCATTTTCCATCATGAGTCTTTTGGAATTGTCTTACTTCCATTGTATTGCTGAGAAAATCTAAGTCTACCAAAGTTGGTCATCGCACAGTATTGTTGTTACTGTATATAGTGTTCTGTTTCTGCTTACTTCACTCAGCAGCAGTTCATGTAAGTCTTTCCAGGTTTTTCTGAAATCTGCCTGCTCATCATTTCTAATAGAACAACTTGTTCGTCAATTGCCTAATCAATGGATATCTCCTCAAATTCCACTTCTTTGCCACCATAAAAAGAGCTGCTATAAATATTTTTGTACATGTGGGTCCTTTCCCCATTTTTATGATCTTTTTGGGATTAAGACCTAGTAGTGGTATTGTTGGGTCAAAGGGTATACACAGTTGTATAGCCATTTGGGCATAGTTCCAAATTGCTCTCTGGGATTGTTGGACCAGTTCACAACTCCACCAACAATGCCTTAGTGTGGAAACAGTAAATGCTATAGAAACTGTGAGAAGGCAAGTGTACTAATACAGTGCATTGTTGTTGGAATTATGAATTGGTTTAACTTTTTTGAGAAGTCATTTTGAATGGATTGAGAGCATTCACTAAATTGTTCAATATCTTTTGACTCAATGGTCCCACTACTGGGCACAAACTTCAGAAAGGTCCTCTTATATGACACACTATTCATCACAAAACTCTTTGTGATAACAAAAAAACTAGAAATAAAATAGGTTGTGATTTCTTGGGGACCAACTGAATACATTATGCCACAGGAATATAATGGAATAATACTGCACCACAAGAAATAATGGAAAAGAAGACTTCAGAGAACTACAGAATGACTTTAAAGTGATTCAGAGTGAAGAAAGATGACAATATTTGCAAATATAACAAAAATGATGTTAAAGGACTTAGTCAAACTATGATTAACTTCAATAAACAGTATCAATTCCAAAAATATTCTCTTGCTGCTAGGTAGCATTTATATAGAACTTTAAGGTTTGCAAAGTACTTTACAAAAATTTCATTTAATCCTGCAAAAACCCTGGGAGGTAGGAACTATTATTATCATCCATATTTTGCAGAGGAGGAAACAGAGTCAGACTGAGGTTAAGTGACTTACCCAGGGTAGTAAGTGTCTGAGGACAGAATTGAACTCAGCTCTTCCTGACCCCAAGTCTACCACTCTACCCACCATACCAGCCAGCTGCATTCTATTATGGGTCCCTGAAAATCTCTCTGCTTGACACACTTTCTAGAAGGTCCTCAGCTCCTTTGTATTTCTTACTACTCTATTTTTGTTTCACACATGTGCAAAAGAAAAGGTTAGAAGAAGAGTTTATAATAGTTTTTTTTCACATTGAAGAAAGGGAGATCCAGAAGCACCAGCTAAAAGGTAAAACAGAGCATAGAGGCCAATAGAAGGCTCTTAAGAGAGAGAAGATGCCATAGATGCAAAAGCAAGGGCAGTTCAGAGGTCTGCAAATGAGGTTCACTGGTGTGACAATGAAGAAGAGAAAAAGGAGACAGAATCATAGGATCTGAAATTTAGATGTGAAATCACAGGGTCCTTGGGAATTACCTATTACAGTGATATTAATCAAATCAGCACTATCATTCCTGGAAAAGATCTGTTGATTGCTTTTTGTAGGACTCCACCCATCATCCCTCTGAATTTCCTGTCTGAAACACTCTTCCCTGGCTACCACTGTCTTCAAGGTGTTATCTTCCCCTGTGAGGATGTAAGATTCTTGAAGACAAGGATGGTTTTACTTGTTTATATCTGCATGTCCAGCCCTTAGCACAGTGCTTGGTACACAGTAAATGCTCTATAGATGCTATTTCATTTAATAATTGGTTGAGTCATTTAAGCCAAATACCTTATTTTGCAGCGGAAACCAAATCTGAGAGAATTGAAGTGACCTACTCATGGTCCTACCTGTAATAAGTAGTAAATCATAAATTTGAACTGGATTCCTCTGACTTTCTCTCATTAACAAATTGAGCATGTTTTTAGCAATACCACATTACATCTCATCAAACTTCTGGAAAGAAAAGCCTTCTACTTACTCTGGTTGAGATGATGATACAGATAAAAGAGAGAGGTAGTGCTGCTGAGGTCTTAATTTTTGTTTTCTTTTCAGGGAGAATGATATTTAGACTTTGAAGGATGCAATGAAAATGGTGAATGGGGAGCTGAAATCCAAAGTCACCAGTCATAAAATAACTACAAGTCCCAGGATGCTGACAAGAGCTGGTAGGTATGAAAAGTCTTGGAGAATGGCATATATAGTTTATAACTGGAAATAATCTGATCTTCCAAAATGGGGAGTAGATATTTCCAACCAAAGTTCAGGGATCTTGATAGATCTTCCTGGCAAAATTATCTATTACATAGTTAAAGTGAAGGTTTATATGCGTTAAGAGAGAGGAGCAGTGATTAAAATTTAGCAAGACTTCACAAGATATATGTCATGCCAAACATTTCATTTTCTCTATGGAAAGGGTTGCAAGGTGAGATAGGGAATGCCATACTAAGGATATGCTTGGAGATTTTATTGCCCATTTTAGTTATTTATTTTTATTTATTTTGTTAAGTATTTCCCAATCACATGTAAAAAATTAACAATCATTAAAAAAAATTCAATTCCAAATTCTCTTCCTCCTTTCTACCCTTTACTCTTTGTGAAGGCAAGCAATTTGATATCAATTGTCTATTTGAAGTCACGCAAAGCATACTTCCATATTAGCCATGTTGCAAAAGAAACATAAACAAAACAATAAAAATAAAGTTTAAAAATATGCTTCAATGTGAATTCAGTTCATCAACTCTCTCTTTAGAGCAGCACCTTGATTGCTAATTCTTTGCCATCACAAAATAATCTGCAATAAATATTTGGTAGAAATATGTCCTTTTCCCTTTTCTTTGATCTCTTGGGATATAGACTTAAAATGGTATTGTTGAGTCAAAATTTTGTACAGTTTTATAGCTCTTTGGGCTTGGTTCAAATAGTTCTTCAGAATGGTTGGAGTAGTTTACAACTACACCCAACAGCACATTAGGGTCCCATTTTTTTCCATATCTCCTCCAGAATTTGTAATTTTCCTTTCCATTATGCTAGCCAAACCTATAGGTATGAGGCAGTTTCTCAGAGTTGTTTTAATATGCATTTCTCTAATCAGTAGTGACTTAAAGAATTTTTTCATATGATTCCTCTGAAAACTGCCTGCTTGTATCCTTTGACCATTTATAAATTGGGGAATGGCTCTTATATTTATAAATTTGGCTCAATTCCTCATATATTTGAGAAATGAGGCCTTTAGTAGGGAAGTTTGCTGTAATTTACCCCCTTTTTCCTATTTTACCTCCAAGTTTGGCCACATAAGTTTTGTTTCTGCAAAAGCTTTTTAATTTCATGTAATCAAAATTATAATTTACAATTCCCATAATCCTCTCTATCTTGTGCGGTAATAAACATTTCTATTACTCATAGATTTGACATGTACATTTTTCTATGCTTCCCTAATTTACTTATGATAACTTCATTTAGTCTATTTTGACATTTTATTGGTATATGATGTGAGATGTTGGTCTATGCCTAGTTTCTATGAAACTGCTTTCAAGTTTTTCCAGCAATTTTTACCAAATATTGAGTTTTAACCCCAAAGCTTGGATCTTTGGATATATCAAACACTAGATTACTATGGCCATTTACCACTGTGTATTGTGTACCTAATCTATCCCACTGATCTACCACTCTAATTCTTAGTATCATATTGTTTTGATGATCATCACTTTGCAGTATAGTTTGAAATCTAGAACTATAAGGCTCCTTCCTTAACATTTTTTTCCCATTAGTTCCCTTGAAATTCTTGGCATTTTGTTTTTTAAGATGAATTTTGTTACTTTTTTTCCAGGTCTATAAAATAATCCTTTCATAGTTTGATTACTATGGCACTGAATAAGCAAATTAAATTAGTTTTAATTTTCATTATATTGTCATGGTCTGTAGTCATTCAGTTGCTCAGTCATGTCTGACTCTATGTGAATCTATGGACTTTGTTCATGGTGTTTTTTGGCAAAGATAATGGAATGGGTTGCCATTTCCTTCTCCAGTGTTTCCTCATTTTACAGAAGAGGAACTGAGGTAAATTTAGGTAAAGTGACTTGTTGAGGATCACACAGGTAATGAATGTTGGGGGCTGGATTTGAACTCAGATCTTTTTGTTTCCAGGACTGGTACTCTATCCACTGTACCACCTACCTGCCCCTATGGTTTGGCCTACCCATGAGCAATTAATATTTCTCGAATTGCTCAGATTTCTCTTTATTTGTGTGAAAAGCACTTTATAATTATGTTCACATAGTCCCTGGTCTTGTTCTTGCAGGTAGACTCCCACATATTATATATTGTCAGCAGTTATATTAAATGGAATTCCTCTTTCTATCTCTTTCTGCAGGGTTTCATTGGTAGTATATAGAAATGCTGATAATTTATGTGGGATTCTTTTATAGCCTGAAACTTTGCTAATTGCTTCAACTAGCTTTTTAGTTGATTCTCTAGGGTTTTCTAAATATATCATCATATCATCTGCAAAGAGTGATAGTTTTGTTTCCTCATTGCCTATTTTTATTCTTTAAATTTCTTTTTCTTGTCTTATTGCTATAGCTAGCATTTATAGTACAATATTGAATAATAAAGTTGGTAATGGACACCCTTGCTTCACTCCTGATCTAAGTGGGAAGACTTCAAGTTTATCCCTATTACAGATAATGCTTGCTCTTGGTTTTAGACCGACACTATTTAAAATTATTAGTTTACTAAAGGTCCCATTGACTCCTCTGTTTTCTAGTGTTTTTAATGAAACATATATTATATTTTTTCAAAATATTTTTTTGTATTTATTGTTATAATTATATTATTTTATTGGTTTTGTTATTGATGTAGTAGCCTTGCATTCCTGGTATAAATTTCACCTGTCATAGTATTTGATCTTTGTGATGTATTGCTATAATCTATGATATACCTGGATTTCAATGAGGTGTTAGTCAAGGACTTTCATCATATCTTTGGGGAAGTATGCTCTAGGGGAAAAATACTATATTTGAAATTTGAGCATCAGCTCCTCCATGAACTTGGATATGTTATTTGACCTCTCTAGGCCTTAGTTTTCTCAGATTTACACACACACATTATATATATATATATATATATATATATATATATATATATATATAAGAAATTTGGATGGGGGGCGGCTAGGTGGCGCAGTGAATAGAGTGCTGGCCTTGGAGGCAGAAGGACCTGAGTTCGGATCTGGCCTCAGACACTTAACACAAAACCTAGCCATGTGACCTTGGGCAAGTTACTTAACCCCAATTGCCCTTCAAAAAGAAAAAAAAAAGAAGTTTGGATGGGTAATTTCTAAAGTCTCTTCCAACACTAAATCCTCTGGCCTAGTGTTGTACATAGGGATACCTTTGGGTAGCATATTGACCTAGAAAGCCACAGATTAACATCATATGTTTTCTATTGTATATCTATCAATTTTGCTAAGTTTTCCCCAATTGAATTTTAGTCTGATGCCAACTGTATTCAGGAATGCTAACTGCATGTTTGACACCTCTCTTCTGGATTATATAGACTAGCTCATAGTATGATAAGATGCATTTGGAACTTGTTTGTCTAAGAAAGATCTGAGGATTTTATTGGGCCCACACTCACCAGGAGTCAACATTATACCACAGTGCCCAAGAAAGTCAATGTAACCTCAGGTGACATAGACACATACTATCTCCATCAAGGGAAGAGAGAGAACCCTGTTGTCCTTTGCCCCATGGGGCAGTGTAGGGAAGCGCATTTGGAGCCCACAGTGTTGTGTTCAGGTCTGAACACTTATTAGACCTGAGCTCTCACCTTCCTTGTGTCTCCACATCACACTGAGAAATTAACCATGGTCTTTTTCTCCCCCTTAAGAATTTCTCACCATGAATAACTTCCAGAAGGACCCTTTCTCTGTTTGCATCAACCAGGACTTTTGCAACACAGAATGCCCCTTAGACCCTCTCAGTCCATTCAGTTCTAGTTCATCTACCCACTGAACTCTCCAGTTATTGGCCCAAGATTCCCCACTTACCATTCCCAGGTGACCCATGAACCAGTTCTGAAGGGGTGGCTGGGGGAAGCATCGAAAATACTGGCAAATGGTGTAGTATCTATAGACAGAGGATAAGATCTGGGCCAAAACCCATGTGCTGAGTGTCAGGAAACATAGGAGCAGGCCTGAGGAAACTCCAGGGCTCAGCCCTTTCAGACCCAGGTGATAAGACAGCCACTGAGACCCCGGCAACATCCTGCAAGAAGAGACCAAAAATGAGGACTTAGTGGTGAGAAACAAGAGGGGAAGTCAGATGGAGTCAGCTGCAATAGCTCTTGAGTCAATTGTTAAATTTTCAGAGTGAGCATTTACATCTTGGAAATTGTCAAACTAGAAAGAACTAATTTATTATTTTGTTTGTTTTCTAGACTTAAGAAAGTGATTGAAAAACGTTAATTATGTAGATTAAAATTTTTTAGAGTCTTCTGTGTATTTACTGTTTTACAGCACAATGCCCAACACAGATCATCATAACTGCCAAATAGCTGTGCAAAATAGTATGTATAGTGCTTAAGTACAAATGGGAGACATGATTTTCAAAAATAAATTCTTAAACACACATTTATGGTCCTACAAAAGAGCATTTAAACTAGATGGTCTAAGTTGATCTGCCTCCTTGGACTCACAGTAACTGTTATTTCCTCAAAAACCAATAGAATCAATATACCAAATCATTATAAGTTCCACTGTGTGAATAATGGATCACAATAAATAAGTCCCTTTTTATAAGAGCTTTTCCTGGCTCCCCTATAAACCTGATCTGGCCCAGATAAAAAGACAACAGTAATTTCTTGAAAGTCAATGGTCCAAAATGCTAAGTATGGTTAAATATTCTACATAATCTATATTCACTGGTTCCTTTTTTAGTTAGGATGTACTTAGATTACTTTCTTCAATTCATCATACAGGACAAGCCAGAAAGCTCCACCCATGCCTGTAAGAATGTTGGACCAGGCACCCTTGATGAAAGCTTTGTTGCCCTCATTTTTAGCAATCTTCTTCCAGCAGTCAATCGTCCCAGTGTACATATCAGCAACTCTGCACCCAGACTGCATCATCATTTGCCTTCTTACTATATCAAAGGGATAGGAGACCACACCTGCTACAGCAGTCACTGATTGTGCAATCATCCAGCTTATCACAATATGAGTGTTCTTCAGATCTGGAAGCATACCTTTTGCTGTATCATAGATTCCAAAGTAAGCTGCTCTATAGATAATCATACCCTGCACTGAGACATTGAAACCTTGATACAAGTGCTGAATTCCATCAGACTTGGTGATTTTTACAAGGGGGTTTTCCAAGCCTTTGAATTCTCTCTCAGTGCCAGATTTTCCAACATCAGCTGCCAAGCAGGTTCTCACAAAATCCAAGGGGTAGACAAAGCAGAGAGGAGTGGCTCCATCTGCACTACCAGAAAGATTTCCAGTAAAATACCTCCAAAACTGTGTGTGTTTGTCCACTCCTCCCCAAGACACCTGCTTATACTTATCCTTAAAGACAAAGTTAAGGGCTTGGGTGGGGAAATATCTGATGACATTTGTTAAGTTATGCCACCAGAAGGAAAACACCCCTTGTTCCTTTGGAATTCAGACTGTACAATCTATTATGCCTTTGTACTGCTTATCTGCAGGAATTTGTTTACTTGCATGCTGCACCTGCAATAGTAGCTTAACTCTCTCCATGGGGGCCACCATAGTCTTGGAGATAGTGGTGGTGATGCCATCTTCTAGGAAGTACTTGGAGAAAGAGATGGCCTGTTCCATCATGGTGACAGAGGGGGAAGGTATTGGAAGTGGAGAAAGAAAGCTGGTGAGAGAGGGCTGAAGGCTGGGGATCTCATTGCTGCTTGCCTGTAGATTAAATTTAATAGTGCGTCATGTGTACTCTTCCCCACTGAAAGCCAGCTGTAAAACATTTACCGGCACATCCCTGATATAACTGACATAAGGTTAGAGATGTGAAGGAAGGCAAAGGGGAAGAAATGTGAGGAGGGATGTGGGGAAAGAGGCACAAGAGGAGCAGATGGAAGTTGGAATATAGAAGAGAGACTTATAGGAAGGGTGGAGCAATAAGGGCAACAGGGTTTGAAAAGGGAGGGAGGATATCAGGGCTTGGAAAGTCACAAGGAAAGGGAAGAGAAGGAGTAAGGACAGTTGTAAAGAAATAGGGATGCCCAGTTTCCAGGCTGCATGTGCTAAGACCAGTTCTTACCCTTTCTCACCCTCATTGTCCTCCAGGTCCCTGCTGCTGTGCTCCTAAAGAGGTATGTGAAGAAAGATTTGGGGCAGGGGCTTCCTTGAGTCCCTTTTAAATGCCCATTCAGAGGAAAGAGCCCCTAGTCTCAGGTCGACTCTATCACAATGTCTTTACAAGACATATACAATGAAAATAGGAACTAATTTCACAATGAGGACATTAGCAGTGAACTAGTCTAGGAAAGTGGCAACTAGGTGGTGCGATGGACAAGGCACCGGGTCTGGAATAAAAAAGATTGGAGTTCAAATCCAACCTCAAACACTTACTAACTATATGACACTGAGCTAGTTGCTTAACTCCTATTTGCCTCAGTAAAATGGGAACATTGGAGAAGGAAATGGTAAGCCACTCCAATATCTTTGCCAAGAAAACCAACCCCATGAAGTCCATGGTTTCACATAAAGTTGGAAGGGCTAAAGAGTGCATACACACACACACACATATACATGTACTAGCTATTATTATTATTTTAAACATCATTTCATCCCTCAAATGGCAGAGGTAATGACAAGAAAAGTTTCTTATCTGGGTCTGATTTTGATCAATGAGGAAGAAGTGGTTGCTGAAGTAGAAATAATGGGAACCTTAGGGGAAAGTAACCAAGCCGTCATGGAAGGAAAGGTAAGGTAGGAAAAGTCCACTACATAATATAGAATTTGATAGAGGGGAGGCTAGGTGGTGCAGTGAGTAGAGCGTTGGCCCTGGAGTCAGAAGGACCTGAGTTCAGATCCGGCCTCAGACACTTAATGCACACAAACAAAAAAAAACCTAGCTGTGTGACCTTGGGCAAGTTACTTAACCCCAATTGCCCTCCAAAAAGCAAAAAACAAAACAAAACAAAAAGAATTTGATAGAGTAAATTATAAAGAATTTAGAGAAAGCTTCGGTAAGATCCAGTTACCTAATATTCTGGAATAGAATTGACTTACAAGGGGTAAGGGAAAGTCCTCAATAATCACATTCTGAAGACACAAACAGAAATTAATCTGATGAGAAAGAAAATGGGAAAGCTTCTAGAGACCTCATCAACCAACTCAGATTTTTAAAAGCCTTAGGTAGAAAAGGGAAGCAAGGTTAAGTCACTGAGTATGATTACAAAAGTGTGACACAGAACTAAAAAATGGTCCCAGAATGAACTGAGACTTATGATGGAAGGTAAAAATAATTAAAAGGGATGTTTTAGTTATGTTGGAGGCAAAAGGAGAATCAAAGAAGGGCTAAAGTCCCTGTTCAGGGGATGTGGGATGATAATAGAGTACAACGGTGAGATAGATGAACTATTTAGTCTTGTTGTTGTTGCTTCTGTTTTATATTTCAAAGAAACTAATTGTTGGACTGGGAAGGATAAAGAAAAAATAGTTAAGAAAGAATGGAAATCTGAGAGAAACATAGAGATAACAACATCTAATTAACTTCAGTAAGTTAAAGTCACCAGGTTAGGCTACATCCTATCCTACAGGGCTAAAAATATCGGGAGTTTTTATTATTAAGATACTACTAAGGATGATTGGAAGGATTTTGAGAATGGTAGAGAAACCGTAGGAGATTCTTTTATTTATTTATTCTTTTCTTAAAAGTCATTATTTATTTTTTAACATTCCTTTCTTTTTAAATTTTGAGTTCCAAATTCTCTCCCTCCCTCTCATTTCTCCTCCCCTTACTGAGAAGGCAAGCACAGTGCTATCAATTATACATGTGAAACCATTTGAAACATATTTCCATATTAGCCATATAAGAAAAAACAATAAAGCTAGAAGGTTATGCTTTGATTTCCACTCAAAGCTCATCAGTTTTCTCTCTGTATATAGATAGCATTTCTTTTTCTTTGTGAGTCCTTTGTAATTGTCTTGGATCATTTTGTTGATCAGAGTAGCCCAGTCTTTCACAATTGATCATCATCACAGTATTGCTATTACTGTGTACCATGACCTCCCTGTTCGTCTCATTTCACTTTGCATCAGTTAATACAGAACTTCTCATGTTTTTCTGAAACCACTTCTTTCATAATTTCTCATAGCACAGTAGTACTCCATCATAATCATATACCACAACTTGCACAACCATTCTACAATTGATGAGCATCTCCTTAATTTCTGATTCTTTACCACCACATAAAAGCTGCTACCAATATTTTTGTACCAGTAGTTCTTATTCTTTTTTTTTAATAATAGTATTTATATATATTTGAAACATTTAATATTAAGACCTCGATTTTCAGATCCATTTCCTTCCTCCCTTGTCACCCATTCCCTCTGGGAAGATAAGTAATTCAGTATATGTTGTACATGTCTACCTATGCAAAACATTACCATAGTAGATATATTGTACAGGGCTGCTTATAATTCCCTCCCACTCATTCCACCCCCCACCTGGTCCATTCCCCACATGATCCTGTCCCTCTTCTATAGTGGGTACTTCCAACCTCCCCTCCCCCCAAGGATGCCCTCCCATCCATCATCCCTCCTCTCATCCCCCTTCCCCTATTCTGCTGCAGGTTGAGATATCCCATTTAGTATGTATGTCATTCTCTCCCTGAACCAAGTTCAATGAGAATGTGGATTTGCCTTTTTTTTCCCTTCCTATTCTCCCCCTCCCTTGCAACCACTGCCCCTTGCTTCTTCTACATGAGATAGTTTACCCTACCCTGTCTTTCCCCGTCTCCTCTTGCCACTTTCCTCTCTCACCTCATCATCCCCTGAGTATTCTCCCTTCCCAACAAATTCAACCTATGCCCTCTATCCATATACACATACATTCACATATGTATTCATATGACCACACACCCTTCTTCCATTATTTTCATAGTGAGAAAGATATCATCACTCACAGTTATTGTTTTTCCATATAGGAATGTAAATAGTTCACCTTTGATAAGTTCCTTTTGATTTCTTTTCCCTGATTACCTTCTCAGGCATCTCTTCCTTCTTGTGTCTGGATGTTAAATTTTCTATTCAATTCTGGTTTTTTCCTCAAGAATGCTTGAAAGTCCTCTATTCCACTGAATGACCATATTTTCCCCCTGAAACAAAATACTCAGTTTTGCTGGGTAGGTGACCCTTGGGTTCAGTCCCAGCCCTTTTGCCCTCTGGAATATCATATTCCATGCCCTTCGATCCCTCAGTGTAGAAGCTGCCAGGTCCTGGGCTATTCTGATTGTGTTTCCACAATATTGAAATTGTTTCTTCCTGGCTGCTTGTAGTATTTCTCCTTGATCTGGGGATTCTGGAACCTGGCTATAATATTCCTGGGAGTTTTCTTTTGGGGATCTTTTTCAGGAGGTGATTGGTGGATTCTTTCAACCTCTATTTCGCCCTCTGGATCTAAAACATCAGGGCAATTTTCCTTGAGAATTTCTTGAAGGGTGATTTCTAGGTTCTTCTTTGATCATGGCTTTCAGGTAGTCCAATAATTTTTAAATTGTGTCTCCTGGATCTATTTTCCAGGTCAGTGGTTTTTCCCATGAGATATTTCACATTGCCTTCTAATCTTTCATTTGTTTGGATCTGCTTAACAGCATCTTGATTTCTCAGAAAGTCATTAGCTTCCATTTGCTCCAGTCTAACTCTGAAGGAATGAATCTCCTCAGTGAACTTTTGAGATTCTTTTTCCATCTGGCAAATTCGACTTTTTAAGGCATTCCTCTCCTCATTGCCCTTTTGGGCGTCCTTTGCCATTTGAGTTAGTCTATTTTTTAAGGTGTTGTTTTCCTCAGTCAGGCTGTTGACCCTCATTTCATACTTTTCCTGCATCCTTCTCATTTCTCTTTCCAATTTTTCCTCCACTTCTCTTATTTGATTTTTAAAGTCCTTCTTAAGGTCCTCTATGGCCTGCAACCCGCTCATGTTTTCCCCTGGGGCTTTTGGAGCAGGACTTCTGACCTCATAGTCCTTTTCCCGCTCTGTTCCCCCAAAATAGGAGACTAGGGTTGCATTTTTCTGTTTCCTTTGCCTTGGCATTTTGCCACTTGATTACCTGACTTTTGGGCTTGTTGCCACACTATGGCTTTAAGGCCAGATAGAGGAATTTTCGTCCCAAACGTGTGGGGGCAACTTCTGTTTCTGGCAAGCTGTAAACCCACCCACGACTTCCACCCTAGATCACAATCCAGATCCAGGGAGGTTAAAGCAAGAGCGATTACCCCCCAAGACTGATCGCTGGATCTCCCTACAATTAATTCGCAGGCCAGGAGCTGGAGCCACCTCTGAAAACTACAAAATGGAGTGTCTCCTCAGCGGCTTCTAGCCCCCAGGGGAGGGAGCTGACGCATTCCCCCAAATACAGGTCCCAAAGTCCATAGGACACTAACCTCTTACTTTGTCCTAGGCATGTCTATGTTGATAATTCTGGAGTCGCCATGGCTGCTGGTGTTCTGGGGTTCCTCCAGCCGGCTGCTGGCCCTGCCGCCCTGGGGCTAAAACCTCAGCTCTCGCGGACCTGGGCTCTGCTTGGCTCCGCTTCCTGCGCTCTGCGCATTGCACGATGCAGGCTCCCAGACTGCTGTGCTGGTCCTTCCTGCAGGGCTGCTGGGCTGTCCTCAGCGGGAGGTTAGCTTCTCTGTGTCGTTCTGTGGGTGCTGGGGCTCCAGAAGTTGTTCAGAGTCCCCTTTTACATCGTTTGGGGGGAATGTGGGGGCAGAGTGGCTTGGATGAGCTGTTTCTACTCCGCCATCTTGGCTCCGCCTCAGTTCTTATTCTTTTTTGAAAAATTTCTCTGGGATACAGACCTAGTAGTAGTATTGCTGGATTAAAGGTAATGTATGGTTTTATAATTCTTTGGGCATAGTTCCAAATTGCTCCCCAGAATGGCTGGATTATTTTACAATTTCAACAATGCCTTAGTGGTCCAGTTTTCCCACATTCCCTCCAACATCTGTCATTTTCCTTTTGTGTTACATTAGCCAATATGATAGGTGTGAGATGGTATCACAGAGTTGTTTTAATTTGAATTTTTCAATTAGTAGTGATAGAGAACATTTTTATATGACTGTATATAGCTTTGGTTTCCTCACCTGAAAACTGCTTCTTTATATCTTTATATCAATTGGGGAATGACTTGTATTCTTATAAATTTGACTCAGTTCTCTGTTTGAGAAATGAATTCTTTATCAGAGAAACTTGTAATTTTTTTTGCACTTATGATTACTGTTTATTTCATTCATCCTATCCCCCCCCATTTATCTTTCTCTCTTTACCTCTTATTTAATGCTGTCCCTTCTCAAAAGTGGTTTGCTTCTGACCATCATTTTCCTCAATCTTCCCTCCCTTCTATCAGTCCCTTCTTTCTCTTATTCACTTATCCTTCAACTTCCCGGTAGGATAAAATGCATTTCTATACCCTAATGAATATGTATGTTATTATCTCTTTGGGCCAATTCTGATGACAGTAAAGGTTCATGAATTCTCTGCCAACCCTACTCCCCCGCCTCCACCCTTACTCTCCATAGCAAAAGCTCTTCGCACCAGTTTTATGTGTAATAATTTATCCATTCTTCCTTCCCCCTTCTCCTTTCTTCTGCCACTCCAAAGAAGCTAACTTGGAAAAGAATAAAAAGAGAGAATGATGGAGATTTCTAACTATTGACCTACAAGTTTGACTTTGATTGCTGGCAAAATGCTCCAACTCATTTTGAAAGGGAAGACTGATGAAATTTCAGAAAGGAGAACAGTAATCCTATTATTTTTTTTAACCAATCACCTGTAAAGACAATATTTAATACTCATTTTAAATAAATTTTTTGAGTTCCAAATTTTTTTCCTCCTTTCCTCACCTATAAGATAGTAAGCAATGTGATATAGCTTATATATGTGTAATCACGTAAAAGGTATTTCCCTATTAGTCATGTCGTGAATAAAGAAATAGAACAAAAGAAAAAAAACTATAAAAAATAAAGTAAAAAATGGCATGCTTCATTATGCTTTCAGACTCTGTCAGTTCTTTCTCTGGATGTGAAAGGACTCTGAACTCTGGACTTGTTTTTTATCATGAGTCCTTTGGAACTGTCTTGCATCATTGTATTGTTGAGAGTAGCTAAGTCATTCATGGTTGATCATCATCCTATAGTATTGCTATTACTGTGTTTAAAGTTCTTCTGGATCTGCTCACTTTGCTTTGCATCATTTCATGTAAGTCCAGGTTTTTCTGAAATTAGTCTGCTTATCATTTCTTATACCACAATAGTGTTCTATCACTATCATAAACCACGACTTGTTCTGCCATTCCTCAGTTGATGGGCATCCCTTCAATTTCCAATTCTTTGCCAACACAAAAAGAACTGAAAAGCAGCAATCTTTAAAGCCAGCATGGCTTCATCAAGATTAGATCATGGCAGACTAATCTTATCTTCATTTGTCACAGAATAATTAGAATGGCAAGTCAGAAGAATTCTGTAGACATGTTAGAGCTGGATTCAGCAAACATTTGATAAAATATCTCATGGTATTTCTTTCTTTCTTTCTTTCTTTCTTTCTTTCTTTCTTTCTTTCTTTCTTTCTTTCTTTCTTTCTTTCTTTCTTTCTTTCTAGAGGGGGGAAGGCAGGGCAATTGGGGTTAAGTGGCTTGCCCAAGGTCACATGGCTAGTAAGTGTTAAGTGTCTGAGGCCGGATTTGACTCCCTGGCCTGTGCTCTATTCACCACACCACCTAGCCACCCCATCTTACAGTATTTTTGCATAAGGTGGAGAACTATTGGTGAGAAGAGAGCAGTTAGGCTGATTTCAGAACTGGTTTAACAATTGGATCTGAAGAGTAGTTGCTAAGAGTTCCATGGAAACCTGGAAGGAAAGATCTAGGGAAGGACCCAGAGATCTGTCCTTTGTTCTTTTCTGGTCCAAGTCAGTTTTATGACTGACTGAGACAGAGGAATAAACGATATGTCTGTCCATTGCTAAGGAGCAGTCTGGGAAGAGCAGTGGTCCAAGACAGAACTTGTGGAGTAGAAGCTCTTCTTGAGAGGCCCTTGCCCTCAAGACCCTGCCTTCTGGCATTCACATATCTCTTTGTCATTAATGGTTGCTGATTCATGTATTTCAGTTTTATTTTTTTCTTTTTTTAAGAATAAAACTTTCCTTTGATTAAAATGAAAAAGTAACAATGGCCATCAGTGATAAAATCTTGTGGCCTGGTAAATACTTGCCGCAGACAATGAATGGTAAACATTACCCCACAGACCAGGATTTAGGTGGAGAGGGATGAGACAAAAGGTACAAAAAAAAGGGCAGAGAATGAAAGATTGGGATTTGGGGGTGAGCTAATGATTAGTTATAAGTATAATAGAAAGGAGGAAGCATGCCCACCCCAGTAAGATTTGGAGACTGACTAACCACAGTTTCTTCCTCTTCCTCACAGAACCCCTCCTTGAATCTTTAAGCCTCCTCCTTGGACTAATCCTGCATCATTACCAGCAGGGCTGTGATCCATTCCTCCCTGGTATGTGTCTCCTTTCTGATTGCCAATCTGTCTCCTAGTTGGCAATCCCCAGGGTTCCAGCCTGAACTACCTCCATTTTTCCCTCTCTTGGATGGACTCTGTACCCAGCAAAATGTAACAGCAAAATGTAACAGCAAAATGTTTACAGTGAGAATTCCCTGTGCTCCCATATTACATTAATTTTTCCCCAACCTCCATTCTTTCTGCAACTCTGTCCCCTGGTTCTCTCCTCTCCCACTTCTCTAGTGCCTCACAAGTCCCCCCAACTTTTATTCGCTCCTCTATCACAATTCATCTCAGATTCTTGGATCTACCCACATCCCCAATCCCTTTCTCATCTTGCCCCCTACAGCTTAGAGAAACTCCCTGTCCAGTCCCATTCTTTAGTCTGAACCTTTTCTTTTTAGGCAATACCTTGTGTTTCTGAGTCTCTGTCTGTCTGGGTCTCTGAGGAAGGTAGCTCTAGGAGCTCAGGGTCACACTTCTGCTGTCCTGGGATTCCACTTGCTCCTCACTGCCATCTAAAGTCAGAGAGAAGTCTCTACTGTTCTTTTATACCTCACCCCAGACTCCACCTTCACAGGAAAGCAAGGAAGGAAGGGCCACAAGGAAGGAGCATAGCCTGGATGGAGGGTGGGAGAGGAGAGGGAGGTGACTGAATACAGGAGACAAAAGAGGTCAAGTCTATTTGATGAGACTATGGATTGGGCATCATTAGGTGAAAAGGTGAGAGAGAAGAGTCCAGGCTTTTAAGTTTATTCCCTCCACTAACTTCTAGGCCACCCTCCCAGCTCTTCTTCCCTTCTCTCCCACTCAGCCCTCTGTCAACTGAGCAGGGGAAGAGGCAAAGCCCTCTGAGTACTGACCCCTAACTTACTTGTCTCAGTCTTACCCTTCTTCCTGTCTCCTCTGCTGTCTCTCACCACTCAAAAGGGGCTATTTTCTTCAGCTCTCCACTGAGCATTGCTCTCTAGTGTTCTCTGTTTATTGATCCTAATACCTGGTGACCATGCACATGAGGGGCACTGTGGTTCCAGATCTTTTAATTATTTCCACTATGCACTGAGAGAGGTGTTCCTTCCATGGAGCAGGTGCTACAGTCTTTTCTTAAAATCTGTTTTGGGACCTACATGAACTGAAACAAAGTAAAGTGAGCTGAACCAGGAGAACATCATGCACAGTAGCAGTAATATTGTAGGGTGATCAACTTTGAATGACTTAGCTATTCTCAGCAATACAATGATCCAAGACAATCCCATATGCCTCATGATGAAAAATGCTATCTGTCCCTAGAGAAAGAAATGATGTTGTCTGAATATAGGCTGAAGCATATTATTTTCCTCTTTTTTCTTCCTTTTATTTTCTTGTAAAATCTTGTTGTACAAAATGATTAATAAGGAAACATTTTCCATGATTACACTTGTTTAACCTATATCAGATTGCTTACTGTTTCAGAGAGAATGGTGGAGAGGGAGGAAGGGAGGGATAGAATTTGGAATTCAAAATTTAAAGAAAAATAACCATTTATTTATTTATTTATTTAAAAATTTAATTAATTTTTTGTTTTTAGCATTCACTTTTATAAGATTTTGAGTTTTAAATTTTCTCCCACTACTTCCTGTCCCTCTTCACCAAGACAGCATGCAAACTGATGTACACTCTACTTATATATTCATATTAAACATACTTTTGCCTTAATTATGTTGTAAAGAAGAATTAGAACCAATGGGAAGAACCACAAGAAAGAAGAAACAAACAAAAAAAGAGAACATAGTGTGCTTCAATACGCATTCTGACTCTTTAGTTCTTTTTCTAGATGTGGATAGCATTTTCCATCATGAATATTTTAGAGTTGTTTTAGGTCCTTGCATTGCTAAGAAGAGCTGAGTCTATCAAAGTTGGTCACTCCACAATGTTGCTATTATTGTGTACAGTGTTCTGGTTCTACTCACTTCATTCAGCATCAGTTCATATACATCTTTCCAGGTTTCCACTCATCATTTCTTATAGAACAATAGTGTTCTATTACATTTATATACCACAATTTGTTCAGTCATTTCCCAATTGATGAGCATCCTCTTAATTTCCAATTTTTTTGTCACCACAAAAAGAGTTACTATAAATATTTTTGTACATGTGGATCTTTCCTCCATTTTTATGATCTCTTTGGGATACAGACCTAGAAGGAGGTATTGCTGCACCAAAGGATATGCACAGTTTGGTAGCCCTTTGAATAGTTCCAAATTGTTCTCTAGAATGGTTGAATCAGTTCACAAATCCACCAACAATGCATTAGTGTCCCAATTTCCCCACATATTCTCCAACATTTATCATTTTCCTGAAAACCAACAAATATGAAATGAATGAAAAATTGTAGATGTAGTTGGGAAAATTAAAATACTATTAAAAATCTACTTTGGTGCCTCCATTTGGGTGAATGAATGAAAAAAACACTTATTATGTACTTACATGTGTCAGAAAATTCTGGAGATAAAAAATATAAAATGTCAGAATACTTGCTTTCCCAGAGCTTACATTTTAATAAAGGAAGACAACACAGTGGTGGCCAAGGGCCTTTTAGGTTAGGTTAGTGATAACTGATCCATTAGGCAATCAAATGAGGATCCCTTTCTGGAGGAAATGATAATGTTGACTTGATCCTCAGAGCAAGAGGAGGAAAGCAAGGTGAAAGGAAAGAGTATGCACAATGATGACAAAGTAGATGACAAGATGGTCAATGGACAGGGGGACAGCTGGATGGTTTATGAAGCAGACTATATCTTGGATGTAACACAGAATGGACAATTTGATAAGGATTTGTCATCTAGGTGACTAAAATCTTAGGGTAAAGCCCTTGATTTTGCCACCAGGTAATTCCTTTCATATGCAGTTGCATCACAAAGGATGCTATCGAGAGCAGACTTCAAAGCTGAAGCTAAGGTCATCAAAGGCATCTATATTGGAGCTGACCACCCTGGGAGTTATCTGAGTGCTGAATCAAGTATTTTGGCCCTCAACAGGATCTGAGTCATCAAGGAGTAGCCTTCTAGTTTTCTTACTGTCCACCACATACTTCTTGATCTAGCAACTTTGACCTCCTTATGTGCTCCATGAACAAGATACTCCATCTCTCAGCTCTGAGCATTTTCTCTGATTGTCCTCCATGTCTGGAATTCTCTCCTTCCTCATCTCTGTCTACTGCCTTTCCTGACTTCCCTTAGGTCCCAACTAACATCTCATCTACTACGGGAAGCCTTTCTCAACCTCTTAATTTTAGTGACTTCCTTCTCTGAATTATGTCCTCTTTATCCCATGGACATAGCTTCTTTATAAGCATTTGTTTGTTCTCTCTCCCATTAGATCATAAGCTCCTTTAGGTCAGGGGATTGTCTTTTGTATCTTTCATCATACTTAGCATAATGCCTGGCACATGATAGGTGCTTAATAATGTTTATTGACTGACTGAATAATGAGGGACAAGGATGGATTTAAAGTCAATTTTGGAAGGTGGAATGCACAGTACTCCCAGAAGTCACTGAAAAATCTTCAAGAACAGGTCAACAACCACTTGTCAGGGCTGCTGAAGAGATTCTTGTTCAGGTATAGGTTTAACTTGAACTCTTGTCATTTTGGGATTCTGTGAATCTGATTTTTGTTAATGTCCCTGGTCAATAGCTGGGGTTGGTTAGAGAATTTAATAATCCAAGATTTAGAAGGACCTTAGAGACCATTTATTTTAATCTCCTAGGTTTGGTCCTCAGATTCAGTATTATGGTTGGTCAGTATTTGGGTCAGGGATAAAGACTTTGGGGACTTGGTAGAGGCTGAGGTGAATGTACTTAGCTTCCTGTTTCTTCCTAGTTACTGAGGCTAGGAACACATGCTTGGTTTCTATCCCTAGCCTTCTTAGGACAAAGACACAAAACAAAAATTAATGTAAAATGAACATTTTTATTCAGGAGAATCACAATCAAAATGGCTCTGGTTTGAGAAGCAGGCGGTCATCAGGATTCTATGCCCAAAGTAGGAAAAATTCCTTTCTATCATTCCTATGGGAATTCTGGCATCTGTGGTCCAGGGCTGGAAAACCCCAGAATTGGCTCCACTCTCAGACATAGTCCATCCTCTGCCTTGAAGATCAGTTCTGATTTCCTCTGAGGTAAGTATCTATCTGAGAACATCTGAAACTGTAATAGGGCGAGGGCCAGCATAATTTTCATCTCTGACATGGAAAAAGTCTGGCCAATACAGTTCCTATTCAATGGAAATAGGATGACGAAGATCTCCTCCCATCCCCAGACCTCAAACAAATCCTAATTCAAGAATCCTCCCACATTAAGGATGGGGCAGGTCTAAAAAGGGGATTCCCTGAATATAGGACCCAGAGTGTAGGGAGCTGGGTGTTTTATGAAGGATTAGAACTGCATACTGTAATGCCAATGTGATACCCATAGCAGTCATTATGAATATGCATGTGTATTTCCAGGGCAAATTTGCAAAATATAATAAACTCTCTTCCTCAAAGGCAAAGCCAAAATATTTATTTGGAACATCATTAAGATACCAGGAGGTAAGATTTAACAAGGTACTCATTCCTAATCCAGGGAGTGCTGATGTGGCAAGCCTTCTTTCTGTTAGACCTCTCCACAAACAAGTTCCTCTAGGCAAAATTCCTCCCTCTGCTTACTCAAGCTGCTTTTCTCTGCTCTTTGCTCTCTTGTGCAAACTCTTCCCACACTGAGCTCCATGTGACCCAGTGTGATCCAGTATCTATTAATGCCCTTCTTATAATGGTTGATCCATTTTTCTAGTATATGGTTAAACTGATATGGGGTCTGTAATCCCGTCTATGTACTTTTTTTTTTTTAGGGCAACTGGGGTAATTGCCCAAAGTCACATGGTTAGTAAGTGTGTCAAGTGTCTGAGGCCGGATTTGAACTCAGGTCCTCCTGACTTCAGGGTCAATGCTCTATTCACTGCACCACCTAGCTGCCCCTATGCACTTCTTTAATCTGAACTGGGGCTTGGCCAAGTTCCTAGTCTCCTTGCAGGTGTGACAAACTTGAATACAATGATTTAGAAGGATTGGGAGGGACAGTTATTACTTCCCTATTCTGTCTAATATTAAATCCCTTTTCCCAGTATATCTTATATAGTTCATTAGTTGGAATACCATCTATTCTTCCACAATCTATCTCTGCTCTCAATACAGCTGTAAACAGTTCTCTCCTTGTTAATCTATTCTGATTTTGAACCCATTGGTTATTTTCTTTTCTCTTTTGAGGAAATTTATCTCTTTCCCATTCCCTTTGGTCACCTAACTTTGAAATTATATTCAGCACCTCTGAAAGAAGGTACCTTATTTCCCCAATTAGTAGAGTCAGAATAATTTGTTTATAAGCAGGAGGAGCAGTCTTTGCTATTATATTTCTATGAGGAACCATCAAAGGAGTGCTATGATACACATTTGCATCTCCCACCCTGATAGCAGTTTTCATTACCTCTTCCTCTAACTTTCTCATACAGTCTCTAAGCAAATACCAGTCTATCTCCATTGGGCCAGATAGAGTCAGTGGGATGCTGTTTATTCCATCCTTTTGCAGCTAAAGCTGACAAATTAGTTTTGTTGTTACCTTCTTGAATATGGTAATTCCTAAAAACTTGCTATTCTCCAACATCTTTGTCACTGTTCAAATGATTCTCCCATTTTTTTGGGTGAATCGACTTAAAATATCTCTTGCTAAGTAAAATCCTCAGTTACTTCCTTAAACACTGTGTGGCCCCCCCCAGTTCTGTCCCACAAAGGCACATTTTGTGAATAGATTTCTTCAGCCAAACTCATTATTCCAAGAGGTAACCAGGTACCAATAGGACATATGTAAGGGGGGCAGATCTGTTCTGCCCTAATTATTGAGAAAAATAATTATTAATAAACAATGATTTGGGGAGATCTAGAGTTAGAGTTCTCATTTCAAAGCCCAGTCTCTGAAGGTTGAACTAGCTTTCTCCTTAGTTGTGGTCAGACCCCATTACATTCCACTCAAACAAGTTTGGGTAGAGGTAGACCCTTTGTTTAGATAGCCCAAGGCTAGGGGTGGTCTGGTAGTAGAGATAGTCTCTTTGTCCAAGGAAGACATGACATCACTCTTCCAGTCCCTCATTGGAGGGGCTTCTCTTCATAAAGTCCACCCCTCATTAATTGTTAACCAATCAGAGTTGATTTCCACCCTAAGGAACCCCCACTCTTCCAAGAGCATATAAACTGTGAGCCCAACACGATGATTCATATTTGGTCCAAGAGAGATATGGTCAAATGATCATTCTTTCTATTAATAAAATGCTATCATTATTAACAAAAATATTAATTACCCAGCAATTATGTATTTTGAACATTTTTAGACATCACAGTATGCTAATTGTAGGGTGGCATACCCTTGAAGAGAATGCTGAAATACTAGAGAAAGAGGGTTTGGTTGTTTGGTTATTAATAGGTATTATTTGGGTTAATTAAGTTAATTGAGAGTATACTCATAAGAAGCTGTAACAGCAAGAACCCCAACATCCCCAGGGTGGCTGCCTACACAGGTTCTTAGATCTGCTTTTCTAAAGGAAAGCAACTCAAAATGGGTTAACAAGCTTACTTTAATCAATCAAACATATATCATTTACCTAGTTCAGGGGAAAAAGGTCAGCACCCCAAACTTCAGAGTATACAGACAGATCTTACAAGACAGAGAAACAAACAGATCAAGCAGACAGGCTTCCAAACTGCCCAACCATTACATCAATACCAAATCACTTTCAGCCTCATTTAACAGAAAGGAGCTCTCTTCCTCGACAAATTGCAAAACTGAACTGTGCTTCTAATATGTGTCTCAGAATCTGTCCTTCCTTCCAATTGTGCCCCTTCTTTTTTTTTAAATTATGTTTATTTTTAGTTTATGTCATTCATTTCCACAAAATTTTGAGTTACAAATTTTCTCCCTGTCTTTCCCCTAACCACCACCCCAAAATAGCAATCTCACTGTATATGCCCTCCCCCAATCTGCTCTTTCCTATATTCCCCCCATTCCCCTCCAACTTTTCAGTAGGGCAAGATGGATCTTCATACCCCAGTCCTTGTATATCTTATTTTCCAGTTGCATGTAAAAAAATAATATATATTTTTTAAACATTTGATTTTAAAACTTTGAATTCCAGATTCTTTTCCTTCCTCCCTTGTCACCCACCCTTACTGGGAAGATAAGCAATTCAATATAGGTTATACATGTGTAGCTATGCAAAACATTTCCATAGTAGATATGTTGCGAAAGACTGACTATATTTCCCTTCTTCCTCTCCCACCCCCCACTTGTTCTGTTCTCTACTTTGACCCTGTCCCTTTTTAAAAGTGTATGCTTCTAACTACCCTCTCTCCCAATCTGCGCTCCCTTCCATCATCCCCCCTATCATTCCCTTCCCCCTACTCTCTATAGGCAAGATACTCAATTTAGTGTGTATGTCATTCCTTCCCTAAGCCAAATTCAATGAGTGTAAGGTTGACCCATTCCCTTTTGCCTTTCTGTTCTTCCCCTCCATTGTAATAGTTTTCCCTTGCCTCTTCTATATGAGATAATTTACCCCATTCTGTCTCTCCCCATCTCCTCTCATTATATTCCTCTCTCAACTCTCAGTTTCACCTTTTAATCCCTTCCTATTCAATTGGTCTTGTGCCCTCTGTCTATGTGTACCTGTACACATATGTGCACACACTCCAAATGTGCCCACTCTTTTTTTCTTTTTGGAGGGCAATTGGGGTTAAGTGACTTGCCCAAGGTCACATGGCTAGGTTTTTGTTTGTATGTGTTAAGTGTCTGAGGCCGGATCCGAACTCAGGTCCTTCTGACTCCAGGGCCGGCGCTCTACTCACTTCGCCACCTAGCCGCCCCACAAATGTGCCCACTCTTAAGACATCTGGGCTTGAAATCTAAGAGTCATTTTTGACTTCCCTTCCCATTCACCCATTGCCCACATGAAATTACCTGCTAATCCCTCTAGATTTGATGTCTGGATCTTTCATATCTGACCATATCTCTCTGCTCACAGTGGCAACATCCCTGTGAAAATCTGGTCATATGTGACCTAGACTATAGGACTATTGCTATAGCCTCTTAACTGGTCTCTGTCCTTCAAGGCTTTGTCTTTAATTCTTACATCATATGATAAGAAAGTAATTTTTCATATACACAGATCTACCCATAATACCCTATCACTCCAAACTTGTAAGTGGCTCTTTATTGCTTAGAGAACAAAATAGAAAACCCCTATCCTGGAATTCAAGTCTCCACATCTCCCCTTACATTTACCTTTCCAACCTGATTTTACTCTTCTCCCCCTTCACTTACTCTATGTTGAGCCAAACTAGATTAATCTATCTTTTCCTGCATGTTCTGGCCTGGAATGATCTCATCTCTGACTTCCCATGCCTTCCATCTCCACCTGATGAAACCCTTCCTTCAAGGCACAGCTATGTATCACTTCCTGCATGAAGCTTTTCTTGTTCCTGTAGCTTGAGGTGATCCCTTGCACCCTCATCTTTCTGATTCTTATTTGTTTTTTCCTATCACATTCTGCTTGGTGTGTAATGATTTGCCATACCCAACTGTACTCCACTAAACTCTAAGCCAGGGGTGACGAACCTGGGACCTCAAGACCAGATGTGACCTTCTAAGTCCTTGGGTGTGGTCTTTTGACTCAGTCTATGTTTTATGGAACAAATCCTTTTATTAAGGGGATTTGTTCTGTGAAATTTGGATTCAATCAAAGGGCCACACTTGAGGACCTAGAGGGCCATATGTGGCTTTGAGGTCGCAGGTTCCCCATCCCTGCTAAGTTCTTTGAGGCCTCTGTGCCTTTTCAACATTATATTGCCAATAGCAAAGACAGTGTGCTTTTAATACCACTGTAAAAATACACAGTGAAAGCTGTAAGAATCATGATCAATGCTATGACTATTCATCCCTTATCTAAATATATCAGTGCATGGGACCAACGACTTTACCATGTTCTTGTGTGGTTTGTTATAGTTTGTTTCTCCTTTGGTATTTGTTGGGGGCTTTCTACCACTAGGCTATCAGGTAGATGGGAGATCAGTCTAACAAGATGTTTCTAGACAATTGTGGTTCCCATTCCCCTTCTCCCCCACAGTCCTATGCTCCTAATATTCTTCCTGGAACTGAGAAACAGGGATTCCTATCTTCTCTCAGCAGCCTCTACCTCATTGTATAAAGGCACAAAGCAAAACCAACTTGCCAGTTAAATTACTTTTATTCAGAACGTTTACAACCACAAGGGTAACTGAATGAATGGCAATCTCTAGACCTCTATGTCCCAGGCCTGAGGAAATTCCCATCCATCAGTTCTGGGGCACTTTTGGGAGGCATGTCTCAGGGAAGGAAGGATATTGCAGTGGTTCCACTCTAAGCCACAGCCCATCCTCTGCCCTAAGGATCACTTCTGGCTTTCTTCGGACTGGGTGTTCATCAGGGAGGATTCTGAATCTCAATAAAGTGAGGGCCAGCACAACCTTCATCTCATACATGGCAAAGTTCTGGCCAATGCAGTTCCTGTTGAAGGGGAGGATCTGCTAATCTCCAGGCCTTGACCCCAACCTTGCTCTATTCTCCCACCACCACTCATGTGTACATACACATGTACAATTGCATTAAAATGCACACAAACACAATGCACATACACACATACTCCACAGCTCACCTTTAGGTGAGGGCCTCTACATCTCCTAGATGTAGGGCTGGTTTCTCTTGAGGGTTTGGAGATGATTACAATGACCCAGAAATGTAAGAACATTTCACCAGGACTTCAGGGAGGCAAATGGGAAAGCATGTGCCATGGCCTTACCTGGGTCCAGCTGAGAATGGCATAAATGCCAGGGGTGACATCTTCTGGACTTTGTCGAGATCAAATCGGTATGGGTCATAGACCTGAGGGACAGGGGCAGATAGTGGGGATGACCTAGGCCATACCAGGCAGGCAGACTTCCACCAGGGAGGCAAGGAAACCACTTTTAAAATAGCAGACCATCTCCTGTGAGATCAGTGTTGGAGTCTCTTGCCTTCCTGGCTCTGCTTCTTAGAGGCACATCTAAGCTTCTCCTATATTCATCCTAGGCAAGGGTTCAACCCTTTGCCATGAGTGTCCATGACCCCTAGGTCTGTCCAGATAACATGAAGGGGACTGAAGTAGGGTACCTCAGGGTTGGGCCACACAGTTGGATTGTGGTGGGTTCCAAAAATGCTGATTGTACAAGCGCACCCTGGTAAGAAGGAAGAGATAGAGAGCCCAATATGGCTTGCAAATTCCATACATTCACACATCAATCCCCCTCAACCATTCCTCCCCAACAACTTTCTAAGTATTATTCCTTGGCCACTTCCTGAAGAAAACCTGACACCTGCTCTCTACCTACTCCTACACTTCTCCCCCTCCACAGGTGCAGCTCCTGTTATACCTTGCCTCCCCATTCCTATGCCATGCAAGCCTGGGTAAAGCCTACCTTTGGGAATCACACGCCCATCAGGTAGTTGGATGTCCTTGGTGCATTGACGAGCAATGGCAACAACTGGTGGGTGCAGCCTCAGGCTCTCCTTGATGCACATGGTCAGGAAGGGCATCTGGGACAGGTCATCCCTGCAGAGAGCAGACCTGTCATCCTGGGGGAGGGGAACTCAGACACCCAATCCCACACAGAGAGAAGGTAATATGACAGAATCATGACATTTTTTTCTAGAGTCTCCAGAGTTAGGGTGTGGGGGAAGGAGGGAAATTTGGGAACTGGGACAGAGATGTGATTGAAGAAGAGAGAATGAGAAAGGCCAGGATGTGGGATGGAGTCTTTGCCACAGAAATCTCCCTACCTTTTAGCCCTGGGTTGTGTCTATGGAGAGTTATCCAGAAAACCATCAAAAGGTCAAGATACTCTCCTGTCTGCTAGCAGAGAGTTTTTTTGACAGTCAAGGCCTGTCATCTACAGAGGTAGAGCTCTAGTGACATTAGTGTGACGTTTGCGGATATTTCTTTTGGGGTGTGTCCTCAGCTGTGACCAGGATGGTCCAAGGATCATCTGATCACCTCTCCTATAGGAATCCTCCCAGTCTCATTCCACACTGACCAAATAATCTCCTCTGGCTGACGACCCCTTAGGAACTCCTGTATTTCCTGACGACAGAGGTCCTGGTATTCTTGGTGCTTGGCCAGGTTGTAGAGGGCCCAGGAGATACCATATGCTGTTGAGTCATGGCCTGGAAGGAAGGGAGAAGATCCAGAAAATTGGTATGGTGGTGGGAGAATATCTATCAGTGAACTCTGGAGTGAAAAAGAACATCATGATCACCCCGAAATCAGCACAGGCTCTGAGGGGACAGCTCCTTTGAGACTAGCCCTGATCAAAGCAGGAATCACTGAGGCTGACATCAGGAATAAGATAGGAAAGGACTTCTTAAGGTGAAATCCCGTCTAACTCCCCATCACCCTTAGTCCCAGACCCTCCAACTCCAACTGCCCCCTTACCTGCAAATATGAAAGTGTCAGCCTCTGCCTGAATGTCCTTGTCTGACAAAGCCTTCCCATCTTCATCCTGGAATAGTGCCTAACTGTAGGTTCTTGGCTTTCTTCCTTCCCATAAGCTGCTCTACCTGGGATCCCCTTCTCAATATCTCACTGTCCCTAGGCACTGCTAATAATGTCAGGTATCATGCCTAAATACTTGAGACCTTGTCAAAATGTTTAGCATAAGTCATATTCCCATAGCCTTCTAAAGTACCTGAAACTGTCCTCTGGACTCCTATTGCACTTATAAAAGCACACCACAGAAGTCACCTGATATGTTCAAAACTCTCAGAAACTACACTGAGGACTACCCAGAATCAGATACTATAGGAAGACACACCTAGAATAATAGGAACTTGGATTTAGAAAGAACTCTTCCCCAAAGCATGAATCCCTTCTGAAGTCAAAGAGCTATTCCTAGTTATGGTACACCCTGGGGTATCAGGATTCTTTGATCAGCATTCTACCCTCTAATAAATCTTGTCCCTTCCTCCTTAATACTCTCTCTCTCATACATACTGATTCTAGGTATTTCTAGCATACCTTACACTCTCCTTTGATATAAGTAGAAGCAATCTTAATGGTACTCCTAGATAAATCTACAATGTAGGAAATTACCCTTGATATGCCTAGAACCATACCTAGAACCACAGAAATATTTGTGAATATTCCTAGAATTCTATTAACTACCCTGGTATACCTAGAAATAACCACAGGGGATATACTTTGAGGTTATTTCTATGCATAGTAGGTACTTAATAGGATTCTAGGCATATTCCAGCTTGGATATAGCTAGCTATACTTAGAACCCAGGTTAATACTTTCATATGCCTAGAAAAGTCTAGGGGCAGATATTTTACCCTACTCATGGGATGGAAGTAAAGGGAAGCTTTCCCAACAAACATTATTCTATGACTCAGTTCTGAGCATATTAGGGTACCATGAATTTACCTTTGTCAACCAAGCCCTTCATCTACTGCTGTTTATCCTGGTTATACTCTCCCACCTCCCTATGGTCCCTTGGATCTTTTGGAAGATTCCCTCCCTTCCTACTTCTCCCTGTAGCTCTGATGTTCACCTTGATCAGTAGCAGAACATCTATGAAGTCCACGGTATTTTCTTTGATCTTATTCCTAAGGAAGGTCTCAGCACCTTGTTCAGCAAGGACTTGGCGCCGGGTCTGGATGACGGCATCTGTGAAGCTGTGTACCACATGGCAAGCCTTAGAGAACTGCTTCCCCTGGCTGGTGAGGTAGTATAGACAATCCCAGTATAGAAGTGGCTCCAGATTGCGTTTTGACACAAGGGCACATAATTCCAAGATGGCAGAGATATAGGGACTTGACTTCCTATGCAAAGTATGGGAGCCAGGGTCAGAGGTCAGGAGAAAAGAGAACCCTGAGAGAACCCCAGCCACTCAGACTCCACTTGGCTCAGGCTAAACTCTTTAATGTCCTTCAAAAGCAGCCCCCTCCCAACTTGCTTGCCCTAGTCACTGACATGATCTCTCCCCAGTCTGTCACCCAGACTCAAAACCTCTCTTGGCCACAGATCCCATATCTTCTTCCTCTATAATATAGTGACATTGCACAGCCCTCCCTCACTCAAATCAAAGTAGACTCCAAGTAATGTCATCATTCACTGATGTCATTGTCCTCTTTGAGAACGAAGGACAAACACAGTAATCACAAAATCTCAGAAAGAAAACCTCAAAGGCCAGGAAGTCCAATCTGGACCTGAACATGAATTCCCTCTACAGTATCCTTAATAGGCCCCAGCATTTACTTGAAAACCTCTAGTGATGGAAAACATCTCTCTTTTCTCTCCATCTCTCCCTTACCCCCCACCTCAAGATGACAAGCATACTGATTACCCCTTCCTCCAGTGTGCCCTGTCTTATATTCCCCCCTATCCTTGCCCTTACCCCCTTCCCTCTTACTTTCTTGTAGGGCAAGATGGATTTCTATACCCCATGGCCGGTATATCTTATTTTTTTCCTTTTTTTTGGAGGGCAATTGGGGTTAAGTGACTTGCCCAAAGTCATATGGCTAGTAATTGTGTCAAGTATCTGAGGCCAGATTTGAACTCAGGTCCTCCTGGCTCCAGTGCTAGTGCTCTATTCACTGCACCACCTAGCCACCCCCTGGTATATCTTATTTCCTGGTTGTATGTAACATTACTTTTTAAACATTTTTTTAAACTTTGACTTCCAGATTCTCTCCCTTCTTCCCTCCTCACCTATTTCCACTGTGAAGACAAACAATTCAATATAGCTTATGCATGTATAGTTATGCAAAACATTTGCAAAGTAGTCATATTGTGAAAGACTAACTATATTTCCTTCCATACTATTCTGCCTCACATTTCTTCAATTTTCTGCTTTGACCCTGTCCCTTTTCAAAAGTGTTTACTTCTGACTAGCCCCTCCCCCAATCTACCCTCCTTTCTATCATCCCTCCCTCTTATTCCCTTCCCACCACCTACTTTCCTGTAGGGTAAACTACCCAATTGAATGTGTATGTTATTCCCTCTTTAAGCCAAATCCAATGAGAGTAAGTTTGACTCATTCCTTTTCACATTCCCCTCCATTAGCTTTGTCTTCCTCTTTTATGGGAAATAATTCACCCTATTATATCTTTCCCTTTCTCTTTGTTTCAATGCATTCCTCTCTCACCTCTTAATTTTATGTTTTAGATATCATCCCTTTATATTCAACTCACCCTATGCCCTCTATGTACACACACAGACACAGACACAGATATATGCTTACACATACAACCACCTATACCTACATATATACGTGTATATATGTATTTATACACACACACAGAGACACAAATATATATCATGCACACAAATATATGCATGTATATGTATATGTATATATATGCTCCCTCCAACTATCCTAATACTGAGAGAAGTCTTATGAGTTACAAATATTATATTTCCATGCGAAGGGGGCAAGGTAAGCCCCTCTGTGAGGAATAAGATTATACAAACCAAGGCCCCAACTCAATATGACCCTGAGTTATTTGGGCACAGAGGATCCTGAGAACATGAGGGCTGCTCCTCTCCCGGGACCCTGGCCAGGTCCTTGAGAAGAGATATGCTAACTACCCAACTCCTGGAACTAGCTATTCCAAGGAAACATCATTCTTGGGGGGTGGGTGGTGGGAGGGATTGGCCTCAGTCCCAGGCCTCACACAAGATACAATGCTTGCTAAAAACACCTGGCAGTTTGCCTTCTTTTTTCTCAGCAGTACTTAAACTGTAAGACCCAGACTCCAAATTGGAATCTCACCCATGGAGGAGACATCCTGCTTGGGACTGTCCCGAATGGGACCCTGACAGCTGTACCTGGGATTCCCCAGCTTGTGTGGTTAGGTGCTGGTGCTTCTCTACAATGGAGATGCTTGTAAATATGTGTATATATGTTAATCATGATTGCTCTTATTTTACTATTCCTAAGCCTTTTATTCTGTTATCTCTGGTTTCCTTCCCATTTACCTAAATGCTAAATAAACTATATTGAATCTTTTGAAGTGCTGAGTGTTCTGTTCACTTGAATCCTGAACCTCCTTAATTGGACACCATGTGGGAATGTAAACAGTTCAACTTTAATATGTTCCTTATGATTTATCTTTCCTGTTTACCTTTTCATGTTTCTCTTGATTCTTGTATTTGAAAGTCAAAATTTCAGTTCTGTTCTGGTGTTGTCATCAAGAATGCTTAAATGTCCTCTATTTCATTGAATGTCCATATTTTCCCCTAAAGTATTATATTCAGCTCTTCTGGGTAGGTGATTCTTGGTTTTAATCCTAAATCCTTTGACCTCTGAAATATCATATTCCAAGGCCTTCAATCCCTCAATGTAGAAGCTGCTAGATCTTGTGTTATCCTGATTTTGTTTCCACAGTATTCAAATTGTTTCTTCCTGACTGCTTGTAATATTTTTACCTTGATCTAGGAACTCTGCAATTTGGCTATAATATTCCTAGGAGCTTTCTTTTTGGGAGCTTTTTAAAGAGGCAATCAGTGAATTCTTTCAATTTCTATTTTATCCTTTGATTCTAGAATATGAGGGCAATTTTCCTTGGTAATTTCTTGAAAGGTGATGTCTAGGCTGTTTTATTGATCATGATTTTCAGGTAGTCCAATAATTTTTAAATTATCTCTCCTGGATCTATTTTCCATGTTAGTGGTTTTTCCAATGAGATGTTTCATTTTTTCATTCTTTTTGGATCTGTTTTATAATATTTTGATTTATCATGAAGTCATTAGTTTCCACTTGTTCTAATCTAATTTTGAAGGAATTATTTTCTTCAGTGTGCTTTTGAAGTTTCTTTTCCATCTGACCAAATCTGCTTTCTTAAGGCATTCTTCTCTTCATTGGCTTTTTGGACCTCTTTTGCCATTTGAGTTAGTCTATTTTCTAGGGTGTTCTTTTCTTCAGTATTTTTGGGGTCTCCTTTGTAATCACTGCTTAGCACAGCACTGGGCACCCAGTAGGAACATAATAAATGCATGAAGTTCCTGTTATACTGGAATGGCCATATTTGTAAATAGTTGATGATGAAATAGTCACTGATGCCTTACCAAGATTAGTCTGGGGAGATGCTCGAGGCATTGTCCCTCCCTCCATACAAGGAAGTAGATGAGGGATGGGATGGTGGGATTTAGAATATTAAGGACCACACATGGTTAGTCAGTTCTAGGGCCTCCAGCTTCCATGTAAGTTTTTGATCTACCCCTCTTCCTCCACCATCCTAGATCTCATCCCTAACAGTGAACATTCCCCTTCAACAGAGTCTCCCTTCCCTTGTACACTGTAGCTATATTGCTTCTAGTTCTTGAGGCCTCAAAGTAAGATCTGGATTGGGACTCACTCCTGACATTGGCTGTCATGGCTGAAGACACATCTCTGCAAGCTGTCCAGTGTCATGAGGCTGATGTGCTCAAACAGGTTCAGGCGGATGCTGCCCCCAACACACAGATACTGCCATTTCATCTGCCCAAGAAAGAAATCACAAGTGTGAGTTTGGATTCCTCCCAGGAGCTGAACCTTTGTCCTGAGTCCCTGAAAAATGCCATAGAAAGCAAGAAAAGGACCTCTTTTGTCATGGGGAACCAAGTGGGAGCTACAGATCATTCAGAGCTCTTCTTAGGGTTAGAGGGAGACATTGGCTAGGAGTCAGGAGAACTGAGACCCAATCTGAACTATGTTACTGTGAGATCTTGTGTAACCTTAGCAAGTAATTTTATTTCCCTGGGTTCAACTTCCTTCTTCATCTGTAAAAACTGGGATGTTTCACTGACCTCTCTGCCCCATAGGATGCTGGGAGGAGATGAGTCATGGACAGAAAACTGAGTTGAAAGGGCAAGAACAGGACAAGGCTCACATATGATGGTGACCATGGGCTCTGCTCCAACATGTCAAACCCTCAGTCTAAATTCAGGGAAAGATGCTGGTGGAACAGCTGAGAGACATAATTAGGCACTGTGGGCCAACAATTCCAATCACAGAGGATGGTTGAGACAAGATAGACTGAATGCACTATCATTTGGGGCTCAGAGGAGACAACAATGTAAGACTTAAGTGCAACTTGGGAGGGAAGGCACAGTCAGACCTTACCCAAGTCTGCCCTTGTTGCCTTCCTCCTTAACTGATTATCATTACTAAGTAGATCCTAAACTCTTTTTATTCTGCACTGAAGCACTGTAGCAACCTCTAATTATTTTTTTTCCCTGGGGGAAAAATTTGGTCACCTTACTGTAGTCATGGCCACCATCACACCTATTGCAATACAATGTGGTCTAACAGGGAATTCACTCCATGTAGACTCTTGGCCTCTTGGGTCAATTGCCTTCTACACACAGATTTTCTAGTCTTACATGCATGATGTCTGTGCACTTGTTGAAGACTTTTATGTAGGGTTTGAGGATGTCAAAGTGAAAAGCTGGGGTCAGCAGGCGTCGGTGCTGGTACCATTTTTCTCCATTGCTCACAAGCAGCCCATCCCCTGGGAGAAAGATGGTGGGAGAAACCCATGCACAGACCACAATAATGAACTACTCAGGACCCTTACCCAACACACAGATACCACAGCATGGTGCCACCCCCCATCTAGTCCCCAAATGAATCCTGTACTTATCCCTATCCCTAAATATCTCACCCACAAGTGCTATCCCTCAACCCATCCCCAAACACTAACCCTCCCAGGATTCTATTCCCCCGTTGTCCATTAATACTTAATCTTTTAGTTCAATGAACTCCTTGGTCAAAAGCATCCCGAGCATTTTCTTCTCAGGTGTCTTCCAAATTCCCAGTGCTTCTTCCACTGACTACTACTCACCCAACCAAGGTTTGAAGAATCCATAGGAAATCTTTTCTTTGGGTGCAATATGGGCTGTGGAGATGTATGTGTTATGTTAAGGGGGTAGTGTAAAGACAACATAATGAAGATAAGAGGAGGAATGTGCCACAACATAGCCAAGAGGCGATTGAAGGGAGGGGAACTCAGTCTCAAATTGGGAAATAGGGGACTGGAGCTTCCTTTCCTTTGCCATTACCCATCCCCAATACCAAACCATCCTCCTCCTACACTCAACACAGAAAGGATAGAGAAAGCAAGAGGAGGACATCAGAGATCTGGGAAAAAGCAAATAAGGTTGGGTAGGGGACAAGAGCAGGATGCTTGATGTAGGAGAACAACCAGATGTAGTCTGATGTGTTACCTGGATGAAACCCTAGAAGGCCCCAAACTTCGCCCAAGAAAACCCTGGGATAGTCCAAAGCATTACCCAGATCTAGCCTCTTATTCATTAGATACTGCCCTGACATAGGCCCAGACATGGCCTCACAGATGATGGGCAAGGAAAGATTGCTTTTGCAAATTTTCCCGTATTCCTACTTGTCTTAAGAACTCCTGGTTATTCTCCCAGGTAAGTTTGACTTCTCCACCACGCCTCAGCTGCCCTCTCATGCTGGAACTTCCCTCACCCCTTGTGACCTTCTCACATCTAATATCCCTCCACCTCTGGTCCCCCTTCTCCCATGACTGATTTCTGGGGTCTCCATTGTGAAGAAAGGCCCAAGCCTGCCATCCTTCATTCCTCTTCTGGCTTGGCTTTTAAATCTCCTTCCTCTCACCTTTCTCTCCCCCTTTCCTTCATTAAAATGTTAGCTCCTTGAAGGCAGAGACTGTAGTTTGCTTAGGGATTATTTTGGGTGGAGGGACAGGGTTGCTTGTATTTGTATTCACTCTTAGTACAGTCATGGCATTTAACTGTATTCTATAATTCATCACTCCACAGTACCACTAGCAGAATATTATTCTTTAAAAAAATGAGTTCTAGTTTCAGGGAAAAGCCTGAGTTCTTTGAAAGCACTATGCGACTTACCAAAAAACATGCAGATTTCTCTTTTGCTTCGATTTTGTTTTTTTTACTATATTGATTGTCTATCCATAGTCTGACCCCCCATAGAAATTAACCTGAACTATGGTTGTGACTGCCTTTGGTGGTTTCTGCCCAATGGTAGTTTGGTGGTGTTCCTGCCCAATGCTAAGATTCTGCCAGCCCTAGGTCATCTTCCCCTGGGGAGGGCAAACCAAAGATCAGGGAATGGGTGAAAGGAGAGGAACACTCAGAGGTTCCCCCTACCATCTTTGAACCAGGGTGTATAAAACCCTCTTGTTGGCATTCAAAGGTCTTTACAACCTGCCCACACCACTGCCTTTGTAGATTTCTTTTACCTTACTCTTTTCCTTGTACCTGCAGTTCTTTGACAATATCCTCCCTGTTCTACCTTAGGCAACTTGGCCTGAATACTGTCCTTCTTCATCTCCACCTTGTGACTTCACTGATTTCCTTTAAGTCCCAGCTAAAATCTCACCTTCTCCAGGAAGTCTTTCCCAAGCCACTTTAATTCTAGTGCCTTCCCTGGCTCATTGGTTCCAATTTATTATAGTTATAGATACAAATATGGATATAGCTATAGAGATGGTTACAGATAGTTATAGATACAGTGTTGGTATAAATATAGAAACCAATAGAGACAGAAATATAAATGGATATACATAGAGATTTAGAGACAGATATAGATATAGGTATAGAGAAGAATATAGATATAAATATGGATAGAGGTATAAGATAGAGGTAGATACAGAGAGATACATAAATATAGATATGGTTAAACATATAGATATGGATATAGATAGATACAGGGAAGAATTATATATATATAGATATAGGTATTGATATATAACTATAGATACAGAGATGAATATAGATGTAGATATGGATACAGGTATAATACAGAGATAGATATAGATATGGATATATAAATATATATAAATGCAGAAATGGATATGGATTTGAATATACATGTGAGAAAATATATAGATATGGATACAGGTATAATATAGAGATAGATATAGATATGGATATAAATATAGGCATGGACATGGCTAGATAGAGATGTGGATAAGGATATAGATAGATTTATAAATGGATGCGGATATAGATGCGGAGATGCATACACAGATATATATGTGGACATAGATATAGATATAAATATGGATATAGATATAGATAGGGATATGGATAGATGTGGATATCGACATCAATATAGGATTAGATGGAGTTATGGGCATAACTTTAACTATAGACATAGATATATAACAGGAACTGTCTTCCATATTTCTTTGAACCCTCAATGCCTAGCACACTGCCTGGCACATATTAGGTCCCTCATAAATGTTTATGACTAACTGATTCCTTATTTTCAACTGCATTCTGGACACTGGGCATTGGATGGAACTTCCCAAGACTGAATCTCTCATCACAGTTTTCTTTCCTCCTTTCTACTTCTCTCTTACTTCTAGCTTCTATCTTTCTCCTCTCTCCATTCCCTCCTTCTTGACTTCTCCCACAGTTCTCTTCTTATTCTTCCCCTTCCATCATATTTCCACTTCTCAACCATTCCACATTCCTTTTGTTTACATTTAGCAGCTTTTATTGCACCATGTCCAAGGACAACATAAGTTCTTGATGGCAACAGCTATTAATTTTTACTGTATAAGTTGTTCTGTGATCACATAAGTCAGTGGGATGGTTGATGAATATCTGAGAAGTCAGGCAGTTATAGGTGTTGCCATGGTAAACATGACCCTTAGGATTTACATACCTGAAGTTGATATGACAGGCTTAATGTAGTCTGGGTGACAGATGAAAATAGATGGGTATATGAGTCCACTCCACAATAGAAAGACTTCTCTGAAAGTGGCCACAAATTTAGTAATAGTCTTTATGCCTTCCTCAGTGGGTGTAATCTGTAAAGAAGGCAACAGAAAGAGTCAACACATTAAAAAAAATGCCAAACATCTCGTGATGAGGAAAAAGCTAAAGGTTCTCAAATGTTTACAGAAGTACGGGCTTTTCTGAGGGACATCTCCCTCATGCAACAAGCATGGCAGGGTGTATGGCATCATAGGAACAGTCCAAGGCTGGTACAGAGTCTCAGAATTGTAGGGACTCCAGAGGCCATCTGATCTAACACCCACACAAATAAGAATCTATTGGACAACATCCTTAACAAGTAGCCCTTGTGTTTCTCCTTGAAGAACTCCAGTGAAGGGGAAGCTTCTACTTTCTCATGAGTGTTTACCCCATTTAAAAATGGCCATTATTGTAAGGAAGCTTTTCCTAACTTCAAGCCTAAACAAGTATCTCTATACTTTCTATCCATTACTCCTAGTTCTTCCCACTGCGGTCAATGGAACAATTCTAATTTCTTTTCCATGATTTCATTCAATAATTGAAGACAGTTACCTCCTAGATTAAAAAAATCTTTGCATCCAATTCCTCAGACAAACACATGATATTCAAGATATATAAATAACTGACACAAATATGTAGGACCAAAATCCATTCCCTCAGTAAATAAGTGGTCAAAAGATTCCAAAAGATTTTTTGGAAGAAATGATCAAAAAATCTATGAAAAATTCTCCAAAAGCACCAATAAGAGAAACACAAGTTCAAAGCTCTGGAGTTTCACTTATCAGCATGGAAAAGATGATAGCAAATGCATTCAATACGGTGGGAAGACAGGAACAATGATATACTGTTGGTAGAATTGTGAATTGATTCAATCATTCTAAACAATTTATAATTATCTAAGAAAAGTCATTTTATCATTAACTGGTACGTACTCTTTGACTTAGTTATCCTGCTAAAGATCCAGAAGGAGGAGGAGGAGGAGGAGGAGGAGGAGGAGGAGAAGAAGAAGAAGAAGAAGGAGAAGAAGAAGAAGAAGAAGAAGAAGAAGAAAGAGAGAGGTGGGAGGGAGGGAGGGAAGGAAGGAGGGAAGAAGGAAGAAGAGAAAGAAGGAACCAAGAAATGAAGGAAAAAAGGCCTTATATGTGTGTGATCCTATTTCATATATAATAGAGGTTACACAGAGTGTGTGCAAAGAATCATTTTCTGCTTCTAACTGTCCACAGGTGAGTGACCTGGTGCTGAAGAAGATTGGCATTTGGCCACTGAGCCAGAAGAGCTTATAGAATAATGGATCTTGAAAAGGACAACGACTCTGCCTCTCTTGATCTGTCTTCTTGTGGCCCTTTATCTGGTATCCTATAGCTCTGGGACTTGCTGTGAAGAGGGTAGGTGGAATTATATTTCCCTCTTTTCTACCCCTGGGCCACCATGGGACCACAGCTCATGGCAGCTAACGTACATGTCCTGCCCAGTCACCCTCAGCTGGAAGTCTCATTGGACATTACCCTTTCTTTGGGGGAAGTGGAATCCTTGGGCAAGCCTGAGCCTGGCCTTTGGAGTCACTTATTTTGTATTTGTGCTCTTTTGGCTCTTGTGGTCTTAAGTGAATAAGCATCAATACCCAAATGTATGTGCCCTACTCTATCCTAAGGAACTGCCTGTGAGTTTCAGAGGTTTGGAAGTTCTGAGTCACTTGGTCAGAGTTGATTGGTGACATGGGATGGGGTGGAGAGAGGGGAATGGAAAGGGGTATCCCCAACAGGTACTCCAGTGTTTCTTTGGGGAGAAGATCACTGTGAAATCGAATCACTGGCCTACTTTCCTTTCAGCTTTCTCTGTGTATTTCCCTGTCATTAAAGGAAATAAAGTCATTGAAACCTTCCAGACACTGGAGGGGAGAAAAAGAGCTAGAACATTACAGCCTATAGTGTCCAACAAGGTCCCACAAGGGTAGAATGGAAGGGCAAGAATAGGTGATGCCAATGGAATGGAGGAGTGGCCTTATTCCTGATATACATGGGGATAAAGCTAAGATGCCTTTCCAGGACAAAGAATCCTCCCTAGCTCCCAATACCAGCAAAAGGCCAACATTCTGACAGGAGATGAGGAAAGTGCCATCCCCAGGCTCTTGAAAAGATTTAGCCACTGAGGAGGAAGCCATAAAGTTCCATAATGAGTCCTGCTTCCATTTAACCTGAAGCTTAGGCACCAAGGACTTCTTGAGACATGTGTGGCAGCTAACACCATCCCACCCAACTTCTAGCTACTGAGATATACACTGAGCTTCTCTGAGAGGCCACATCTTGGAGCTGAGGGAAAATACCCAAGAATCCAGCCTCAAAGATAACATCAAACCCCGTCACCCAGGCTAGGTCACATTAAACCATAAAATAGTCATTCAATAAATATTTACTAAGTACCTCCTATGTTCCAGGCATTCTGCCAATGACTAGGGTACAAAGAAAGATAAAGGACAGCGCCAGCTGTCAAGGAGCCCACAGTCTAATGGAGGTAGACAACATGAAAAAAAAACCACGTAGAGATATGCTATAGAATTGATCAATAGGACATAATCAATAGAAGGAAGGCAGTAGAACTAAGAGGGACTGAGAAGGTCTTCTTGTAGAAAGTAGGATTTTAGCTGAGACTTGAAAAACAGGGGCCTCCCACCATTAGTGGGGGTGCCAAGGAATATAAAACCGCTCTATGGTTTCTTCCTGCTTTTACTGTTCCCTATTTTGTTTGAAACTCTCAAATAGAACCAGAAGGGACTGATCCAAGCTTCAGGCAATTATCTTTTCAGAGATGCCTTAGATGGTGTTTATGAACCACCTCTACTATTAGAGAACAGCCTGTACTAGAATGAGAAGCCTCCTATCACAGAGGAGCAACCAGGTGGAGCCACATCACACCAGGTAAACAAGGGGAAGGACAAACACACTACCCCAAGAATTATACCAGGAAACACACAGAGGGGAAATTTTGCAAACAGTACAGTGACAACCTTCCTGATCCCTAAAGGCTTACTGAAGTCTATCTCTCTCTCTCTCTCTGTACATTTATTCAGGGTCCATATTTGCAATCAGCTTAATTATTTATATGAAATAACAACAATTCTATGTGGTACAATGAGTAAGAGCCCTGGACTGAGTTCAAATCCCATTTCAGACATTTGCAAACTATATTACCCCAGGAGAGTCACTTAAACTTTCCCTTAGTTTCCTCATCTGTAAAATAGAGATTATACCAGTACTTACTGGTGAGGATCCAGTGAGATAATATATGTATAGCAATTTGCATACCTTTAAAGTACTCTCTAAATGCTAGCTATTATTACTATTTACTAGAAAGTCAAGGTTCCAAATGATCATAGATTAGAATGTTGGGCTGAATCTAATAATATATTTAATGGGAATAATTTCTATGCTTTATGATCATAGATTTGGATCTAGAAGGAACCTTAGGAGAAATATAGAGGAAATTAAGCAAGTGTTGTTGTTGTTCAATCATTTCAGTTGTGTCCAATTCTTTGTGACCCCATTTGGGGTTGTCTTAGAAAAGATGATGGAATAGTTTGCTATTTCCTTCTCCAGTTCATTTTACCAAACTCAGTGGGAATAGTTTCCCATGACAACTGGATAACTATAGATTGGATATGCTGTGCAAAGAGTTCTTTCTCTGGAAAATGATAATTGTTGGAGGTAACATAGGAAAATTGGGACACTGATGAACTGTTGGTGGAGTTGTGTACTGATCCAACCATTCTGGAGAGCAATTTGGAATTAAGTCCAAAGGGCCACAAAGTGTGTATACCTCTTGACCAAGAAATGTCACCACTAGGTCTGTATCTGAAAGAGTTTAAAAAAGGGAAAAGTATCTTTTTGTACAAAAATATGTATAGAAACTCTTTTGATGATGGTTAAGGATTGGAAATTGAGAGGATAGTCATCAATTGGGGAATGGTTGAACAAGTCATGGCATATGATTTTAATGGAATACTATTGTGTTATAAGAAGTGATGAACAGGATGATTTCAGAAAAACTTGGAAAGATTTAGAGGAACTGATACAAAGTGAAGTGAACAGAATCAGGAGACCATAGTCCATAGTAAGATCAATTTTGCATGATGATCAACAGGAATGACTTTACTCTTTTCAGCAATACAATGATCTAAGATAATTCCAAAGGATTCGTGATGGAAAAGGCTATCCACCTCTAGAGAAGGAACTGATGGTCTGAATGCAGATTGAATCCTACAATTTTTCACTTTCTCTATTTTTCATATGTTTTTGGTCTGTTTTTATTCACAAGATGAACAATATGGAAGTATGTTTTGCATTTTTGTATGTGTATGGCCTATAACAAATAGTTTATCATCTCAGGGATGGGGGAATGGAGGAAGGGAGAGAAGGAATTTGGGACTCAAAATTAAAAAAAAAAGAATGTTAAAATTTGTTCAACAACACAGTAGTCCCAGGTGAGTCACCAAGGGTCCAGGAAGAAGGAAGGAGATGTAAGGAGAGAAAAGAGCTCAAGTGAATGAAAGGGGAGGACTCCTATCTGACGATGGAAGGTTCAACCACACTAAAATACCTGCTGTCTTGGGCACAGGGGACTAACTGGCTAAGGAGATGGAGACTTAGGCAGGGCCCCAATAAGACAGGGGCCTAAGGTGGAGGAACAGGAGAGATCACCTCAAACAGCCTTAAGACCTATGCCCCTGATAAAGTTGAGCTCCCTCTCAATCTGTGGTGGCTCCCAGATCCCATCTGGGATCTTTGCCTCTTTTTATCTCCACATCCCACTGAGAAAGCAAAACCTTTCTCCATCCCCTCTTGGAGGATACCAATGAAGAATAACTCTAGGGAGTAATGATAAGGGGACTCTTGCCCTATTAGCATCATCAAGGAAATCAGAGAAAAAGAGCCCCCAGCTCACTCTTCCCCTTAGAGGGCTTGCTCAGCTCCTCAGGCTGTCAGCCCCCCATTCTAGGCTCAAATGATTAGTTGCCTTCATCCTCTCAGGTTCTTGACCTTGATGTGCCCTCAGATGCTGTGTGCATCCAGCCCTTCCAGGCCTTCTTCCCATTCTTAAGCTCAGACCCACTACCCACACTGAAGCCCTCAGCCTCTCTATCCTCTGAGCCCCCCACCCCTACCCCAGCCCCTCACCCAGATGTCCCCACTCACCAGTCCTGCATGTCCCTTAAACCAGCTCTGTAAGGGGGGTTCAGGGAAGCATCGAAGTTGGCGGTTCTTAACATAGAGTTTGTGAAGGAATGTCATGCCTTTGCCCAGGATCCAGGTGCTAAATGTCAGGAAGATCAGGATCAAGGCTGAAGAAACTCTCACCTCCAGTCCTGGCAGGCCCAGTTGGTGAGATAGCCACTCAGAGCCAGGCAGCATCCTGTAGAGGGGAAAGAAGAATAATGATGAGATATAAGGTGAGAGGCATGGGGGAAGCCAAAGGGCAGAGAATTAGGGAAAATGTGGGGAAAGAGGCAGGAGGGAAAAGGAAAAAGGGGCAAACAAGAACGGAGGGATTCAGGAAGGGAAGTGATTTGGGGAGAGGGTAGGGGAGAGCAGGGTTTTGAGATCAGAGGGAAAAGTGACAAGGTTGGGAAAGCCAAGAAAGGAAAGGGAAGAGACAGGGAAAAGGTCGCAGAGAGTGAAAAAACATGAAGGAATGAGGAAAACCAGGGTCTGTGTGTGCTGTGATGGTCCCTTACCCTGTCTGGCTCTCCCTGTCCTTCAAAGAACCACACTGGAACAAGCATTCTTCCCCCATATTCTTGGAGGCCAAAGAGTGGGAAGGGATTGTCTTGTGTCCCCAGGAGCTCTGCCAGAGGAATGTACCCCTGATTTCAGGTTCCTCTCAGTCTCTTCCAGGCTCCCCTCTTAGGCCTGGGACTCAGAGTCCTTTGTAAGCGGCTATAACAACGGTGCTGGCTGATGTTACCTCCCTCCCCTCCCCTCTCTGGAGGTTGGGCCTCTTCCTGGCCTGATTCCTAGTCGCAGAATTCCAAGTTTCTAAAGGTAAAAAATGGGGTGTGTAAGAAGGCATATAATGGCATCTTGTTTTGCTTCCAGAAAATTTATCAGGAGATAATCAATAGCTGAGTGGAAGCTTGCTTATCTTATTTTACTAAGTCCATGTCCATCCTGGCGCCAAAGGGGCTGGAGAGGTTAGGCTTAGAAAAACCTGTTCAAGCCTGAGGAGTCATGCCCAGGTCACAATTATCCTTGCTACCATGCCTATGTAATGTGCATAATGTACATAAGGGGATGTAGGGTAATGAAGAATGTGAACAACCCTTACTGCCAGGAATGGCAGAACTGGTCACCCGCTCTCTTGCCTCTTCATTGGTGTGGGTGTTCCTAGTGAGCACTACACCACTCTGTTTCTGAGTTCTTTCAGTGAGAAGGGGTTTATCATGTGAATTTTCTTCCACAGCCTTACTAAGGGGTATATCTCAGGGATTTTCCTAAAATTTCACTATCAGGGAAGGATCATATTGTGGAAATTTGACCAGGCAAATTCCCTGACCCAGCCTGGGAAGTCCTGTGATCACTACAGCCATGTTTCTCACAAGTGTATCTCTCCCTGGACAAGGAATCCCTCACAATTCCCTTTACAAGCTAAGTAGCTGGGTAGATAATGAAGTCCCCTAATGGTTGTTTGAGATAGAACTGATGAATAAATGTATGTATTCAAGGTATACACCATCCCTCCATTCTCTCTTCCTTTCTATCAGGGAAACTTGTGGGCTGTTTTTCAGCACAATACTTGGCACATAGTAAATACTTAATAAATGCTTTTTGACTGACTATTTATGGATTGATTTCTCTTATCTTCCCTCCAACCTCCATATGGCTACAAAAAATATGCCCTAACTAGGCAAGCTTGCAAGACCCTTGCCTATCTGTCCTTGTGTTTTTTTCGTCCCTGAAGTGATCAAGAATCCAGAGAAGAGGGAAAGGAAAGAAGAAAAAGAAAAATGTGCCAAATATATGTTTATTTATTGGTTGGTTGGTTGATAGTGATGGGCATGGGGTTTGAATCCCTAAAAGGAAAAGATCATGACATTGGGATCTGGACACCAAAAAGGAAAAGCACCTTGACTTTCCCACAGGGCCCAGTCCCTTGTCTCTGAGTGAAAGAAGGCTTGAGTCGAATTTTTTCAAGGCAGGACCCATGCCTTTTTCCTTTGAATTTTGGGGTTAGCACCACCTCTAGAGTGGAGCAAATAGAACACATATGACAAGCAGGCATCTAGTCTTTGCTTGAAGACCTTCAGTGACAGAGAACTCACTACCATCCCAGGAGGCCCTTCTGTTACTCACAAGAAATTTGAATCTATCTCTTTACCACTTCCACCCATTAATTACTCTTGACCCTGCCCTCTGGGAACAACACAGAATGAGGCAGATCCCTGTGCCATAGACAGTCTTCAGATCCCAGGAGCAGCTGTCATGTGCCCTAGAGTCATTTCTTCTCCAGGTTGTACAGCCTTTGTTCCTTTAAACAACCTCATGTGGCATGAAGTGAAGGCCCTTCTCCATCCTGGCTACCCTCCTTTGGTGCTCGTCAGTGTCTGTCCTAAAACGTGGAAAGCGGAACTGGACACAAATACTCACTGATTGACCTGAAAAGGGGCAGAATACAATGGTACCATCCCTTCCCTAGTCCTGAACACTCACCCCCCTCTCTTATTCAGGCTAAACCTTCATTATTAGCCTTTTTGCTTGACAGGTAACATTGCTGTTTTATATTAAGTTTACAGACAAAAGACTATTTTCCCAGCAATTGACAGGAGCCCAGGGCTCAGAACTTCTTGTTTTGAAGGTGGAAAGAGGAGAGGAGTTAAGGGACTATTAGGAGCGAGGTTATAGGAATTTCTGCTTTTCCAAAGGTTATTTCCAGAGTCATTGAATTCCCTACCTTATATCCTCCCTGCCCTCTGAACTACCAAGCTTCACCACCTCAGTTTGGGTCCTTCAATGCCCTACCTAGAGAGGATAACCAAGGAAAGTGAGTGAGGACTGGGGGAGAGAAGGGGAAAGTATGGCATTTGGGCCTTGGAGGCTTAGATTGGGGAAAATGTTTTTTCTAGAGTTTTATGGGTAAGGAGTGCCAACCTGGAAGTTTTTGTTAAAGACAAAAAGGAAAAGAAGACAGGTGATACATAAGTCCATGTTTATTCCCTTTAAGCTAGCTGAATACATCCTTGTATGGAGCCAGATAAAATCTTACTGCCTGAACACAAGAATGAGAAGGCTCAAATACATTTTAGAACCATCCCAAATTTATGATCTCCATATATGTTTAACCATGATATCAAGATGGACTTTTCTTAATTGAATAGTTGGTAAATAAAATAAAATAAGGGAGTTGACCAAATGTCAATTGAAATTATAACCCAGGATATATGCATTTCCTTTACCATTAGTATACCATAACATAGTATATGTCCAAAAATATTAAGATAAGAAAAAGTGCCATTAGTCAAGGTAGTGTCTTGGGTTAAGGGTTCATCCTTAGTGGCCATAAAGTCAGCCCCATCTGGCCTTGTTGACATAGGAGGAAGTATTCCCTGAGTTTACTCAGAGAACAAAGAAGCTTTTATGTCTAGGCTCTTCTTCTGGTTGACTAATTCAGGCTTTGGCCCTTATTAAGGTCCCCAAATGATATAAATTTGTTATCATTTTCTCCTTTTGGCCAAAGGCAAGCTGGAATGCTTTGCTTGTATGCCAAGGAAGGCATAGAAAAAAAACCTCTCTGTTCCTTAGGAGGGGAAGTTCTAAAAATCCTTACCTAGGTGGATTCACATTTTTCCCAACTGCTTTCTGAAATAGGGAGCTCTAAGGTTGAATTCTTTGTCAGATGGAGTCTGCCTCATGGGGTGAGTGGGGAGATGGGAGAAGTTGCTTTTTCCCTGTGGTTGGACATCCCCTGAAATTGGCAGCCACTGCAAGGTAACTGTAAGCAGAGAAGGAATAGGCTGCAGGGGGATCAAGGTAGGGAGCCTAATGGGAAGATGGAGCAACTAAGTAAAAATAAGCTAAAGATACCAAAGATATAAGGAACCAATCTTGGGTATGTAAGGGGCTCAGGGAGGGAAGGAGCTCTTCTTCCTGCAGGTCTGGTCTAGACTCTTGCAAAAGGCATCTACCTCTGATGTCATCTTCAGGCCCTTCAAAACCAGAGAACAAGGTCTTCTATGGGCTCAGTTGTCCACTCGGGAGCAGGGGCAATTTTTAGATGTGACAGATGAATCCAGGAGTCCATATTCACAAGTAAGCAGCTGTGGGAGTGGGCAGCAGACCTGACAGGGGATCCCAGAAGACATATGATTTGGTCATGGAGAGGAAGCAACACAACAGCTAACATGGTCAAAGGCACATAGAAATGGTTCAGTTTCCCAGTCATGCAGGGCTAGGTTCAAGCAATACAATAAAGTTTTTCTCACAGTTCACAAAGTTACATAATTACATTAAGTCAATTACAGATTAAACTACTTAGATGGCTCACTAGTTTTGAGAAGGGAGACTTACGTGTTACTAAGATAATGAAGAAAACTTGAACATGAACCATACAAATCAATGCAATCATTTTACCAATGTTAGCTGACATTAAGTTCCTTGTATCCCAGTTTACTATTCCCAATATCCATTTAAGTGGCACTTTTTGAATCCCAGATGCCTCATGTAGTTACCTGGTCCCTAGATATCCTTTCTTTGACAGTAGATTTTATTCTTAGAACAGTTCAAAAAGGGAATTCTGCTTCTCTAGTTCCTATCTAGAAGTACCCACATACTTCTGACTTAGTATAAATCAGTATAATCACTTAAATTTACCTCTCCATTTTTGAAACTTCAGAGAATTTTAGCGTATATTATTTGCTGTTTCTGTCCTTACCTAAATCCTGTACCTGGTAGAAGCATCTTTTAAAATGTGAGGGCTCAACTATAAAATGAGCTAATTTACCTTTTAAAATTATCAGACAGATACTTTAATAAGGGAGAAATAATGTCGCTTTTACTGCTATCTTGTATAATTTTTGTGCAAAAATCCAAAATTTGAGATCTTATTACCAAAACATATGAATTTTGAAAGCCAATCACATAGATCTCTATATAATTCTTAGAGGGATCAGCTTGATTCTGTTGCTTTTCTCAAAATTTTGCCTTGTTATTTCATTAGATATCTATCACGTTACATCTTTGTCTTATTACTTGGCCTAATCATTTCCTCCTTTGGAGGATGTTATCTCTATATTATGATTATTTGGCCATGAACATAGGTTATAATTCTAAGTTATTCATCCTTGCATCCTCTTATAGTAACTCAGAGATGTTCCAATGTCCATCTATTATTTAATAGATTTAGCATTGTACTTACAGAACTTCTTGATTATAATAATTTGCTATAAAAGAAAAGGAGGCACAATGTCATATACCATAATAAAAGGAAAGAACTTCCTTACATCTGTTTGATTCCAGGTGTGAGCCATATTTGACAGTCATTCATATAGTCCCTAGATGCTGATAGCAGGGCTCAGGATTAATCAGGTGGAAAGTTTTCCTATTTCAGAAAGGAAATAGTGAAACTGGGAAATAGAGTTAGGAAGATTCTACCTAGGCCATGTCCAAGGTTCAAAACTTTTCCCAGGCACAGATATGCACCTTTAGCAGTTCTTTAACTGACACAAAGGTATCCAGAGCAACTATCTAGGGACAGGAGGGGCTTGGATAACCCTTATTTTCCCCCAAACCTTCTTATCTGCCTCCCATATTTTCAATCAAACCTTTATTTATCTTTCCAAATCTCTCACCCCATTATTCAGATTATTCAGTTTTCCTTTACATTTTAACCATCAGACAAGATAGTTCATAAGTTATTATTCTTTACTAACATAACTGTCTATACTGGAATACCAGCCTAAAACAAAAAGCCTAAAAAAAGAGTTTAATGGCTACCTCCACAGGCTGATGGATTTATGTCCTTGTTTAACAAACTTGTTTATCCTTTCCTACTTCAAGATTTTAATCTTATACATATGATAGGTTCAAACACTAATTTAACTCTTGCTTAGGCCATGGAATGACTACAAATTCAGATCAAAGGACCAAAATCTCTTTTGCTTTACAGCTCATTACATTAATTCAACAATAAATTATCTTGCAAATGAAAAATCAGTAGGCCCTCTAAAAATTCACACAAAGTTTTTCAAAACATTTCTTCTAATGGTATTTCCCCTTCTATAAAAGCAGTTTAAAATTTATCCTGATGTTAGGACATATAGTTGCTAAATTTTTGTGAATAACATTAGTTGGAAAGTTCTAAAATGGTATATATTTCTTTCTTCTTTTTTAAAGCAAAAATAAACCTTTAAAATGGGAACTTATTAAAGCTAAGTTGGGGTAAACTTTCTCTTAAATATGGACAAAACTTGGAAGTTTATCCTAACCTATTCATTCTTTCATTTTTTTTGTCCAATCTTAATCTAACATCTAGATTAAAAGAGAAATTGCTTTTTCAACAATAAAGATGAACAATGCCCTAAACATTATTACTTATTTAATACTTAAAACAACCCATTATCAATTTAGGCGAATGCATTTTTAAATCCCCTTGCACAGAGTATCATTCATCTCATCATTATTATGTGGAAATTATAACTTTAAACCACCATATATATTTTCATTATAGCCAATATTTCAAATGGACAATCTACTATCGTAGTAAACATCAGCAATATTAGTACTATTTGTTTATAATCCAAATATAACAATTTCAAATTATTAAATTTTATCACACCCTTAAAAAACACTCAAAGCATATGCAACATAATCCAGAAAAAAATTGCTGTAACACCATTTCTACTTCACAACGTTCCCTCAAAAATACAATTCAGAAAGACAATAACAGTACAAAAAATAAATTTCAGATGACATCAATTACATTTTCAGATTATCACATGTAGAAATTATTGACAAAAAAACGATTTCAAAGTTAACAATTACATTAAATTAGACAGAGATAATAATGTTTCATCTAAATATGTCAGTCATTATGTTAAGTATTTCACAGTCATGATATGATTTTGATCCCATAACAGCAACCATTATTATTTTCCCTTTACAAATCAGGAAATGGGTCAAACAGATAAAATTGCTTGCCAAAAGTTGATATATTTTGCAACCAGAACAGAGAACAGAGGCTGGCTTCCTTCTTGGAGGCAGGGTTTAGGGAATGCTCACCACAGGCCCTATCCATCCACCATTCCCTTCCCCCACAACTGTAGAATTTATTGAACCTGGGCCAGTTTGCAGCTACTGGAACAGGGTGGGCAGAATGGGCAGCACCTGGGTGATATTTCCAAGCTTTGCCTAGAAGGGTAGACTACAATGTGCCCAGGGGCACAGGGTAGTCAGGGTTACTGCCAGTCTGTGAGTTCCATCCCTCCCCTCCTCTTGCCAGGTGGGGAAGGGTGATTTAGGTTTTTCCTACATTTCTCCAGCATTCTCTTCCTCTAATCTGATCTGGGATGAGAGGACCCTCGTGGCTGTTAAAAATTCCCACCCTGAGGTACCTTCTTAACTCTTGGGAAGAGAGTCGGGAATACTAAGTGATCAGGCTTGGGAGGAGATGTCCTAGCATGGGTGAGCTCCTGGGGTTACCTACAGTCTCAGGAGTTTTCTCCAGCAACCTCAATATTATTGATTTCTGACTTCTTAATGATTAATCTCAGAATATGCTAAGATGTTTTTAGCTATATCTAACATTTCATTGTAGTTCCAGGTTGACCAGATGAGAAACTACAAGGAAAAGATTCTTAAAGTTTTTTTTTTTTTTGCTTGTTTACCTAGCGGCTGTCTTTAGAAGTCTCTGGCTGCCTCACAATCTGGGGCAGGAAATCTACCCAGATACAAGGAGCAAAGGAACAATTTTAACCAATGAAAACTTATGAACACATTTAATACCTTATGTGGCAGTGGATGCCAAGTGTTTACAGGAAAGTGAAACCGGCCTGCTTGCAGCAGAAGCCCAGCTCGAGTTTAGAGCATTGTATCCAGCTTATGAGAATGCTTTCACTTACTCCATTCACTTGTGACTGATTACAAACACTCCTCTCCATTCTGAAACTGAAGCCCAGAACTGTTTATAGGCAGTAGGTTGGCCAATCAGTGTCAGTTGCACCTAATGTCAGCAAAGGACTGCCCACAGTTTTCTGACAAGTTGTCTCACCACTTTACTACCTCTGGGTTGAAAGTTCCTGTAAACCCAAGAATGAGCAGCTTTCCAGAGGATTTTTGTGAAGGGATTTTCAAGGCTCTGATTAAACAGTATAGTGAACTCTCTATTTATTTAGTAAGAAACTAAGACAAAACATTCACAGAAAACAAAGTACAGCATTCAGAATGTTATAACTTCACAACTTATCACTAAAATGGCTGCATAGTTTTCACCAAAGTGGTCACATAGTTTTAAGCAAAAGTTAACATTCATTTAGTAAGTCCTTCATTCAGTAAATCCTTAATTCAATCACCCTTAAGGGAGCAAGCCTCCTTAATTGACACAAAGAACAAAGATCAAAGTCCTCCACTCATGGGGTGCAATTAAGTTACAATCTCATAAGTCACTACTACATACACTCTTAAGGGGTAGTGGAAAGTACAAAGGCCATTTACTCCTAGGTCACAAGTAAGTTATTATCTCATCTGTCAGCATTAAATACCCAAAGAGAGGTCTTTTCATCTGGACTCAAGACTGGTTCTCAGCTCCCATAGTTCCTCTTCCATGGTCCCAGCTCCAGTCTGAATCTAATCAACCGCCACATTGTCCAGCTCTCCATGTAGTTCCTGTTTCATATTGAAGCTCACAGTGTTTAATCCACCTCAAGTTCTTCACAGTTTCTGTTCCTGGGAATACAAAGTTTAACCAGGCCACAATAACATTCCTGCACATTGCCAGCATCCTCCTCAATTCACTTTCTGCCTGTGAAATCAACATAGACCCAAAACAGACAGACAAAGTACCAATACCACAGTCATGCTTCCTCTTGGCAGCTCTGGCTGGCCCTTGGAAATCTTTGGCAGCTCTGGCTGGTTCTCAGAAGCTCTTAGGAGTTCTCTCCTCAGCCTGGTTCTTGGAAGCTCTCGGAAGAAGTTCACAGAAGAAAAAGTCTCAGCAGAAGTTCCCAGTAACCCTTTGGTAACTTTTGACCAGACTCAGTTTTCTTTTACTATCTTTATTTTCTTCTTTTTTTACCATTCAGATGCTTGTGTTAGTTAGTGGGGGCAATTAGCTCAGGAACCTGGGCTCTTATCTCTCTCTCACCTTTGTCCTTAATAATGCCCAACCCTTACTCTCACCATAATGACTTCATCTCTTCTGCCTCATGTCTCTAGCCCTGTCCCTCACCCAGTTTCCCCTCAGGCTCCACTCCACCCCTGTAGACCTCCCTAAGTGTCTTTCCTCTGGAGGTGGAGCCTGGAGTGAGGTACAGAAGAAGAGATGCTTTCTCCCTGACTTGGGATGACTGTGAATTATCTATACTTTATCCTCTTTGCCCTCCTTCCTCTTTTGAAAGTCCTTCTCACCTTTCACATTTTCTGAGATGTTTCAAAGCCTCACTGATGAGGAGCTCACCAATCAATCACATCTCCCAGTAAATAAAGCACCCTCTGATATATTTCCAAACATATTGTGACCCAGTTGATAGAGTGATAGGTCTGAAGTCAGGAAAATCTCTGTCTGCCTCAGTTCCTCAACTTTAATATGGAGATGATAAATGATAACACCTGCCACACAGAGTTGTGGTGAAGATCAAATGATGTAATATATTTTTTTTTTTTTTTGCTTTTTGGAGGGCAATTGGGGTTAAGTAACTTGCCCAAGGTCACACGGCTAGGTTTTTTTTGTTTGTGTGTTTTAAGTGTCTGAGGCTGGATCTGAACTCAGGTCCTTCTGACTCCAGGGCCTGCGTTCTATTCACTGCGCCACCTAGCTGCCCCTAAATGATGTAATATTTATGAAGTGTGGGCATGGTGTCTGGCACATAGTAGATGCTTATTAAATGCTTGGTTCCTTTCTTTCTTCCAAGTTCTTCCTCACATGGGGACTTGAACTTGTTGAGGACAGGCAGATGATTTCTTGATGGCTTTTACATTCCTCTTGGGTTTCTATTCTTTGATAATTATTTTAATCGTTTCCTTCTCAGACCAAAGATCCTTCTCCCTGACAAAGAATATAGTTCACCCTCTGCCTCATTGACCATTATGCGGGAGATGTGGATATTTCATCCATAGTTCTAGTTGATTTTGTGATTCCTCTTCCTTCCTTCCCTCCAATCCCCTCCTCCCACTGCATTTCTGTCCCCAGCTGCTGCTGTCTAGCAGGAAAGCACAGGCCATGGAAACTAGAAGCCTGGTCTAAGCAGGTCTCCACTAGACAGATGACAAGTCCAGTTAAAAGTTTGCTGTGACTTTCCAGGAGAGAAGTGATATACATCTCAGCAAAGGTGAAAGTTAGGCAATGAAAATGAGATAGATGTAGACAGGAAATCAACAGAATTTCTTGATTCTGGATATTGACAAAATGGGCAATCTCTGCCTTCCAGAAGGAGCCTAGTTAATGCCAGAGGCAGTTGGGTACCAGGAATTCCCCAAACTGTAGGTGTACCTCCCTCTTTGGCTATTTCCTGGGGATTGTTTTTCTCTTTTTTAATTTAAGGAAAATTGGAAAGGCATAGGGAGGGGATAAAATAGTGTAATAATATAAGAAACAAGGAGGAGACAGTTTTCATATTTACCTGGAGAGGCTTATACAAACTGATGCTGAGTGAGAAGAGTAGAACCAGAAGAAATGTGTATACAATCACAGACACAACATATGTGTGATGACCAACTATGACAGACTGGACTCTTCTCAGCAATGCAGTGATATAAGTCAATCATGAAAGACTCATGAAGGAGAGAGATGTGCCATCCAGAGAAATAACTAAAAAGAACTGAGCTTGAATCCTGATGGAAGCAAACTAATTGATCTTTTCCTTTTCATTGTTTGGTTTTATTTCTTCTTTATCATTTTTCATCCCACCTAGTACAATATGCCTTTGTAACTTGACTAATGTCTAATATGAAAGTATTTGTAGATCCTATATTGGACTATATGCTGTTGTGGGGGGCGGGGGGAGGGAGGGAAAGGAAATTTGAAACTCAAGAAACTATGGAATTGAATCTTGTTAACTAAAAATAAACAAATAAATTAATAAAAATTTACATTCCTATAACAAGTATATGGGATTGAACCCCATATAGAACTGTAAAAGCTGAAATATTTATATTAGTATAAAAAGACAATAATGCTAATATAAACTTTAGCAAAATAGTAATGATGTATTTCCTCTTTTCTATCTTCTAATTATCTTTTCAGCTGTTATATAAGTTTTGCTGCCATTAAAATACATATAGTTTTTTAAAAATAGTGTAATAATAAATAGTATTCATGTAGTGCTTTGAAGTTTGTAAAGTTCTTTATGAATCTAATCTTTTATCCTCACAACTCTGGGAGATTATTGCTATATCATTATCCCCTTCTTACAGATGAGGAAAATGAAGTATACAGAAGTTAAAAGATTTCCTCAGGGTCAAATAGCTAGTCACCATCTGCAGCTGGATTTGAATTCAGATTTTTTTTGATTCCAGGTCCAGCTATCTATCACCTGTACCACCTAGAAGAAAGGAGTGAAAAGGAGATGAAAGGAGTGAAAAGGAGATGAGAGGAGTTTGTAGGGTATTTGGTGAGTTTAAGGTTTTCAGCTCTAGCCAAGGGAGCTATGTGGTGAGTCCTCGTTGACCATAAAAGGCATTTTATGTAATCTGGAGATATGATTGGTGGTTGGGGATCCCAGGGAGGTATATATGTAGGAGCTTTGCGGAAATAAAGAGAACTTGCTTGCAACCTCCTCCGGTGTTCTGTCTGGTGATTTCCTCTCTGAGGCCGGTGACGACCGAAGACCCGGGATGGGTAAGTAGAGGCTCCAGGTAAATAGGGGGTGGTCGGGACGTAACATATTGGCGCCCAACGTGGGGCTTGAACCCTGGACCCTCGAGTAGGGACCCCCCCCCCGGTGATAGTGGAGCTAACTCTAGACTGTGACCTAAGAGTTGATCAGACAGCCTTTGCCTGGTTTGGTGAAGAAGCCCAGCATGGGGGCGGGGAAGAGTTTCCCCATTTTGTTGCCGGCAGAAAAGGAGGTTATTGTTTCACAGTTTAGACAACTTTGTGCCTCACAGGGTGTTACAGTGTCTAAGGACCGGGCAAGTAATTTTGTTGATAGGCTTCTTACAGTTTGCCCGTGGGTCCGACATGCGGGGATAACCCCCGACCGAGTGAGCACTATGAGACACCAGATGTCTGCTTATGATTATTCCAACCCTGGTTTTCTCACACCGGAAGATTTCTCATTATTTAAAGTTTTGGAGGCGGTGGTAGTCCCCACCTCAATTCCCCTTTCCCTTCCCGCCGCCACTCAAACGGAATCTTCCTCGGTAACTATAGAGATGGAGTCTGAGGGTATGGGAAAAGAATGTCCCCCGATCTATCCTTGGGGAGAGCTGAAAACTGCAGAAGCTGAAGGGAAAGACAGGGGTACAGAAACTGCTGCCTTCACGGCAGATGTGTCTCAGAATCGACAGCTTGGTGGGGGACCTAAATCCAGGGTAGCCACTAGGGCTTTAGATGATCTGACAGAAACACGTAGAGTGGTTTTTGCTAATCATTATACTGGACATACTTCCATTTATAAACCCACAGAACAGAGAGGAAGGACAGGAAATGGAGGACGGCAGGGGCAGAGGCCTGCCGCCCAGGTTACTGGAAATGAGCCCCCCCATATGGGACCCAATGTTCAGGGCGCGGAACCAGGACCGCCCAGCAACACCTGCACCAGAGGGGAAAACAGGATGTTCTACCCCCCTCGAGGGTGGGGAGAGGAGTGGCCCCCTATGCCCCAGAGAGCTCCGCCTCCCCTTCCCCCCCCGGGCGTTGTCCTCTTCCTGCCGAACATTGCTATGAACCCCTAAGGGATGTAGAGACTGCCCCCTACACGCCTTTGGGCGTCATTCCTCGCTCCTTGCAAGCGGCAGCTGAAAAAGGGGAAGACATAGATTGGCAAGAGTGGGGTGGGGCCTTTCCGGTTTTTGTTGACCCGATTAGCGGCCAAAGGGAATATACACCTATACCATTTAAGGTGCTTAAGGAATTGAAGCATTGTTAGCTGCAGGATTGCTTTTGGACCCGGATAAGGTTCAGTTGAGAGCCCCCTTGAGTTATCTGGGGTCCACTCTTGACGGAGGGGTGATTTCCCGGGAAATCCCGAGGGTGTGTGCTGAGGCATGCCGCACATTGAATGATTTTCAAAAGTTAATTGGCGCTCTGCAGTGGATGTGCCCGGTGATACCCCTCCCTCCTCAGCTGATGAGTCCTCTTTATGAGATTTTGAAAGGGCTGGCGGAGTTAACATCGCCCCGCACGTGGACTATGGAAGCCTTGAAGGCACTTGATGCCATATTGGCTCAAGCTCGTTCAACCTTGGTCCAGAGAGATCCCAAAGAGCCTATATATTTTGTTGTTTTAAAGGATGCTTTGGCTCCTTGGGGCGCGCTGTATCAGTGCCATGGCTGTTTAGAGTGGCTGTATACTCGCACCTCTTCCCGTTCCCTAGATGATTGTCGGGAATGGGTTGCCCATTTTGCTTTAAAGGCCCTTAATAGATGCAGGGCTGCTTTTGGGTGTAATTTTGTTTTTGATTTTCCTGATTTTGACCTTATAGGTCGAGAGTTGGCCCTGACTTCATGGCATTGGGCCATTTTACTAACTTCTGTTTCAGTTGCTGCAGGGGCCTGACCCCAATTGGTTCGTGCTTTTGATTTGCTTCCTTTGAGCCCACATCATACAGTGGTCTCCCAAACTCCAGTGAAAGGCCCCAATGTCTTTACAGATGCTACCAAATGCCACCGAGCCGTGGTATATGATCCTGTCCGGCAGTGTTGTTGGGCCTTTAAGACACCTTTTCAGTCAGCCCAACAGGATGAGCTATTTGCCATTTGGCAAGCTCTCCGCCTTTTTTTTGATGTTCCTGTAAATATTATTTCAGATAGTCAGTATGCTGTAAATTTGCTACAGCGGGTGCAATCTTCTTTTTTGAATAGCGCTGTACCTTTGTTTCCCCTTTTTCGTGAGGTTGCTTCTTGTTTGAAGTTACGTTGTTTTCCAGTTTATTTTTTGCATGTTCGTTCCCATCTGGTGCAAGCAGGCCCCATTTTTGAGGGTAATGCGATTGCTGATGCCGCGCTTGGCTTGTTTTCCGTTGATGCCATGGGATTAACTCAATTGAGTGAACTTGTAGAACCACCAGTTTTGGCTCATCGCAGATTTCATTTGTCTGCGCGATCCCTTAGATGTTTATATGGTATCTCCCGGGAACAGGCTCGCAATATTGTTAAAGCGTGTGTATCCTGTGCCCCTTTTCAACCCCGGATTCGGGAATCAGCTTTTAATCCTAAAGGGACCTTTTCCAATGAGTTGTGGCAGATGGACGTGACCCATTTTGGTCACAAGTGCATCCATGTAGTGGTTGATACATTTTCAGGTTTTGTTATGGCCTCCCTACAGACTGGTGAGAGTTTTCGTGCAGTTAGATCTCATTTGTATTTTGTTTTTTCCACCATGGGAGTGCCCTTATCTATTAAGACTGATAAAGGTCCTGCATATACTTCTAGATCTTTTGCCCTTTTTTGTGAGGAGTTTGGTATTTTTCACTTGACTGGTATTGCCTATAATCCTACTGGTCAAAGTGTTGTTGAGAGGGCTAATCGCACTCTAAAAGAGGTGCTAGCCAAGTTGCTGGGCAGGGTTCCCCGTACCCTTTTATCTTGTCAGTTATTTCAGGCCCTCTATATTATGAATTTTTTACAGTTTAGGCAAGATGGCACGACTGCTGCCATGCGCTATTTTGCTGGCATTTGTGCTCTACCAGCCTCCGCCCTGCGACAGCTCCCGTCACCGAATAGAGCCCAAGAGGGTTCGAGAGTTTTGTGGCGAGATGAAAGGGGCGATTGGAAAGGGCCAGCAGTAGTGAGGAAGAGAGTCAGGGGTGCCCTGGCTGTTTGTCCGGAGAATGATGATGTTCCTCCTTAATTTGGGTGCCCCTGCATAAAGTAAGAGATATTATGTTTTGTTAATTTTTTTATTTTTGGTACAAATATCCTTTTGTTTTTCTTGTTTTCCCTTTTTGGACCTTTTGTTGTTTTGGGGGAGATTCCTCCAAGCCTGCTTTGGGCCTTTTTGAAAGCTTTGCCCAAACTGCTTCCTGTGACCTATTCTTCATTGATCTATCCGATTCTTCTGGTGCGCAATGCTTCCTTGGGATTGCCTACAGCAACGGTGGACCAGAAGGAGGAGCCCTTCAATGCTACTACATCTTGGCGATTGGAGGGTGCTCTGTGTTTTGTCCTGACTTTTCAACTGAGGAATGCTTGTCGTGTGTCTTCATGGGACCATGATCCGTGCGTGGTCCTGCATCATCAGCAATCCGGTCCGCACTTCGGGTTCCCGAAATGGGAGACTCCTCCCCCCACCACCGGTCGCCGCAGGGGCAAGCCATCAATGTTTCAGAGGGTACGGTCGCCTATATTGAAGGGCCTTCAAGCTTGGCATCCGCTGATTAATACAATTGTCACCGAGAGATACCCTCGTTCCTTCCTTATATCTCTTGTGGCCTCCTCGACATCAGTTGCGTTGGCATCGGTGGCGCTCCGAGGCGGAACTGTGACTGCAACAGCTTTAAATAATTTGTCTACTGGTACAGCTGAAGCCCTGTCTCAGACAGGGGATCTTCTTACCCATCTAAAAGGAGGACTCCTCCTGATGAATCAGCGCATGGATTTAATGCAGGAACAATTAGATTTGATGCTTGAGGTCGGCCCTGGGAGGTGTGTTTCTTCCCTTTCAGGTATATGTATTACTGGGGTCCACTATTACAATGATTCCTTAGCTGCGGCTTTGGGCCGGAACATTTCAGTTTATTTGAATGGGACCTGGGATCATACCTTTGAAAAGCAACTGGCGAGCCTACGCCGGTCGATTTATCAAATGAATGGGACAAAAGTTAATTTTGATTGGACCGCTGTGCAGCCGATATTGAACTTTTGGCAGCGAATTGGGGTTTGGTTTCAGTCTTGGGGAACCTTTGGAGTTACTTTCCTGCTAGGTATCTTCTTTTTTTTTTTTTTTTTTTTTAAAGCAATTGGGGTTAAGTAACTTGCTCAAGGTTACACGGCTAGTCATTTGATTTATGCGTGGGTGCTCATTTTCTGAGGCCGGATCTGATCTCGGGTCATCCAAACTCCGAGGCCAACGCTCTTACTCACTGCGCCACCTAGCCGCCCCTTTCGGGCAATTGGGGTTAAGTAACTTGCCCAAGGTCACACGGCTAGGTTTTTGTTTGTGCGGATTAAGTGTCGGAGGCCGGCTCCGAACTCAGGTCCTTCTGATTCCAGGGCCGGCGCTCTATTCACTGCGCCACCTAGCCGCCCCATAGGTATCTTCTTGATAGGCATAGTGATTTGGGTTTGTTGTTGGAGACGGAAGTATTGGAATTATACGCTACTAACCAGACGGGCTGTTGATTCTTTGGCCCATGATGAGAGACCTGACCTTTGGCTCCAGGCCTTGGAGGAGCGCCTGTAACACCCGGGATAAGACGGGGTGCCTCCATGACGGGCAACTTCTCCACATTCCGGCCGCCTAAGACAGGGCCTGAGGGTGTTGGGTTCCTAAGACGGGTAAGGTTCGTGACTGTGAAGGAGACCTAAGACAGAGGCCCCTGCTCCCTACTCCTTGTTCCACGGCAGGCCTTACTTTCTCCGGGAAGCATCCGGCCCTAAGGTTTGGTTTTTAGCAAGCCCGCTCCATTCTAAATTGCATAGGATATATAGCCTCCTTTATTTTGCCTTGCTGATTTGTTATTTTCTTTTGGGTTTTTTCCTTTTTCTTTTGTTTTTAAATAAAAAGGGGTGAGATGTAGGGTATTTGGTGAGTTTAAGGTTTTCAGCTCTAGCCAAGTGAGCTACGTGGTGAGTCCTTGTTGACCATAAAAGGCATTTTATGTAATCTGGAGATATGATTGGTGGTTGGGGATCCCAGGGAGGTATATAGGTAGGAGCTTTGCGGAAATAAAGAGAACTTGCTTGCAACCTCCTCCGGTGTTCTGTCTGGTGATTTCCTCTCTGAGGCCGGTGACGACCGAAGACCCGGGACGGGTAAGTAGAGGCTCCAGGTAAATAGGGGGTGGTCGGGACG